>CM024591.1:4603916-4979234 GCA_014182565.1 Eucalyptus marginata | reverse complement strand
TTCCGTTATCACCCTAGAGTGATACTCATCACTTCTTTGCTCGTCAAGGCTTAAGTCTTGCTCTTCGTCGACGTGGTTGGCACCAATGTGCGACCCGAAAAGCCACAGTACCAGGAGAACGCGATCCCGATGACGGCACAGATTGGGATCGCAATCTCCGTCGAGAACAATGCCATCCTCGCGGGAACTCTAGACTAGGTTGCTGGAATCACTGGACCGATCGCCTACCAAAGTGTGTGCGTGTGTGTGCGTGAGAGAGAGAGAGAGAGAGAGAGACGCAGAGAGGAGTGAAGTGGGGAGTGCGTTCGTCTATGGTGGAAGTGGCGAGAGTTTCACGAAGAGAATTAGAATGTTATGGTAATGTGAATGCGTCGGTAAAAGATCCAGGCCTTTCGATGTCATCTGTCGGATTTAAAAGCGGTGGACCATCCTTCGAGAGCAGGATAATCGGACGGTGGAAGCGAGAGGTGAGTATAATCTCATCGTGTATTTTTTACATGTCTGTCTGAACAGGGAATAGCCTATTATTATTTTACAACATATATACTTTTCATCCGTATGGAGATTGCTTGTACTTTTGAGCAAAAAGATTTGAGCTATTTCCATTAGCTTTATGCGATTGACAAGTACATAAATTCATACTAACAAAAAAAAAAACCAAGCACGTCTCATACACATAACAATCTCTTGTGTCGACAACATTAACAAGTTGGCACTCATATATATTTTTGTCTTAATTGCTTGATTTTTAAGTTTTTTATCATTAAAAATTCAAATCAATTTATTTGTAATACAACAGTGACTAATTTTCTGGATTTTCATCATTCTCTATGGGTTTATTTTTTTCCCTTATCAATAGGGTTTTTAAAGCTCAAATCACGAAAAATGCGTTGATGATGAGCAAGTATGATAGGCATGTGAGGAGAATGTTTTTATAGTATTAATGCCTCTATGTGATTATGTATAGTGTTTTTTTGTATATATTTATATTCATTTTTTATTTTTGTGCTCCGGAGTGAGGATTACGATGCGGATTAATAGCTGCAAAATTGTCTGCTTCCCCTAGAAGGAACAGAGAAATAGGACGGGGCCCACGTGACCCCACCCTCGTGTTGGCCCTGTGGTCCCTCCACCGTTGGATTGGCTCCAACGGACCGCTCAACTCCGAACCTTCAGCTGGCTTTCTTAAATCTATCTCCCGGCCGCGAGTAGTTTTGGGTGCATACCTGAATTTGGTGCATTTAAGCTCATCGATCACACGGCTCTCCCGGAGGACCCGTCCCCATCAAAGAGTGGAATGTGTTGGGCTCATATGCAGCTTAGTCATTTAAAAAATTTCGATTTTTACATTTTACTTCATCCAAACCTTAATAATAGACCCCTCTAAGAGTCATTTAAAGCATGTCATCGCTCATTACAATTTCAGGTGATTAATAGGTGGATCCAATTGGGACATCACGTCCAACCGAAATTATGGTTCAAACTCACCTATTGACAAAAAAAAACATATGCGACAACCTTCAATGTTAGTTAGGCTTGGATTGGTCCTAGTCAATTTGGTTCGAGCCCTATGATTATATGCCCTCGCCTAGCCCTCGCCCAAAGATGTGCTTGGGTTGCCTTCGCGAGGCCAGCTGGTTGTCATGCACCTGATCAAATTTGCAATTCCTCTTTAATTGCCATAGCAGCAAAAAATAATAATAAATAAATAAAAATAATTTTTCTTCACTTCCTTGTAGTCCCAACAGACGAGTCACCCAATTTTCAGGGATAAAAAATAATGTTGGTCTTTGAGAGCGTATTTGTTTGAATTGAGTGAAAGTATTTCATATTCAATATTCAAAAAAAAAAAAAAAATTGAAATATTTATATGCAAATCTAAGTGCCACAGTTTACATATTTTTAAAATTTCGGTTGAATTAACCAAAATTAAGATTAAAAAGTAATAAGTAAAAACTTATTTAAACAAACCAAAGTTTTTACAAATGATCCAATTAAATTGTATTATTCCTTTTTAATTAAATTGGATTATTAAATTTCACAACTTCTTTCGTGCTAGTTCTGTGATCAAATATACAAATGAAAATGTTGACGTGGAATTCTAAGTTAGTGCCACAACAATTTTAATTAGACTAATTTCCGTTGTTGAATAAAAAGAGAAAAAAAAAAAAAAAAACTTCAATTCGAAAAGATGGGAGAGAGAGAGAGAGAGAGTCTGTGTGGGGGTGTGCATGCGTGCGGGGGTGTGTGTGTGTGTGAAAGGGTCTTCCTCACCATAGTGGTGACTCAACGAGGATGTCTTACCCTTGATGGACATCCCTAGTTTCATGGAGCAAATGATAATCATTATGTTCCAAAAATCAATTTATGGTTAGAAATTGAATCATAAATTGATTTTTCTATTTCTATTCCCATAATAGAAATTTGTTTGATAATAGTACAAAATTTCTCACTCTCAAGTGGCGGTGGGAGGCGACTAGAGGCAGGCAATCGATAGTGGCTAGCGATTGGCGACCAGTGGTGGGTGGGTAGGCGATGATAAGAGTTTTTCTTTCTCAATTTTGTTCTAAAAATAGAAAAGTTAAAACTTTTAATTACTTATTTCTATTCTAAACCTATTTATGGGGTAAAAATTTGTTCCAATTTTTTTTTTTTTTTTAAAAAAAAAAATGAAATTGCATTGCTAGGGGATTTCTATTCCAAACATATTCCCGAAAACATAAAAATAGAAAACATAGAGAAACAAAATGATTATTATAAGCAGCCTTAGCTTTTGCTCTCTTTCCTTTCTTTATCTTACTTTTTTTTTTTCCTTTTCAAAATTTTCCTTTTTTTAATTTAAAAATTATTTATTTTGATAAGGTTTTTAAGGTAAGATGTCATTCGTGATGCATAGCACTTAAACAGCCACGTCAGGAGTCTTACTTTTTCAACTAAATGACTAATGTTAATAAAAGAGCAAGGAAATTGAAAAAGAAGAAAAGAATTGATTGAACATTTTATAATAAAAATAAAAATTAAGGACAAGCGATGCCTTCATGCCGCTTTATATGAAGTTAGTATCCATCATACTTGAATCTATGGGTGAGTATGGTTTCAAGATAAAACATGATAAAAACCCGAAATCTGAGAACCAGATTGATGAGAATATGTTCAATTCCTAGTTCCAAGATACGTATAGTAGGTTTCAGATTTTAAAAAATTGGGAACCTGTTCTGACAAGTAGATTTCAGATTCTAAGTTGGTGAAACCTGGAAAATTGGAACTTGAAATTTTAAAATCTGGAATAAGTTTTTATGCTCTTCTTGATTTATGTCTTTGCGCTATTCTACGGTATTCCATAGCATCGATGATCGTATATAATTTGGAACCACTAGTCCGATCTTTGATTTTATGACTAAGGCTTTTACTTTTTAATGTTTTCATATTTTTTGTGCGTTTAAATATAAGTTAGTAACAAGTGATGATTATTAAATGAGATAATTCACTATAATCATTCAATTGATAATAAAGGCAAAACCTAGATAGATCCTAAAACCTGTAACAAGATAGGTTCTAGATTTTAAAGTATGCATGATAGGTTTCAAATTCTAAAAAGTGAGGAACCTATTTCAATATATAGGTTTCAAGTTCCAGGTGAGACCTGCATCAAACCGGAACGGCTCGTCTCTACTTGAAACATATGTAAGTTGGCTTTAGTGTTCAAATGAATCCAACTCCTTGTAGAATCAAAGACAGCCTTCGCCTTTTCGGACAAAAAGCCCGCTCAATCTAATTTTTAAGTTCTGCATTAGTGGAAAGAGAAATTCTCTAAGTTCAAGATAAAGAAAGACCTTGCTTATGCAGTGACAAAACCTCTGTCCCTCGTCATTATCCCAATCCCATTCCTTCAGCATTTATATAATATTATGGCTTGACATCGAAACCATTTTTGGATACATCCGCAATGTGTTCAAGTTTCAAATGTGATAATGTTTTGTTACAGCTGGCAAGTTGAATGAAGATATGCTCTTTGGCTGCCAGAGAGAGTTGGCAGTACTCTCGGCGATTCTTGTCCCCGTGCCCTTATTTTGTAATAGAAGGGATTTTAAGTTAAGATCTGTTCTTGGTGTGGAGAAAGCGTTTTACTGTTGGTGCTAGCACAAATATTATCTTTCTCATTGCATGTGCCACTTGTGAGAAGATTATGATACATCCTATTATACATATATTCCTATTTAAAAGAGATAAGGACACTATGAATGTCATAACTTCTGACACTCACTTGAGTGTCTCATTGATGAAAAATCATTTACTTTAAGTGTCTATTCCAGCGAATCGCTACGTGGCTTTGTACATTAAGTTTTGATTGCGACATGGCTCTTCTATAAGAAACTTGATTCCAACATGGATAATCTTCGTTTTGGCCCTTCTGTTCCTCAAATTCTTTTCAAAATGAAACCCTAAATTCTAGAGAGGGGATGCTTTTCCAGAAGCTCGAGTAATGGATAGGTTCGAGCTTGAAATAAGCGGTGGAGAGATCGGAGCTTACTGATACAAAAAGGGGACAGTTCAAATCGGCTATGGTGAGGTTGAGATGGTGACTATTCTAACACCGCAAAGAAGTTGAAGGTGACGGAAAAGCAACGTTAAGTTCATCAGTGAAAATCACCACCATCTTACTCCACTAGATGTTGGCCGCTATTGCTTCTTCCTTTTTTTCCCCTTTTTCTCTTCTTTGTTTTGCAGATCCTTTTGTCTTTCTCTGACCTTCCACTCTTCAGGTTTCACAATTTTTAGCTTCCTCTCTCAATTATGTTTCCCCCTTTTAAGGTCTTTCCCTGAACATCTTCTCAAAAGTTTTGCCAAGTTCACAAGTTAAAGGCGCAAAAAACCCCTCCACCGAATCTGCTTAATTTATTTCTTTCAACTCTTGATTGCCATGTATATTCTCTTCGTCAATTTTACACTAATGTTAAATGACTAAGCTCTATTGAGGAACCATCTCTCAACCACTAGAGAAGAAGAGAGAGATAGAGGATTGGGTGAGCAACAAATGTCTTTTCCTTTTTCTTATTTTGGTTCTTATTTATTAACTTCTCTTCTACCATAGGGCCAAAACGAGGTCATATCTTATGGTTTTTACTGATTGGATTTTCCTGATAAGCCACGTCAATCAATTTATAATAAATTAACGTCATGTCGAATTTCCAGCCACACAAAAAGCCGATAGCACTCAAGTGCGAGATTTTTAACTAATTTGGCACTCGAATAGTCAAGTGAGTACTGTGCATAGGAGAAACAATCTATCCAATAAAAGTGCCTGAAGAATGCGTTCTTCAAGCAATTCAGCAGTCACTATATTATAGTTATGCCATAAGAGTGAATGGAATGAATAATTCGCCCCATCCTTGGGGATTTATTGAGATCCACGCTGCACAATTCTTTTATGGATGGATATTTGTCGAGTATGGAACTTCGGAATCTGTTTCGAGTATAAATCTGATTTGTCCGTTGACTGACCAATGCCTCCGTTCCGCGCATACACCAACATTCGATGAACGTGTCTTGTTTTTTATCAAGAAGAAATGTGGCAACTTAGCCTAATAGACGGCTAACCACATGTCGAGCAAAAGTTCAGAACTAATACTGATTCCACTAAAAAAAGTACGAATTTCCATGCAGCTTTCGCACAGTGATAGAATCTGTCTCTTTTCCACGGGCATGTGAGAAGATTCCTTTCGATAGTGACAAAAGCATTTCTTAAGATTCAATTATACAATTTCCGGTTTAAGTCTTGGAAAATAGCTTCTTAGCTTTAGGAAGAGCAAAAGCTTTGACAGGGAAGACAATCGAAACGGAATATCTGCATAGCAAGGAACCACCTCAAAGCTTCCACAACCTTTTCAGGCCTGAGAAACATGGCAACTGTCGAAACTAAACATCGAAAAACAAAATACTAGAACTAAGAGCGCCGTACGTGCTCGGAGAAGCCTAGCAATCTTCTCGTGGCATATGATCCGCACCTTTGTCACCTTAAGTTTGATCATTGAAGGGTTTCCTTCTTGGAATTCTTCGGCCACTGATTGTTGCAAACACTTGTCCGATGCATCCGATGCGAGCAACTATGGTTTTATCCTAGCTATGAGTGGAAAATGGATAGCAATATAAACAGAGAGAAAAGGTAATCTCATATGGAATGATGGAAATTTGCCTGCAATTTGTTATCTCAGATGAAAAGTCAGAAGCAATTTGAGCTGCTGTTTTTGTTAAATTATATCACGAATTTGAGTCATAGATGAAACCCAAACCGAATTGGACGACGTGGATTCAAGTTTTCGTGGTGTTAGAAATATCTATCCAAGATTAGGCCAAGACTTTGATTGCTTATTTTGGTTTTATCTAATATCTCAAGAAGACAAGAAGATCGATGAACATCTCGTCTAAAATCCACAAAAGGAAAAGGTGAATTTGGATATTTGGCGGCTCCTAATCCAAAAGGTAAGCGCCTGTCAGAGAAAGAAGAAAGAAAGCAAGAATTTGCTTTTAGTTCTCCTCTTTCCCGAATAAAGCGGCAGCCTCTTGCAAGTGGGGAAAAAGAAACAAAAGGAGGCCGCCGTGCGTTCTTTCAAGAAACAGACCCGCGCGAAGAAGAAAAAGAACGCACGACCTTCTTGGCTTTCGGCCGCACGGACGTGAGTGAATACGATCATTTAGTGCGGTGAGCTTTTTTTTTTTATATTCAAATTGAGTTTATCTATTTATATATGCTTTGAGTTTGGGTTTAATTGACGTGTTGGAAAACACTTGATCATGTGAATAATTATAACTTTGATTCTCCGATTATAGTAAATTATTTAGTAAGTGTGGATATAAATACCAACACTTGGATTGAATCACATAAATTTTGGATGTTCTTAGTGTTTCTCATTTATTTTATTTTATTTTCACTTTTTTGCATTAATTTAATTGCAAAATCCTCTCAGCGTTTTTGCTTAATTTTACAATAGTTTCCTTGCAATTAGCTTTTCTCGTAGCCTCAAACAAGGCTTGTCAAAAAAGAAAAAGAAACAGAAAGACTTCAAGCCGCGTTGGCTACTAATCCAAGCATTCATAACTTTAATAACCTGAGGACTAAATTCTCTTAGTTATAGTTATCCCATTAATTTCCCGTTGTATTTCTAAAAATTTGCGATGCATTCATTCTCTTATCAATTAAATCTGACGGAGAGTTTAGAACGGATATTTTGTCTTTTATGAGTGAGAGAATGTCTCTTGCAGAAATGTCAATTTAGAGCCTCTCGGTATTTTTCCAGGATTTTCAAAACTTCAGAAAAGGTTTACGAACCAAATCCAGGTCCAGCGCTTGACAAATGGGACAGCCGGTAGATATCTACCTTTTCTACCTGCAGAAATAACTGCAAGACAAGATATTTATATGTCAGGATTCCAAACAAAGGAGAGAAGTTAAAGGTTCCTTCATGAATTTTCAGACACAAAGGAACCCAAGTAGAACGATGCTGTTCATTCAACCGCATTTTAAGAGGACACTCATCTATTGCTTGTTTCAAAATTTCATCTACATGTGCTTGTACTTAAAATCGGATCTCCATATTTAGATAAAAACCTTAGTAATGCAGTTCTTTTCCTTTGAGGCAAAGAATATCATTGCACTTATTCTAAAAATCCTTCATAAAGCCACCATGAAATGTTGAAAAAAGTGCACTAGTTAAGTTCGTCCGGAAATCTATGCAAGTGTCTGACATGTTAACCATGTAAGCTTGCGATAAGCAATCTTGTAAAGCACAACACAATTCTTGAAAAAAGAAAGCAGACTAGGGAAATATTGATGGTGTTTAAAGAAGATAAAGATGGCTTCTTGTCAAAAAAAAAATTACACTAGAAATATCATAACTTTTGTACAACGCTTACTTTGAAACTAAAATTTTCGTTGATACAAAAAGAATGATCACCTAAGTGCCAACCCTGATTTGGAAGACTGGAAATCGACGTGGCAATATCTTATTAATTTAACAAATTGAAGTGGCTTGCTAACTTGCCTAGTCAACATCGTAGCACTCGACAATGTTGTTTACATGTTTTACCCCAAATATAATCTTAATTCAAAATAAATTAAGCCATTTCCCAAATTCTCCAAACTTTAATTTGAACCAAGCAATTTGTTGCAACTGAAACTTCAATAACACCCACATTACATAAAGAAAGCACTCAATCAGAGAACACCACTCCAAAACCCTAATTAAATGCAGTTGTCCTGGTTCCCTTGTGGTAAAATATGGCAAAGGAGGTGATGAAGAACACGAGCACTACATCCCTAATAGAAGAACGCATGGTGACAACATTGAAAATGATATCGTTCAGTGGCTCATATTTTACACTAATAGAGGAAGACATGGTCCCTTTGGCAAGAAAAGGGGGAATTACTTTGGGTATCCATCTATTGGGAGCAAAATCATTGGCTTTTATGGAAGATGCAGGGAGACTCTCAAATCCATAGGAGTGTATGTGGAGCCCATACTGCACCTATACCATTTGAAAACCATTAGACCCTTTGAGGCTCTGGTGGGCCTCCATGGGACGATGGGATGCATACCGACGTGCGGGGACTTTATGTGGTTGCCAACAACATAATTTGCTCCATCGGGATTGTGTACGATAACAACGGTTCTGTCATCGAATGCCCTCGACATGGCGGAGAAGATGAGTCTCCAGGCATCTGGGTTAGTCCATATATCACAATATTTCTCTCCTCTGTCTGGAAGCCATTCGCGGAATTATGCATTAGGATGTATGCATGTTGCTTTTCTCAATGTTCTCAACTTCATGTAGCGCAGTTTCTTTTCATCGAAGAATAAAGCACTTCTTTTGACATCCTATATTTAAGGTTCAAATCTCTTCTGTTTTCCCAAGAAAAACATGTTTCACTTTGCTATTCTCGCAGGTCTTTCTAAATTATCCAAAGGAGCGTCTTGTTTCGATATCTGGTTGGATGAACGGAAATGGAAACACTTGTCACACTACCATGCACAATCTGAAAATACATACCATGAAAACCACTTATGGGCCATATCGATTGCCAGCAGGGTCAATGAACACTTGTAAAAAATGTTAAGGGAATTCCGTATCCCGAGGCAATCAATTGATGGGAGGATCGTTGGCTTTTTTGGAAGGGCGGGAAGTCATCTTAATTCTATTGGAACATGTTTGGAACAATATCAGATTAAGGAGAAATGCTTACGTGACTTTCTTAATTTATTGTGAAAATAATAGTTTATTTTGAATCATAAAAAATAATTAAAAATAATTAAAAATTATTGTGGAATCCACTCTTTCAATAATTTATGACTCATAACATACAATTATTTTAACAGTAATTTTAAAAATTATTATGCTAGCAAAGCCCGGCTAACCAATCATTTTTTGGAAATAAGATGGGCTTTAAACCTACAAAACCCCTTTAAAAGATAGACGGACCCAACACCTATTATGCAACAGATATAAATTGATTAAGAGAGAAATACTTCAACGACTGATGTACCGTTTTTCTATTTATAGTGTGGATTGGACAGAGGACAAAAAATATAAATCATTGTGGAAACTTCATTCTAGGAGGAGGATACAATCATCGCCGCTCTATCATTTTTCTTCATACACGGCTATTTCCTTTGATATATCATCATTAACAACTCCCAACCAGAGGGTAACTGAAAGTCAATATTAGTGTCTGTCTAAGAAAATACCTCTAGATAATTCTGCTATATTTCATTTTCCTAATTTTAGTCAAAGGAAATACAAAAATCATGCTAAATATATCTTTGCACCTTCTAGCTTCAAAATATGAGAACCATATATTTTGCACGATGTGATATTTAAAGAAATAATCATTTTGGTCGTCTAATTCTTTTTAGAGTTTTCCTGATCATGTTAAGACTTCAAGGTCTGAACTATAGATTTTTTTAAAGAGAAAACACTATATACCATTCTCCCCCTTTTACTTCGTGGCTACTTTCCCTCCTTCATTTCTAAAAATGCCCTTTTTGTATCCGAGATAAAACCTCGTTAATAAAGGGACCAAATTGCCCTCCAAGCATGTCCTAACTTTCAAAACCAATCACACTTAGTACCCAAATGTTCACTAAGCCTAATCCATTCAGAACCCCATGTTTACCGAATGGGGCCATTTTCAAGCACTAAATGTAATGACTTGATTGGCTCCACTTGGATCAAACTTCCGAAAGTAATATCCTTTAAGTAACTAGACAAGATAGTGACCATTTTAGGCGCTCATGTATTTTTATGAATAATTCAATAGAACCCATGCATTTGATATGCAATTTAGATATATTGCATGTCCTAAAGAAATTTAGGTTAGGCCAATCTTCTAGTAGCATCTGCACATGGAAATGGACTCAACCTCCTAAACATTTTGAAGCTAGGACTAAAATGGTCATTGTCAGGGTAGACATAGTTTCAATCTCTACATGAGGGATGTGTGTAAAGCCAAATAGCTTGTGTAGAAGAAGCCGCACAAACCATTTTGAGACACCTGGGATTGGAATTGGAGCTTGTTACGGGGACCGAGCACAAGCACTATGTGGGCTTGTGGCTTATCTTCTTCCAATTGCTTCATTTCCATTTGGGGATCGACAGAGGCTCACATCAAGGATTCCATACTCAGTAGGTCACGTGAGCCAGTGTGTCGGTGGAAGAAGATGTTGGACTCCACCAGTTTTACAATACACAACCCCCCTGATCAGCATTTTATCTTGGGTTTTCAGCCAAAATGAAAAAGTAGAAAAATGAACCTACTGTGAATGTTCTATATTCTTCTCTAGACATATGAATTTTTTTCCCCTCATATTGTGTTAAGATTTCTGCAATTTAATAACTAATTAAAAGTTAAGTTACAATAAAAAGTTGTCCATGTTAGTGTCTGTTAATAGGTTGAGGATTAGATTGGCTCTAGGTTAAAAACTGAATTGGCACAAATGCAATAGGTATAACACCTTTTGAAACTTTTCCCTAAAAGTACATTTAGATGATATATCCTCTTTTTGATAGTCAACAAAATAATACTCGTTGATGAACATGAGACAGCATGACAAAGCCTTGTTAGATTGCCTCTACCAAGCACAGATGCGAAGCAAGATGCAAACGTGGTGGGCATAGAAGTTAACACTTTCCATTTTGTGCAGAAAAATTGTCCAAAGAACCTTAAATCTATTGCACTTTTGCCAATTTAGTCCTAAATTTTGTAATTATGCTAATTAAATTCTAAATGATGCAATAGGCGTATGCACTTAGTTGAATCATGCCGGCCGTATTCTACAAGGTATCGAACTAGGCAAATGAAGTTTTTCCCATTGGTTCATTGGATCCGCTACAAATGAAAGAGATTATCTTCCATGGCCTTTTTTATTTCATAAATCCTCAACGGAACGATGCACCCGCTGCTGAAGGAGGGTTTTGCAAATGTATGGTGTCGACTCTTGGCACCTAATGAATTGGGTTAACTACGGTAAAAGTTTAATTTTCTTATTTACTTTATTTTGTTTCTTTCATACCTTGTCCTTTTTTCAATGGACATTCTTCCTTTTTAAACTGATTTATATTTGCCAGAAAAATGCCCTTTTGTGCCATAGGCCGCTAGCCAAGTTTTCGTTATTTAGAGGAAATGACATGCATTATTTTTTTGGTAATTTTCTTGCATGCACAATTTCAAGCACAAAGCTGACCTTTGAATTGAGTCTTATCTTTTGTCCAAAAAAAATTGAGTCTTTATCTTTTTTACTTTTTATCTCATTTAATTGTTTGACAGTCTTTTGGGAAACTTCATAAGATCAGGATTAACGGGTGAAAATCATTCCTCAGAGGAGTTGATACAAGATACAATAAAGGAAAAAAGAAACTTGATTTAAGTGGAAAATTAGAAAGGCTTATGAAAGAATGAGTTGAGATGATCATTACGACAAGATTTAGTGAGTATCCATAAATTTCTTTGCATGAAACAATACTCGCTTCGAGGCACTAGTTTTCAATTTCAGATAGTTATATTGTTAGTGATAGGAGAACCAATAAGATAAGATTATTACTCTACATTCTTCACGAGGCTTCTCCCGATCACCATGTGGCGAAGTTCTCATTGGTCCTTGAATCTATTATTCAAATTTTGAGGGAATATAAATAAATCCATATCCAATATATTCATACAACAACCAAAGAGGAAGCAAGAAAAGAGTGAATGTCCAGCATGAAAACAATTTCCGCGAACAAAAGCCTGCCTGCTCCACAAATGAAACTATAAGGCTGCGTTTGTTTTCATTTCTTTTTCTGTTTTTGAACAACTTTTTTATTTTTTTATTCTTGAAACAAAAAGGAACAAACGCGATTGTCTGCGTTTTTGTTCCAACATTATTTTTTTGTTCCCAAAAACACATCTGGAACAGAAACAAGAAAGAAAAAAAAAAAGTTGTTTCTTGTTTCTGGAACAAAAATTAAAAACACATTTTCTCTCTCCTCTTTTTTTCTTCTTTTTTTTTTCTTTTCTCTACCGGCCTCGGCCATGGCCGACAACCGGCCAAAGAGGGCCGGCGACGCCGCCGAGGGCTGGCGACCTTGTCGGGCGTCGCCGCCCCCGGCGAGGCTCGGCCTCGCCTTGGCCGGGCGAGCTCAAACTCGCCCAGATCCGGCGAGCCCGAGCTCGCCTAGCCACCGGGCGAGCTCGGCCTCGCAAGCCACCTCAGGCCGGCGTTGCCTAGCGGTGGCTCGGCGAGGCCGCCGGCCCTTGGTCGTGCCGCGCCCATGGCCAAGGCCAAGGGCGACCGGCCAAAAGAAGAAAAAAAGAAAAAAAGAAAAAGAAAGAAAAAAAAAGAAAAGAAAATTAAAAAATTAAAAATTAAAAGAAATAAAAAAAGAATACAAATTTACCAAACGTGTTTCTGTTCATTTTTTATTCCCAGAACAAGTTTACCAAACGCGTCTTTTTGTTCAAAAATTGTTCCCCGGAACAGAAACACTTTTTTCTATTTCTGTTCCCTAGAATAATTTTTAAACAGAAATATTACCAAACGCACCCTAAGTTATCCTGTGATTCTAGGGTCTCGATGCATCTTATAGGCCGCCTTTTGGTCTGTATAGTTGGAGAGAGATACCAATTTTAAGAGGTATTATCACCTTGAGAAGTGGGAATTCAAAGGATTTAGTCGCTATGTTAGAAAAAAAAAATCAGAGGATAATTTAACTTTCTAAAAAATCAAAATCGGTCGCATAATCTATATTCACTTTTACGTTCCCAAAATATTACACACTTATAGAAAAATTACACAAAGCACACATTTTTGCACTGACCCATCATGCATTTCAAAAATAAAAAGTAAAGGCCTCAATGATTAAATTATTATTCGACCATTGATAAGAAAAAAATTATTGCTTTTGCATATAGAAATTAGAAATGTTATAGTTTACGGATGGTGACACTTAATTTCTTTCCATTTTCTGTTTTGCGTTAAAAAGAAAATCCTTATAAAAAAAATTAAAAAAAAAAAAAAATTGGTGCATGAAACGAAGATGAATGGGCAAATGCTCGGCTCGAGTTCGAGCTGAACAACTCTTGTTTCCGTGGCCAAATCCTACCGGAGTCTGGCAAGGTAACGAGAGTGGTCCATCCATGTTTATAATTTATGTTCGGTGTCAACATTTTGTTGCATCATCGTTTGAATGAGCTTATATCTCCCTAAAGTGCACGTGCATCATTTCAAATTAGGATGTTCATGACTTATTTTTGGTCCGTAGCGTTGTCCTCATGTAATTCAAGTCATCTTTTAGTTTGTAGCATTGCCCTCATACAATTCAAGTAATCATTTTGATCGTAACATTATTATATCGCGTGTGTCCTTAGTTTTGGATTCATGGTGGATTAGTTTATGCCTCATCCTGGTAATCATGTCTTAGATGTCCAAATGTCGGCTGTCCAAGCCGTGCGACGCTCAGACAGTCGGCATCAACCTCGGTCGATCCGACTATTGAACCCTACAGTCCAAATCCTTTGGAGGTCACACACCGGGCCTTCAGCGGAGCTTCGGGCCTTGTAATGAGCTCCTGGCGGTCCTAACGCATGCCTTTTAGCTTAGTAGAAGCGTTCGTGCCAAAGTCCCATGTTTAGGTCTTAATATGGATTAATCTGCATCGTTATGGCTTATCAGTAGTAAATTATCATGTTTAGAGTCATTTAAATCTTTCCGTGAGAGAAGGGGGGTGGGGAGGAAGAAGAGCCATTTAAATGTTCATTCGCGCTATCTTTAATATAGACAAAAGGGGCACCAAAAAAATGATAAATGGAAAGGTACATAAATTACCATTTTTAGCAACACGTAAATTCATATTATTGACACATAAATTGACTGTTCATTTAGTATTTAATTACATAGAAAATTTGTATTTAATTTTGAACCCTAAATAAAAATAATTTTCATTCAATTTCATAGCATATAGGTGCTAGGAGATTTGTACTAATAGTAATAGAATATATTAGAAAAATAAAAATAAAAAGAGAGAGAAAAAAATGGAAAAAAAAACTTAATTAAAAAGAAAAAAAAGGAAAAAAGGAAAAAGGAAGCAGGGCCGAGCCGACCCGCCCCTTCTTTTCTTTTTCCTTTTTCTTTTTCACGTAGGCCCAGCCTGTCTTCTTCCTTCTTCTTTTTCTCTTTCCCCGGCCCATCCTTCCTTCTTCTCCTATCAGCCCGGCCCTTTGCCCTTTCTTCTCTTCTCTTCTCTTCACGCTCGCAACGGGACAAGGAGCAGCGAAGGCGGCAAGAGCACGAAGGTACACCAAGCAGGAGCAGGTCCGTCCGGAGTTGGTGGTCGGGGCAGGCCGGTAGGGAGGCTGCGGTCGCAGGAGCCACATGCAACTGTTGGCCAAGCTTAAAAAGGGAGTAAGGATGAGAAAGAGTGATTCCGAGAGAGAGAAGTAGAGGGGTCGGACAGAGAGCTAAGAGTCCGAGAGAGCAAGGAAGCCTCCAGCAGCGCGGCTAGCCGACGAGCCCCGCCACGCTTCCTCTTCTTCCCTGGCGTCACATCCTCAGTAAGTCCCCCGGTTCTCGAGGATCTCGGCTCGGAGACGTTGCGAGGTGGTCAGCCATAGCTCCAGTTGTCTCGAGCTCGTCCTCTAGCCGCCGTCTCCAACCCGGGCAGGGACCCTTGCGATTAAACTTTCATCCCATTGAACCCCTGCTTTGCCATTTTCCAAGTAAGACGTGGAGACTCGTTTTCTTCGGTTCATGCTTGCGTCAAGTCTGAATAAGTTGGTTTGCATTGATCCCGAACGTTGCTTGCCAATTCCCTTCGAATCTGTGGACGTGAGTTCGAGTCCTAAGTGGGTCAATACCTTCTTCTCAATCCATGCTCACTGTGTTCAATGAGATACATAAGCCAGATCCATCATGATTATTAGCTCGCATCATCCATCGTTGGACAAAAAACAAACCAGTCATATTTTAGACAATCTTTGTTCAAAACACTGACCACGTGGCGCATTTGTTTCCTTCCACTCGTCATCGACTCGATTTTTACGATATTCCAGCATCTTAATAACATCAGTTTTTGCTATTGTGTGTGTTCTATGTGGAGAAATACGGTTTTTAAATCACTGATACGAATGAGACTTTTAGGTTAAACTCACGCCAGCCGCGTCCCGACTTCCCCATTCACATCCTATGCGTATTTGTTGTGCCTGGTTTTGGTTTAGAAAAAAGAAAAACGATTGATGGCTCAGAGCGGTGCTTGGAAGAGATTGTTAATGGCGTTTGCCGTGGATGGTGGTTGCGTGGTGGCCGGATATTGCCTGAATAGTAGAGAAACTCTCAAGTTCATCTCCTCCTCCATTACCTCCGACAATGCCACAGCCTAGGCGACCACCCTCTCTGTCTATCGGCAAGTATATTCGGCCAGACCTCATTCCGGCACTACAAAATCCTTATATCCAGTCTTTCCTCTTCGTCCCCCTCTTCCCGTGGCCACTTTGGCGTTGCCTGCTTGCCATCTTTTGCCCTCTCTCGGTAAGCTAATGCACGGAACGACAAGGGGCGCGGGTTAAAGAAGAGAGGGTTTTCTCCCTCGTTTTTGTACACCAAAACATATTGACATGAGCAAGCATACACAAGGGCTGGAGTAGCGGGCGTTTCTGAGAGAAATTTGAGAAACTTTTGAGCGTATACAAGTGATTTTCCTGGCGATTCCTGCCTAAAAAACTTCCCCCTACCTTTTCGCTGCCAACCGTGGCTGTATCAACTCTCTTCGCTGTCAGTCCGGCAGCTACAGGGAGCACTGCTTGCCCATGTTTCGAGGCCGAGGAACTTGAAGAACGACGACTTCATTTAAAATTCCGCTTGAAACTTTGATTTCGGTCGATTTCGTATGATTTTCTTTCCAGTGAGAGACTAATTCCGACCCCATTCCTTTTGTTCACTTTTATTTTTGTGTGAGCATGTTATCCGATTGCATTTGATAGCAGTCGTAATCCATGGCCGAAATGTTAATTATTATATACGGCTCCACAGGTTTGCTTATTGTGCCTTTTTATCTGCTTGTGTTAGTCATGCCATGCATGTATGTGTTAAAAACTTAGTGATAGGGGTGGTAATTGATGGCCGATGGTCACAGGTAGACAGTGGCAAATTTATGATAGGTGGTGGATTAATGGGAAATGGTGTTATATGGGATATGGATCTATCTTTGTTGAAGCTTTGGTGTTGTGGAATAAATGTGCATAGCGTTGAATGGGCGATGAGGAAAGAGTCCTGGGAATGGGAAGTTAGCGTAAAGGATGGTGAGTAAAGAAGAAGCTAAGAAAAAAAAAATGAATAGGTAAAGTAGACAAAAATGTGGAGGAAATAGGATGGGCTTAAGTTGAGTTTTATGGGCTAGTCATTATTTTGGCAGATTCGGGCTTTATGTTTGTTTAGATAAGTTTGGGCTGTGTTTGAACTTTAGCGAACTGGGTTTAGTTTAACTGAGAGGGCCTGATATAGTAAACCCAATTTTCTTTACCTGTGGCCCGGACCCTTTGACCAAGACTGCCCATAGTTTTATTTAGTTAGCATGCATTCAGTTTTGGGGTTTTAGTGAACACCTTTGATTATGGCTCAGCTCATTAATGTTTTAAGCAAGATGCTGGACACCATCTGAATTCAGCTCATGGGGTTGCAATCCCGATTCTTGAAACAAAGTCATGTGTGTTATTTACTTGACAAGTATTGGGTTTTATTTCTAGTACCTTACTTTAGGCATTTTCAAAATTTGGGTGTTTACTTCCTGCACTTTCAATACATTGATTGTTCTTTTCCTTTTAATGTGATTAGGGAAAACTTTAGGATCATAATAAACTCTTGAAAACCATTGCATGATCAATTAGCGCCAAGGAATGACCTTTAGGGTTCATAATTGATAATAAAATTGTTTTATCATTCAGATGAACATGCCATCCAAGTTAGAGGTATTGAAAGGGTGCTAACTAGTTTGTCAACATAATCATGTTCTCAAAACTAGTTACTCTCTAGTTGTGCATGAATTGAGACAAACTCTTATGTCTAGCTTGATTTTTAGCTAACCCCAAAAGTTTAGTAGCGAGTTCTGTCTCACATAGAATCCATTATGATTAAATTCAAATTTAAGATGAACCCAATATTGTGCAAGGTAAGAGCTTAGGAGAACTTGGGCCTAATTGAGGGCCGTTGGCCTGCCTTTGGTCATTACCTTTAATCCTCTTTTATGACCATCATGTTGTGAAAATTAAAAGGGTCGCAACAATGGAAAAGGAAAAGGGACCAAAAAAGAAACCTAGAGATGACATTTACCAATGTCCGTGACTCTTGACCGTCCCTCAATCACCCGTCTCATACACGAATTGGATAAGAAAATCCGCAAGCATCTCAAATTAAGCAAGTCCCCAATCTGAGTCGGCAAATAGTCAATTCTAGTGCCTCAGATATCAAGAACCTCAAGATTCACCAATGCTTTCAAGTAAGTAGGAAGTTCAGTTAAAAGGCTGCAAGAATTTAGATAAAGTGCTCTTAGAGCTGTTAGGGACAACATTGATATTGGCAGGGATGTGATCTGAGTGCTATGCAAGTCTAGAACTCGGAGCTTTTCCATAGATCCAAAAAACAAGTCTGGAATTAATGTCAGCTTTTTATTTTTCTGCAGCATCAGGGTTAGGAGAGAAGAACAACCCATCAAGTTTCGGTAATGTGCATAGTTGGTTTTCAATCAGAGATATGCGGTTCGCCATTTTCCAATCTTCTTAATTTGGGGCCTCTTTCAGCCCCTCACAAGCTTTCACCAAGAATTTAGAATCCTCGTCTTCTGACGAAATTTTGAGGGCCATGTTCCGGAGCACTTTATGCATTCTAACATGCTTTATTTTTTCACTTCTTTCCAGCAAGGAAACATCAATGAGATAATGCAATATGCCATGCCCCCGATCACGAGCTTCGGTAAAATTAACCGCATCACTCAGAAAGCCTTCTGCTCTCCAGCACTCCAATAAATAATCTACATAGACATAAGAATCCTCAGGAAACAGTGCGACATTTGGGCAAAAATAAGTAATTTAATCCGAATCATTATATAATGGTGAAAAAAACTAGAATTGAGGTGTGATGACTTTATGGGGATGGAGAGAACATGGAGGAGATCATGCAAAATTAGTCCTACTAAGTTCATAGGCTAAATGCTGGTAAGTTCATAGGCTAAATGCTGGTTGATAGGATGGGAACTAAGTTCATAGGCTAAACGCTGGTTGATAGGATGGGAACAGTAACCCTTTCTTGGATTTTCACTCGCTCGCTTAGTCGGATTGTAGAGAAAGAAAATTTCTAGAGAGAGAAACTCTGAACAACATAATAAAACTTTGATTATGAAATGGTTTGATAGATACAATGAGGGAGAGGGCACCCCTTTTTATACTAGTAGTCCTTGAATTACAACCATTGATCGTCCTTCAATCCGGCGGACAAGATTGTGCCTTCTAACCTACCATCTACCAACATTTTTGCCAAGAGAATTCTAGATTCTTAGTGCAATTACCGTCTCGCCCGTCCCTGAGAACATTCCAGAATCTCTAATTGAAACCCTGGGCAATCTTGGAAGGTCTTTTTCAATCATACACGGTCCTTGGTTGTGGGAACTTTGTGATCGTGGCAAAAGCATGGTTTTTTTTTCATTTTCATTGCTTAAATTACTATATTAATTCCTGGCTGCAGGCTTTACTACTAAATTTCCCTTGAGTCTTCAAAACTTTCATGTACATTTTTTATGGAACTAGAGATTTGCATTCCGCTGTGAATATTTAGTTTTCATGTTAATATATTTACTGTCCACAGCAACTTTTTTTAACTCACCGCAATTTAGAGTCCCGGCTCCATCGCATTCCTATTGCCGCCTGCTCTTTTTTCTCCCAGTAGCATTATTTCCTTTTAACTGCATATTTGAAATTCAAATTAATCAAGATATTTTTCATTTTTCATTTTTCTAATCAGTTAGTTGTCGTTGCAATATCGAAAATCCAATAATGTTTTGTTCCAATACTACTACAAGCCGCAATTTTTTTTTTACTTGACAATTGTGCAGATTGAAACACAAGTTTACTTGACAATTCTTTTACTTATCATTTGGTCGCCAAGAAGAATACAATCCTGATAAAGATTATCGCCAGCAAATTAAATTATTCCATTATAAGGACAGATGATTAAAGACTCCTCTAATTGTAGCATCACAGTTGTTTATTGTTCCATCACAGCTTTTATCGTTACATGATTTCTAAGAGTAGTTCTGTATTTAAATATGGAAGTTATAGATGAAAAGTTGCTAAAGAACAATGAGATCTAGCTGTTGACTAACTTACTTTTGAAGAGGGCCAAATACTCAAGAACAGCTCACGTTGAGGATGGCATGACCACATGAGATGCTCGTGTGTGACCTGCAACCGAACTGCACCCATGTCGCGACCTCCTTTTTCTTTCGCGGGAGGCTAATGGCTCGGCTAATTAATTATGCCAGGACTCTCCCGAGTCCACCAATTCACGACTTAAATGGTCAAAGTTTTTAACCTGTAAGTTAATTTTTAAAACGGAGTCGCCACTAATCAATTTAGGGTGGGTTGATTAGAAACCCATGCGAAGTATTGGGAGAAATACTCGCTCCGCGCAACTGTGAGAGAAATTAGGATCGGGGACTTGATTACACTAGTTAATCACTAATGCCCTTTCGGTACCTAATCTTGTTTAAACCCCGAGGCTTTTTGGATGTTTTGGAGATTTTCCATGCATTTTTGAGAGAAAAACATTTTTGAGTCTTTTTCCAATTTTTTGGACATAAAAAGGACTTTTGGATTTTTGGTATTTTTTGGAAAAATACAAGTCTTTTTGGCTTTTTCTGGATTTTTGGCCTTTTTTTTGGATTTTTGGCATTTTTTGGAAAATGTGAAATATTTTTGATTTTTTTGATTTTTTTTTTATTTTTTGGAAAATAAAATATTTTTTAATATTTTCTGGTTTTTCTTGGAAATTAAAACATTTTTTAATATTTTTCGAAAATAAAATATATATTTTTTGATTTTTTTAGAAAATAGATTATTTATTTATTTAAATATTATTTTTAAAAAAAAAAAAAAAAACCGTTGCGGGCCCGACTCGGATTTTTTCACCTTTTTTTCTTTTTTTTTTTTTTTTTATTTATTTTGAAACGGCGCCATTTGGGGGAAGGGTGAAAACCCTACCCGGTTTCCCGGCCGGGTCCACCCAACGACCCCAGTCGCAATTTTTTTTTAATTTAAAAAGCGTGTCGTTTTGGGGGGAAACCCTACCCGGTTCCCCCCCGACCCGGGTCCGACCCAACGACCCGGGTCGCGACCCGCACAAATCGGGAACCCTAGGGTTCCCGATTCGCGGCGGCGAGGAGGGGAGGATTGAACGGCGACGACGGCGGTGGTGGCGGCAAGATGGTGGGGGCGGGGTGATGGCGCGGCAGCGGCTACCTGTGGCAGGGGGTGGCGAACGGCGGCGACGGTGGAGCGGCGATGGCGGAGCGTCGCCCCTTCCTCTTCAACTTCCCTCTCTCTCTCTCTCTACCCTCTCTCTGGCCGCGAGCTCGCGGATCTGGGTTCGCTCGCCGCCGGTCTTCCCCGAAGTCTCTCGGAGGGAGATCGGCGAGCTTGCGACCCAACCGCCTTGCCCTTGCTTCGCTCTAAGCTCCCCGAAGTCTCTCAGGGGGCCTCGGAGCTTCGCCGGTTGCTGCGCGTGCTTCGACGGAGGCGGGGACGGTGGTATTTATAGGCGAGGGGGTGGCCGGTCGACGGAACTTCGACCGCCGGTCCCCCTCGCATGCCGAGCGGCTCCGGACGGCCAGACCGGCGTCCCATCCGACGCCAGCTACCCCCACGTCGCCATTCGTCCGCCCTTCCGGCGTCGCGCCTCCTGCGCGTGCGTTGCAGAGGCGCACGGAGGAGGAAGAAAGAGTGCGTCGCGCGGGCCGGGCCGTGAGGGCCCGCGCGAGGGAGAGAGGAAGGGCAGGGCTCGAAGGCCCAGCACAACGAGCTGTGTTTTTTTGTTTTTTATTTGTTATCCGAAAAAGATAAAATAAAATAAAATAAAAAATAAAATAAAATAAACTAAATAAAATAAAACCTAATTAATTAAAATGAAAATTTAGGCGTCAACAACCCACAATTTGAAGGACATAGTTGGATAAAGACATTCGAGTACGTTCTCGGTGGAAAAAAAAAAAAAAAGTCTCCAAGTTAAAAGAAACATAAACCTAAACGATAAATGCCAACTTAATTTAAAAGAGTCTCGGCAAAGGAAGAACAGATGAAGACATAGACCAACAGTAAAGATCTATTGGGAGTGGTGAACATGCACTGACCACCTAGCTTGTATGCATTGATTATAATTCTCCAATTAATTCAAAGAAAGGATTGTGGACAACCTGGCAAACATTAGACATTCACAATAAAATTGTAAAACTACAGATGCAAAGAAGATTGTGATTCTCAATGTCATCAAGATGAAATGCTGATGCCATTATAACACTGATATAAGGTATTATGGATGTTTTTAGCACGTTGTCTGAAATTTTGCAATTTTAGAAGGCAGCTTCACTTGTCTGTGCAATCTTAGATGCATCGTGAATTTATCTTTCTAACACAAACACCACTGGCACACGTGTGGACTCCAAAACACAACTGCAAATAGTTGGACATTTTCAGCAAGCAAAATCGAAGCACCTCAATTCAGCTATTGGTAAGGTTACTTTACGATGGAAAATAAGAGGGGCGGGAGAGGGTGTCTCTATTTGTGACAGAGAGTTCAAATTGACAAAAGGACATCACGAAAACATGGAAAAGAATATATTAGAAGGCGATGCCTCCAGTTAAAAAAGACAGAATAGAGGAGAAGATTATAAGAAGATTACTTGCTACACGTGAAAGAATATGAACTTCTTAGCTCGAGTGAGCATTTGAAGAAAATCAGTGGGGAAAGGAGTTGGTGGAAGGACTTGGAATGGTGCGGCCATAAGCCAGATCACTTGGACGGTATTTTCGTCCCAATAGACACGTGCGACATTCCTTAACTCTATGCATAAGGATGTGTACGGGTGCGATTCTAACTGTTGGAACTGCCTGACAAGTCAGTGGGAACTTCTATTGTACCGAATCAATATCGCTAATTAAACTTTGATAACTCCTGCCTACCTAATGGCATGCTTTATTTATTTTTTGGTCGGTAATGGCATGCTTTATTAGTCGGCTTTTCTGTGGTCTATAAGTTTCTTCTTGCCCCTCTTCCATTTCTGCCCTTCGAAGAGAGGCCGTGAGATAACGAATGACTGCGCAGAGCTTGAATGGCCATTATCAGGTCGGTTGAAGTAATGGTAAATAGTGGAATAGGAGATCTGCACTTGAAGAATTTTGTCCCCGTGTGTTTGATTTTGCCAAAAGCAATCAAAATGGACATTAGAATGCTGGCACGGACGAGAAGGAACTTTTGGATCTGCTTTCCCAGTGGAATTGATTAGAAGCTAGCTTCCCATTCGCTAAGTATAGTCCCTCACTTGCTATTATTAGAACAGTGAGTTGAGTCTCTTAGTCAGAGAAACTAGCCACGCTGCTAAATAAGCAACGGCCACAGAAGAATCTTTTCCATCAGCAACCCATTAAAACCTTATCGGCTATTAGACATGTGATTAGTAACCTCCGGTAAGGAAAAAAAAGAAAAAAAAAAAAAAAAGCAACTAGTACCTCTTTTATATGAAAAACATGAGTATCCATGGACAAGTAACAGGTTGTTTCTATATGTGATCAATCATTAGCATCCCACGAGACGGAATTACTTATTTACCTTTACAACTAGATTATTTTATATGGATGAGTAATCATTGGTATATCAAGTATGACGATAAGTGCTCTTTCATTGTGACTGAAATCTTTTTATATAAGAACAGTAAGTTTCAGGGTATCAACTACCACTCATATCTTTTTTATGGATGTGGTACGTTTTCTTAGAAAAATGACTTTGACAATTTCGGTATCTGATCTATAGGAGTGGTCACCGGGCTGTGCTTGGGCCAGCATATTATTGTGCTGCGTCTGGGCACTGCCTAGCACAAGCCCATTTTTTCGTAAATTAATTTAAAATGTTTAATGAAAACTTCAATAAAGTTAGACTAATTTATTTTTCAAAATAGTAAAATGATAGAAAAAAATAGTAATTGAGCAAAACTTTCAACATGCCTTCCATTTGTTGTGTCAACAGCGGGAAATCGCACTTCCGCCATGACCGATGGGATAGAACCCCAACACACCCATCCCCTCACATGTCTTCTTCAACATCTGGCACTTTAAAGTACACCTTGTTCTTACGTCTAAAGAGAGTTTTTCAGCTTTCCTTCCATTAGGCCTGTATGGGACCTCCAAATCTTGATACCTGACTTAAGTGGATCTAAAGTATTGATACATTGGCCACAACCCTAGACCGACCCAACTTTGTCGATCCTAGCCTGATTTTTAAGAAGACTGGGTTGGTCCTTAATCTTGAGATTCATGGATTAGCATTGTGCAGATTGATTTTCGATCTTGAGAGTTCAATCCAGATTAACCTTGACTGTATGTAATATGTATAATATATATTATATATCCAATATATTATTTATAATGTTTTTGCATATGGTGTTACGTGTATTATTGATAAATGATTACAGGAACTTTTCATCTTGTCTCATATCTTTATAAGTGGTCTTAATCGGTTTTATGATTTTTTGCTTTTAGTAAGTGTGAAATTTCTATTTTTGTCTTATCTTAAATTTGTCGAATATGTATTGATATTTATAGTTTAGTTGCACAACGATGTATTATCGATGGATATCTAATTCGAATATGTATTGATATTTATAGTTTAGTTGGATGGAGTGCAAAACAATGCATCATTCACTTCTTGATTGAAGTTTGCCACCTCTAAACTTCAAACCCAACGTAAAACATTGAAAAGAAAAGGAATTTTTCATAAGTTTAAGTTAATGGATTTCAAAAGTAAGACTAACTACGTAAAAAGTGCAATACACAACTCATTTTCAAACATAATAGCTAATTGTGATATTATCCAAAAGCAGGTGTGAGCAACGATCTATGTTCAACTTGACAATTGACAGGTAACAACCTCTGATCCAATCAAAGCTCGATCCTAAGAAGATCGAGTAGATTCAATGATTCGAAATGTGAAAACAGACCAGGTCCAGTTCAGTTCCCAAACCCAAGATTTTACTTAGAGCCAAACTGACCAGATCCACAGTTGTGCAAAACCAGCTCTAAATCAGTCTATCCATATTTTGCCAAATTACTTTAAACTCAAATTAATAAAAGATCCACACTCGCCCATAAACTTAACTCAATGACTCACCTAAGCCCACACAATGGATAAAAACAAAACTCAATGGTTATTCAGTTTAATTTTTCGTCCACAAGTTTAGCCGTGAAAAGGGGTGTTACAGCTTGTAGAGGTATTGGGGAAGCATCTCAACCGTCACCGCATTTGGCTTAGATTTGTAGTAATCTCAAGGATGGTTTTATTACCCGTCGGTCGCTTCTTGTTTTATTACCCGCGGGGCCGCGCCGAGGGGGAAGCACGGTCAGCACCAGCACTTTGTCAACCGCCACGGCCACGTCCGTGACCACCATAACCCCGTCACGACCATTTCCAGATCCTTCCTCTTTCTCTCGCTTTGGCTATGATTTCGCCGTGGAAGAAAAAAAAGACAGTGTGCCATCATGGCTTTGAGAGACGGTGATGGGTGACGGCAGCGACTGCCGCGGCTTTGAGAGACGAGGAGGAGGACTGTGATGGGGACTCGACTTCGTAAATAGTTGCGGTGCAGCCGAAAGAAAAAAATGAATAAAACTGAGAGGGAGTAAGGGAAAAACAGAGGAGGGGAGATGGCAGACGTTAATAAAGTGCACCATTCGGTGAACGACGCCCGGGCCAGTGGCGGCGGCAGCCGATTTGAGGCAAAACAGAACTAAGAGCGTGTATTTTAGCGATCCTTTCACCGACTAGTAATAGAGTGACTCTTAGAGCATAGGACATATTGATCTTCCCCAAATAAAGAGCATGGAATAAGATCAGAAACCAAAAATATGAGGCTCATCGCCCACCTGAGAGAAGCGATTCTACGACAGAATATGATTGCTGAAATGCATTTTCCATGGAGGACGGAGACCTAGCCAAATCATCAAAACCTCCGTGATGACCGACTGTTAACCTACCGCCGATGGACGACAACTCCGGCGTTGGAATATCGCTCTCCAAGTAATGCAAAACTTGAAGGATGCTAGGCCTCATCAGCGGCTCGGCGTGGGAACACATCAACCCGAGTTTCAGAATCAACTCCATTTCTTCTTCCACAAACTCCGCCCCCAACTTCGGATCTCCGGCCTCCAGAATGGCACCTCTGTCCCAGCAAGAAAATACCCAGTCCACCAATATCGCGTCCTCCGCATCTCGATTCTGGATCGGCCTTCTCCCGCAGGCGACCTCAAGCAAAAACACTCCGAATGCAAACACGTCTGTGCTCCTAGTGGCTTTGCCGGTTCGCGTGTGTTCGGGGGCGAGATAACCAAGCGTTCCTGCGACGTGAGTCGTTTGAGGGTCGGCTCCGTGGTCGTATAGTCTCGCAAGCCCAAAATCTCCAAGTCTTCCATTTAGGTCAGCATCTAGCAAGACATTACTCGCCTTTATATCCCTGTGAATCACTACTTCCTCCCAGCCTTCGTGCAGATAAAGCAGTCCAGATGCCACTCCTTTGATCACCCTAAATCTTTGCCTCCAATTTAGGGTGACCGTTGGTTGGTTATGGAGGTACCTGTCGAGGCTCCCATTGGGCATGTAGTTGTAAACCAAGAGCAACTCCCCTTTCCGACGGCAGTAACCAAGGAGCGACACTATGTTGCGGTGACGTAGCCGACCGATGCTGATGATCTCCGCTACGAATTCTCTCATACCCTGTCTCGATTCATGTGAGACCCTCTTCACTGCGATCTCTATGTGAGTATTAGTGAGTATTAGTGAGCAAGTTCCTGAGCCTTTCCATTTACCCTGAAGCTCCACCCCAGAACATAGTGAGTATTAGTGAGCAAACCGGTCGATGATGAGAAGCCAACATACATGTTCTCGTTGATAATCGATGCGAGATCATATGTAAGAGACAGAAGGGGAGTATTTGGCTTTTGCATTTTGATCGGAGCCAATGTGACACTGATCAGCTTTTCCATGCCATCGTAGTCCACCCAAACTTGCATTGCTTTACCGCTTTTTAGAGTCAAGTCATTGAACTTCCCCCCATCTGCACAATACCCCGCTGGAGTTGACTTCACCGATACCAACCCGTTCAAGTCGATCCCAACGTGATTATCGTTGATGTCAGCAAATTCGAAGTCCTGGACCGTGTCAAATTCCACCCCGAGCACATGATTGGTGGCGATGCCGTTGTTAGTTGTGTTGAACATGCCAAGGTATTGGCTAGGCAGGGACCCGGGGAAGCCTCTTTGGGGCGTGACCATGAAGACGATCCCGTGGCCGCCCAGACGCTTATACATAGGTCGGATAGCAAAGATGAACGTGGTGGAGAAGGAGAAGACTGAGCCATTTGGCGAGTTCTTGAACTGGACTGGCTCGGGATGGAAGGCATGGCCCACATTCCGTAATACGTCGTAGCCCATAGTCAGGACGCCATCGGGGCTGACCCAGGCCATCCCATCGAGGCTCAGCTCTCCCATTGTGAAACCATTGTACACGAAACTGGTCACTTGAGCATAAGCCGAAACGGCTAGCAGAGAAACCAGAACAAGAATCTTGAAGAACATAGCTCGAACACAAAGTCTGCTGCAATTGACTTATGAAGGATACATTACACCTGGAAATATATATATATATCCAAATGTCTCAACTCAATTTATCCAAAATGCAACTACCAAAAGCTCCCTGCCAATAGCACTCTCATCTTCTTTGTTGCTAGCTAAAGAACCTGAAAAGATTAGAATGAAATGGCTGAGCAATATCTCTTTTAAATAGAACAAGCACCTACCGTACATATTGCAAAACCATTGAAACTCATTGAATTCAAATTCATAGTATAGCATATGCATGAGATCAAATACAAGTTTTATCTTTTCAACAAAGCTTCATGCATATTAGAAATACTTCATCAGTAATTTCAAAGCAAATATCAATGGTTCATTCTATTCATTAATCTCATCAATTCACGTATTAATGGTATATTATATTAATCAATCTCAAACCAAACATCAGTAGTCTATTCCATCAATTTATCTCATCCAATCACATGTCAATGGTCCGTTCCAATATTTAATCTATTGCACTATGTCAAACAATAGTCATAATACAATGCTTAGTAACAAGGCGACTAAGCTTCCTCCTTGACAAGTTCTCCATCCATTATCAACCGATAGCTAAGCCATAAGGATATCCTAAAAACTAATATGCATACCCAAAAACCCTTCACTGTGATATTGTGTATCCAACCATCATCTTCCAATACTAGAAATCCAATTTAGAATTAATCACATAATCAGAATACAATTTTACAAATCAAAACATTTATCTTTCTACAAATCAATTCTTTCTAAAAACAATCTAGAATTGGTTTCACAAATCATTTTCACAATACCAAACATATACCCTTTTATAACAGAATACATTTCATTAGACCCGTTAAATGGGTGGGTCAGGTCGGATATGGGTTGGGTCGAAAATAGGCCGACCCATATTTGACCAATTTAATCCGTTTTGACCCATTTAGAACCATACCCGACCCGACCCATGCCCGACCCATACTCAACCTGTATTGCTAAAACCCATTAATATTCTAGAAAAATCCGTGCTCACTTTAAGCTATATGCTAATTGGATAAAAACCTCAAATCAAATTAAAAAATAGTAAATAAAATAAAAAAATGTTAAAAAAACCTATAAATTAAAATATTTATGAAGAATTAGACTATGCACATGCTTTTCTTATCTAGAGTGAGCATGCTATTGAGCAACTGAAAACTGTAATACGAAACTAGCTATTTGAACACTATCTAATGAAACATCGGTGAAGGCAAGAATGAAAATGGTCTTTCACAAGTCAGATTTACGCGAGCTTCATCAAATTTGGAATTGGATGTTCCTTTGAGCAATAAAAGTAAATACATCAAGAGACTTTGAAAAATTTGGCAGCAAGAACTCAACTCATTTTCCGGGGGACAACAAATGGAGATGAATTGGGGACAACAAACTTTAACACCATTAAAAGTTAGGATCAATTCAACTTAAGAGAAAGCCTCCATAATAGCCTTACAATTGAAGAGGGCCAAAGTAATGCTTTCCAGAATACCTCAACATTCAATGAAGACCACAATAATCTCAACAGTCGCTACACATTATCGTTATGGCTGGGTTTATCACGTTGATCATGAATCTATGAGAACTTCCATAGACATTAACTTAGTACATTGATCCTTAAGAACCTACAATATTGTAAGAACAAGACAAAAAACAAAATTCGAGTTGTTCAAGAATACTAAACGTCTTAGATGATCACCATAAGAACAGGAAAAGAAGAGCTATAAAGGAAAATGCGTATGAAACTAGAGAAACCAGTCCATTCGTTCTCTGTCAAACATGGCACTCAATTTCCATTTGTGTTCTAGACACTGGTATATTATGAACTATACATCTTCAATACTTGACTGGACTCTGGAACTGCAATAAGTCAGATTCTTATCTAAGGAAGTTAGATGTCCTCGTCCTTCAGTTTCCCTTTTCTCCACAGACAAAAGAGATCTGCTGTTTTTTACTCCATTTTACCATGGCAGTTATGATGACGATGATGATTCTGAGCATAAGCCTTGCCTTTTTTACCACTTCTACATATGAACATCAGTCTTCATGCAAGGTAAAAACCGTGTGCTTGAAATAATTGAGACCCATAGAACAATGTTGAAGCTGCCCTCAGATTCTAGACGAAAACTTATGGAACCACATTGTGCAGGTCCATTTTCTGAGATCATCTGTTGAAAAATCTATAAAACAACTAGGGATTTTGCATGACCCAATCAAACAAACTTTATTCCAGCTGGAAGATTTGCAGACTTAATCATTTTCTACTCATGTAGATGAGTTAAAAGGATACTTGACTCTTCTTTGTTCCTGTCATCATCTCTATCAAATAATTCTGCATTTTGAAGAGAGGTCAATCTGAATTTGGCCTCTAATCTGAATTTGGCCTTCAGAGGCCTTATTCAAATGTTGGCCAGATTGATGCCAAACACCTAGTCTTTTGATGGCTTTCGGAAAAAAATTGACATATCAGAGATCGATATCGCCGCTTGGGCCCCTAATCTGCCCTTGCAGAGCACAACACATGGTACTAAGATTTGCGGAGTGAAAAATCATGGATTAATTTTTGACTCCTGAAAAAATAATTTTGATTAAATTGCATAACACATGGTACTAAGAGCTCTTGCACTACCAGTATTAAAATTCATAATTTTTAAAAAAAATCCTTATTATCATTTATGAAAATTTTCTTTTTTAAAAAAGAAAAGCGAGACCAGGCCAAGGAAAAGCCGGCCTAGCCTCTTGTTGAGTTTGCTTAATGGTGATTTTTTTTTTTTTTGTACTAATCTCAAGATGTGGATCGCCCTCGTCACCGTGGTTCAAGATGCTTTTTTCCTTGCCTAGTCTCGCTTGGTGCCTCCGTGGTGTTTGTTCGGTTTCTTTTTGTTCTGCAAATAGGAAGGAGCAAGGACACGATGACGGGAGGGTGAGTAAAATGGCCATTTGACACAGTGCGTTGGGCTTAATCAGTTCAGTGGTGTTAGGTTTTTTGGTCTCATTCAACTGGATTTGATTAGATAGAGCGGGTTGAATTTGATGTTGTTCAGAAGATTTTGGTATGGGCGGTCGAAGTCTCGAAGAAGACCCAGTGGGGGGCGTGTAAAGGAGAATGATACAAAGGGTCGAGGGGAATTTTTAGTGACCTGGGCTGGCTATGGTTTCAAAGTGGGGTCTGGGCTTGGGCTTCATAAATATGGGCTGAGTATTTGTCTTGGTTGGAAATGGGCCGTGTGGTTTCAGCAGAAGTGGGCTTGGTTACACTCAGAATAGGATTCGAACTTGGAGTAGAATGGATTAGGAAATAGCCACCGTGGGCTTCGTGTGTTGAATTCTAACTTGGGCTCGAGAGGCTCTAATTGAAAGAGTTTTTCTTCTAAGCCCGAATTGCCTCCTTAGCCCAAACCCACTGGAGTCCAGGTGGGACCAGCGGCAGGCCGTGTTTGGGCAGGGCCCAGCCCGAATCCTTATTTTCGGAATTAAATTTTTATGTTATTATTATTTAAAAAAAAATTTCAAAAAATTTCAAAAATAATTATTAGTAGGATAAAACTTAAGAATTAGTTATTTTGAGTAGGTTTCTCTTAAATGTGTGAAAACCATTGATCTAAAAAATTGTTCTTAAAATTGAACAAGCTCCTAGGATTTTACTATAGGAATTGAATATTTTTAGAGATAAATGTAACATTACAGTTTGCACATTTCTATTTCAATTATCATTGGATCCAGTTAGGAATGGGATTTTTCTTATCTATTAGCATTAGATTCTTGTTTTTCCTTGCAAGTTATTTAATGCTTCTTTGGTCACTAATTATCATTTTAATAATTGCACACCCACATGATCACTTCATATGTTAGTGGACACCCGGACCCCTAGAGTGCTAAAAGTTGGCACGAAGGGACACTTAAGTGCCAAAAGTTATAAAAATGACACTTAAGTGCCAAAATTGAAGCAAAATGGATCACTTAAGTGCCAATCCGACCAAAATCCCGACGTAGTGATTTTCTGACAAAGTAAATGCAAAACGGCGTCGTTTTACACGCTAACATGGCTAGATAATGGAAAAACGACGTCGTTTTAGTGCTGAAGTAGTAAAAAATTAATATAAAAATTAATTAAATTAAATTTAAAACTAAATTTATTTAAAAAATACAAATATTAACAAAATTTAAATTAAAAAAAAAAGAGAGAAAAAGGGAGGGAGGCAGCTGAGGGTTGAGCCCTCGCCGCCACCGCCGCCACCGCCGCCTCCTCGCCACCACCAGGAAGGGCCGGCTATGGAGGGGGGAGGGTCGGCTGGGGTCGCCCAGCCCTAGCTAGGGCCCGACGACCATGGCCGACCGGCGGCGAGGGCCCGCGAGCCCTTGCCTCGATCTGGGGCGAGAGCCGCCACACTCGCCCTTGATCCAACGAGGGTCGCCAACCCTTGCTCAGCTGGCCCAAAGGCCGCCGCCTGCTGGGGGTCGCCCCAACGGGCGGCGGCCCTTAGCTCGGCCGAGCAAGGGCCACCAACCCTTGGCCTAGCTAAACGAGGGCCGCCGACCCTCGTCGGATCTAGACGAGGGCCACGACCCTCGCCCATATCTGGGATAAGGGCTTGCAGCCCTCCCCAGATCCGGTGAGGATCGGCAGCCCTCGCCGCCGGTCGAGGACTCGGCAACAAGGGCCCATGAGCCCTCGCCCCAATCTGGGGGGAGGGTCGCCGCCCTCGCCAAGATCCAGCGAGGGTCACTAGCCCTCGCCCAGCCAGGCCAAGGGTCGCCACCCGCTGGGGATCGCCTTAGTAGGTGGCGGCCCTTGGCGCGACCGAGCAAGGGTCGTCGACCCTCTTCAGATCTGGGCGAGGGCTGTGACCCTCCCCCAGATCTGGGACAAGGGCTTTCAACCCTCGCCCAGTCAAGCCAAGGGCCGTCGCCCGGCTGGGCAAAAGGGCCAACGACCCTTGCCGGATATGGGGGAGGGTTGTGACCCTCGCCCTAGATCTAGGCGAGGGCACACAGGCACTCGCCGTCAGTCGGCTGGGGTCCCTAGCCCCCGATCGACCCTCCCCCACCTTCCGACGACGGCGAGGAGGTGGCAATAGCGGTGGCGAGGGCTAAGCCTTCAGCCGCCGTCGGCCTTCCTCCTCCACCTTTTTTTTTTTTTTTTTTTTAAATTATAACTATAATTATAATTATTATTTTGTTTTAAATTTAATTTAATTAATTTTTATATTAAAATTCAAATTATACCAAAACAACGTCATTTTTGTGTATGTTTTGCTGAGTTAGCCTTCCAGCGAGCCACATAAGCGAGAAAATTAATAAAAATATGCAACGTAGGATTTCTTACGAGGTTCGCTAGATGTGGCACTCAAGTGTCCCATTTTTCATAAAAAGTGGTACTTTCGTAAGTTTTGGCACTTAAGTATCCCTTTGTGCCAACTTTTGGCATTTGAAGCGTTCTTTTGCCTTTGTTAGTGGATAAGTTTAAATTCAATCCTAACTGTCTAACAAATATCATCTTGAATTGAACAAGATTATATATTAAAAAGGTACTAAATAATTAATTAGTATAATTAAGCCCCTAACTTAGATTCTCTAATTGGGTAGGAAATGAGGTAAACTCCCGTGTTTTTGTCTGACTCCAATAGGCTAATGGTGAGTACTCATTTGAAATCTTCATAGCGTCAATTGAAGCTAAAATGTAATACTCGCGTGAGGTATGGGTTCAAGAGAGCTTTTGCCTAATCAAGGATCGTAGGCCTGTCTCTTTGGCAATACCCCTAAACACATCATCCTTTCCCTTTCGAATGGAAAGGGTAGATTGTGACATTCATAAATTACCATTTTTAGCAATACTTAAATTCATATCTATTTATGAAAAAAATTAATATGCAGTTGCATATTATAGTCAAATTTATGATGCATTTGGTATTTATTTAGTGAAGCATAGGTTACATTAATTTGATAAAAAGGAAAAAATGACAAAAAAAAAAAAAAAAAAAAAAAGGAAAGGTAAAAAAGTGAAATTCGGCATTTGGTGTAAAAATCATGTTTTTGAAAAGCTTCTGTTCACGTTTAGCTTTAGGGTTTCATTTACGACCAAAAAAAAAAAGGACTAATTTTTTTAATGGTAAATGGATACCAGGTAACGAAGTTTGGATTTGCAAGGTCAAGGTGTTTGAACAAGAAGCGCTCAAATTGGAAAGCAAAGGCAGAAAAGAGATTATGTGTGGTTAGAGATTTCTTGGTTCTGGTCACGTGCGATTTTGAGAATCACATGGCCAAGAAGCGTGAGGAATTACAAGCGCTGCTAAAAAATAAAGGAAAGCTCGATAATGGGTGGTAGCTGAAAGACCCCCACAGCCTGTGAGAGTCATAGATGTCCCTAGGACCGAGGATAAGCGCTCATTACATGGGGCGATCGTTGAGATATAAGGTTTTTAGAGAGAGAAAATGTCAAAACGATCGGACTCTGGAGGATGGTGGGGACCTGGAAAAGCTACAATACTGCAGAATTTGATAAATTGTTTAGGAAAATGTTTAATAATGTCATTTAGATACCGTTGTTAAAGGCTTGGAAACTTGGGAAGGTGCAGGATGAAAACACACAGCCTTTAAAGCTATAAGTGAAGGGTGGGGTGAGTGCCGTTGAAACTACTCGACTTATATCAAATTAATAGAGAGGGTTGAGGTTGTTACTTGTCCTTAGTTAAGTTTGGGCTTTTTTTTTTTTTTACATGAGATAGTATTCCTAACAATGACAAGGACAACAAGCTGGCACTTACAAGCAGATTTCGTGATTTGTGTTATGACGTGGATGGCAACAAGCTTGTCAATATGAAACATTTATCAGTTGCTAATGCATATAAAATGTTTGACAAAAAAGTCAGTCCAAGTATGAAAACTTCAAACATTATACTAGTAGTACAACTAGTGGTTATAGTGTGCGCTATTTTACCATTGTTAATCGATACGTGTTGAGTACTTTTAGAAAGAAGGACATTATTCACCTCTGGAGAGAAGAATTGAGGAGCTTGCGGAGATGGCCCTATATCAAAATCATCGACATGGACGAATTGCTCAAATTTTTGAAATTTTGTTATGAGGATCTAATTGGGGAAGATGGTGTACTATCTGTATGGAGCACTGTGTCCTGAAAGCTGTGACAAATTTGAGGATTATTTGATAGAATATTGGAGGGTAGAGGGATTTCTAATGAGTTTGGAGTGTACGTGATAAAAAACACAATATATTGCATAATCTGATTAATATATCTTTGTTAGACAAAAGTAGGATGAAAAAAATTGTCCAAATGAACAAAGCACTTTGTAATATGGTCCTTAACATTTCAACACGAGGCTTAAATTATAAGTTCTTGGCAAAAGTGTGTGAGGGGCTAGAGGAGGCTCCAAAGGAAGAAGCATACGCATCTGCAAGTTGAATTTCTTTGGTGCGTAATGACTTGTGCAATCTACTGGCAACACCAAATTGCAGAACTTTTTCGACTTTACTCTTGCAAAGAAAATATAATTTGATGATCATTTCATATATATTTTCCTTGTCTGTCCAAAGAATTCAAGTCTTGCACTTACAGGGTATCGCAATCACATCTGTTCTATTTTCTTTTTCTTGCTTTAGTAATCTAGGGTGCTTTACTTGAATTCTTGCAACAGAACTCCCTTTAAGCCTCGAGGCATTGGTGCAGCTAGAGGTGCTAGACATTTAACTCACCAAAAGCATCTCTTTACCTATTCAAGTTGAATGTTTAACGCTACCGAGATGTTTAAGCATGTCATTGTTGAGTTGGTATTGAAAGCCAAATCTCCAAGGTGATTTCAAGCCATTTACTATGAGAAGAATTCATCATTAATGTTAACCCAAACAGGTCTAATCACGTTGCGAGGACTGATGTAGAGGAACATTTTGCTATTCTAAGGTAGAGTGCCTTGAAATCTTCGTTAGATCAAGGTATCTATGGAAGGATCAATGCCTCACATTTCAATTTTCAGTTAGAATTTGCAATTTGCTTAAAGAACATATTCGTGGTTATCTTGAATATTAACTGGTCATTCCACGGATGGCTTGTCTAGCTCTAAGATTTCAAGATACTCCATCTTAGGAAAGGAAAATATCAGCGAACTCAACATCCTCAAGGTAAAAACTTCCTTCATGATGGTCTTTTCGACCTAATTAGACCTCAGTTTTTCAATCTAGAGTTCTTCAATAATGAAATGCTTGAAATCACCTTGGAGATTGGGTTTCTAGCGTCAAAATTTGACAAAGACATGCATTAACAATTCATTTGCGTTAATAACATCCAATTTGAATAGATATAGAGATGATTTTGGAGCGTCAAATGTCTAGCACCTCTAGATGCACCGGTGCCTCCAAGCTTGAAGGGAGTTCCGTTAAACGTGTGCAAGAATTCAAGTAGAGTGCCCTAAGACTAGTCAAACGAGAAAAATAAGGTGGAAGGGATGCGTTTGAAACACCATGTAAGTTCAAGAGTTGGAGTCTTTGCATTCATAATTAAAGTATAATGTGAATATATCTAACTTTATTACTACAATCACAAAACGGTAAATAGGATATAGCAAAATCCATGAATTTTATATCCTATCATATCCAGTCATATCCCTATTAAAAATTCGAATGACAAAACGTAACCTTAAAGTTTGATTCACTGACCACGACCATCTAGCTTGAGATTAGCTGGAACTTAGGTCATGGTTATAATAGAACATTCACAAACAATTTGAGCATCTTACATGGAGTCCCTAGACCATTAGCTTCCCAATTAATTATAGTCTTGAAGAATCCGATGAACCGCATTCAATTCTACTTACAAATTCGCACGAAAAAGAACAACTAGAAAGACATAACAAAAGGCAAGGAAATGTCCACCAAACTCGGATGATGCATTTTTGGAAGCCACCGGTGAACTGTCAACATCGTTTTGCAGCTCTAGTTTGAGTGGTGTCAATTTACGTGCATATATTTTACATTAGGTTCTGCATGCCGCTAGCTTCTTCTTTTTTTTTGGGTCGGTTGCATGCTGCGAGATTGACGGCAGAATCTTCGGAGAGAAAGAGGTTTTGCTTCTGCCATTCAATCCATTTTTTTACAAATGCCAGTGGGAATTGACAAATTTTGTCAAATAACTCCAAGTTGCACATTCCAGATTCCCAAAAAGTAAAACCAATCGTGGAGAAGTCTCCGATTAACTGACATATTTCGTGAGATGTTGACACCTAATTTTAGAAAAATTTTAGTGCATGTGCATAATTAAAATTAGGTCTCAATTGTCCTATTGATAATTTTTCCGGTAGAAGCTTGATAAAGCCATCATGCATGGGCCTTCATTGAATTTTTCCTCAAAGACCAAAAAGAATTGTTTTTGAAACCCTGAATTTGTTCATCATCTTTGTACTTGATGAGAATTCCAAGTACCTATTTATAAAATGTTTCCAAATGTCTAGTGTGAATTCTAGATATTTGAACTTTTAAACGCTTGATGTGATTTCCAAGTGTTTGTCTTTCCAAACATCTGATGTGATTTCCAGATGTTTAGTAAAAGTTTTCAAATGTTTGACATAAGAATCAGATTTTTGAAGTTTCAAGTACTTGATGCAATTCCCAGGTGCTTAGAATCTGATGAGAATTCCAGATCCCTAAAAACTTTGAGCCTTTCAATTATCTGAAGGGAGTTCCTGATGATTGACAGGTCTCATCGGAATCATTTCACACCTAAATCCTCAAAACAGGTATAACAGGTACGTGCTCTTCTTTGCATTTGCATTTCATTGGTCATAGGCACATGGAGATCTATGTTCCTGACCAGATCATTGCATTTACATTGCATCCTTTCTTCTTAAAAAAAAAAAAAAAGTCATTAACATTTGCGCATGCATTTCATATTTCATTTTGCATGGTTTAAATTTAGGTGTCATATATATTTGAAGGAAACCTCTACAAGCTTCCCTTCAAAGAGGGGCAGCTGTTGACACCTAATTTTAGAAAAATAAAATTGCATTTTGAACAAATAAAAGGAAAAAAAATGGAGGAAATTGATTTGATTGATTATGTATGGAAATTTGAAATTCTGATGAATATTCAGATTTTGATAAATGCAGAAACAATTAAAAATCAGGTGAACAAAGGGCAGGGATTTTGATAAAATGGAAGGAATCAAGTAAAATCGAGCTGATTACGAAATCACGTTTCGATTTGCACGCTTGATTTGATGCAACAAAAGATGGAAGTTTGAAATATGCCATACAAAGCAGCTGTTCGGAATCAGTATAAAAGAGAGCTTTATTTTTCATAACCTGGGGGGAGGGCAGAGCTCACAAGGAAAAAAAATGGTGAGAAAACGTAGAGAGGTTCGATAGACAATCTCTCAGAGGAGGCGATTTTCGAAAAAATTCAGAGCAAAAGTGAGGAAGGTTTTCTCCTTGGTTTCTTTTGAGTTCAATTTTCTTTAGGGGAGAGGCACACACCCTCAGGGATCTCGGACGATGGTGTAGTCTTCTTGACGATGCCCCATGTTCATCATGCTTCATGGATATTGACGACAAGCATAAAGCTAAGTCGAGCTTCTTCTTTTTTTTAAGTTTGATTGTGTGCAATTCCAATTTGCTATTCGCACTAAGGTGATTTTATTTTTTCTTGCCTAGATTAAACTCCTACATCTCCGACGATAATTCCAGCAGCGAGACATCGAAGTGGCCAACGTACCTAAGCGCTGATTGCCATCCAGTGATTTCACTGTGATAAAACCAGGTTGTTTCTCTCCCTATTAAAGTTGTTCACCCCATATTTTCACCTAATTTACTTTGTTTTGTTCTGATGTTGTGGTCACAGGGAATTCAATGCCGAACAAAAGGCCACACAATTCCATATTCCACCATAATTCACAAGAGAGAGACGGCAAGAGAAGGGGGCGTCCACTCAAAAAGTTCTCGGAGGAGACTAACAAATGATCAAATCAAGAACTAGCCATATGCCCACCAACGCTGCTGCAATTCCCCTCCTTCAGTTTTATTTTTATTTCTTTCTTTTGCTTATTTTATGTTATATTATTGTGTTTTAAATTTTGTTATTATTGTTTAAGTTAGAACATGGTTTGTCAATGTTAATATTTGTGCATTTTGTATGCATTATCCGTAGGGATTTTGTCCGAAATTAATGTAATTATTAATTTGATCCGAGAGACATCCGATCATTTTTTTATTATATTAATTTTTGGACTTTTTGGTGAAATTTTAATTGTTAAATCACAATAATTATTTAATTTGGTCCGTAGGACTTCGGATCAGATTTGTAATTGTTTTGATCTCCTTGTTGTGATAATTAGGGTTAGAATAACCGTTAATTTGACCTGTGAGACAATAGGTTATTTTTTCGATTATTTTAATCCTTTCTTGCTTTATTTTGTTGATAGTTTAGATTTAATATTTATTTAATAATTAATTATTTAAAAAAAAATCAAAATTCTGCCTGAGCATATAGGTTTAGTAAATCAGACATGTAGAATTAGGTTTATGAAATTTTCGTCATCTAGTGATTGTTGCTAAGTTCATTGCTCGTCATTAGAACTAGGTCATTTGATTAAATTGCATATTTAATTGTTGCATTTCTTTAATTTCGAATTTCATGGAAAAAACAAAAAATTAGAATAAATTCATTTCATGCTTTAAGATAGATTGCATGCTTATTCATGTTATATAGTTTAGGTCATATTGCCACGTCATATCATTTCATGTTAAATTAGTAGCATGCATTGCACGACTTTCATTAAAGAAAGTGAAAACAAAAAATTGAGTGATTGCTTATTAATTAGAAATCATATCTAGGATTAAAAATATGAATTCTGACCTAACAACGCAGTTGCTTTCGTTGGTTTGAGGTAAGTCCTGCATTATTTTGTTCGCTTTCTCGGGTGTTAAATTGGTGGTTTGTGCACTCGCATGATCGCCTCACACGTTAGGAAAATGAATTAAAATCAAATCAAGCTGCCTGCAAAACATTTTTGAAAATTAAAAAGAAATGGTACCGAAAGGGCACTAGGATAGTCTAGTGTAACCAAGTCCCCGTACCCTTAGTCTCTGGTTCGTAGGAGTAAAATAATTCTCTCATTATTTTGCTTAGGTGTCTAATCGACCTACCAAAAACAGATTAGTGGCGACTCCTAGATAGTATTTTGCATGTTTAAAAAGTTTAGACTCAAGTCGCGATTTGGTATGGGCTTGGGAGAGCCCAAGCTAAGTTTAAAAAACTTAGCAGTCCATTAACCTAGTTTTAGGCGGTGAACCCGAAAAAATTAGGTCGCGACATGAGAGAATTGCATCCCACCAATCATTTCTTTTTCTCTGTTAAATTACTGTACGAGAAGGAGACACACACGTTCAAGAAGAAGAAGGCCTGGGTTTCCTCTCAATGTCTTTTTAACCAAATACACATACGGCCTTTCAATGGAAGTGTGTACACCACATATCAACAAGACAATAACCATGTTCTTTTCTTTTTCTCATCAACGGAAACTAGATGTATTTGTGAGTTTCAGAGATGGGAAGATTGACGGATTTCATCGAAGGTTCAGAACCAATCCCAATTTGCTTGGGACACATATAGGACACTATTATTGAGAGCTGACCATGGGTCCTTGCGTTTGTGCATGTCATGTATATTTTGAACATGCATGTTCTTTCTGGTACATTTAGGTGTGTGTTTGTTTTGCATGAAATGAGTGATTTTGAAAATATTTTTCAAAAAATGATTGTTTATATCGTTTAGAAAAAAATAGCTAATGGTAAATGTTTTCATCATCAATAATAACCTATACCTAATTATTTTTGTGGGTGATAAAATATTTTTCCATTCATTTATTTTTTAGGGAAAAAGCCACGAGAAACCCTGAATTTTGCCTAAAGTGACACATTTACCCCAAATGACGTAACCAAATACAAACTATTTTTTGTGACACAAAAACCCTAAATTTTTGACACATTTACCCCAAAATTAAAGGGCATTTTGGTCTTTTCATTTTTAAAATTTTTTTCAATTTTTTTTTCGTTTTTTTTTTTTTGCTTTTCTCTTCCCTTTCATTCGGGCGAGGGTCATTTTTACGTCGGGCGAGGGCCCTCACACGCCCGCCCGTTATAAAGTGATTATTTTCCAACGCCGGCGAGGGCTTCCCTCGCCCGATGCCGCCGTCCTCGGCTGTCCCCGGCGAGGGCCGCCCTCGCCCGACGCCGGCAAGGGCGACCCTCGCCGGACGCCGGCTTCCCTCCGCCGACTCCGGCATGGCCGGCGGAGGGAAGAAGAAGAAAAAAAAAAAAAAGAAGGAAAAAACAGAATAAAAAGACAAAAATGCCCTTGATAGGGTAAATGTGTCACGGTTTGAAAAGTTTGGGGTTTTTCACGTCACAAAAAAAAATTTAGGGTAAATGTGTCACTTTGGGCAAAGTTCAGGGTTTTTCGTGGCTTTTTCCCTATTTTTTATAAGCTATATAAGCGATTATTTTTCAAAATATATTTTCTGAATCATTCATTTTCCGTGAAACGGACACACTCTGAGTATTACAATATATTTTGAGTTTAGGCTCAAAAAGGATTTTTTTTTTTTTTTAATTTGAATAGGTTTCCTAATTGGAATGGGGTTCCTAGCTTGAGTAAGTTTCTTTGAAAAAGCTTTTCCGTTTTGGATCCAATTTTTTACCATATAAAAAGTGTGTCATTTTAGGAAGAACATCCGACATGAGACTTATTTGTGAATAACATTCTAAAGTAATCAAAGGGTCAAGCCCATAGATCTTGTGGTATGAGAAATTGTGTGAGCTAAATACTTGTAAGTTATTAAATGTAATTAGGGGCTGAAAAACACCAAGAGTCTTTGAGTGACTTGAGGGATTGTCATTTCCAATATATCGCTTGATTTTATCAAGACTCGTGAGTATGGTCTTTGTTTTATGTAACCTCCCAAAGCGTATAAAAAGTGAGCGGATGTAATGTTTTGGGCAGAGTCCTTTCACGTAAGGTGTGTATTTGTGAAAATTCTATCATATATCTTTAAACACCTCATCTTCTCCAGACTGATAAGATCTACTAAGAAATGTAGCTTAGCTGGTTAGAAATGTTACCAACCTGGCATCTCTGAGCGTCTCTATGCTCTGAATTAAATCTTTGAGTAGTTTGCAACTAAAAGACAGTCCTTGAAGGGTTTAAACATGAGATTCACCTACTGTGGAATAGCATACCTATTGCAACTTACCCGGTTTTCCTTACTCTTTGTTGCTTTCCTTGTGGGTGTAAGTTACACCAATTGAACCACATAAATCTATTCTCTAATTTATTTTCTTATTATGTATGTGATCGTTTGTTTTCTACAACAATTAATATCAAAGTCAGGCTTGATTGACAATAAGTGAATCAATGGGATAGTAGAATGAAATGTCAAAATCGACAAATTTGATGAGAAAGATTTTGGTTTCTAGAAAATACTAAGTAAGGATTTTGTTTCCTTTTCTGATGTTGCATTATTATTGCTTATGATTTGAGTTTTGCCATCCCGGTCTTCTCTGCTATAGCATCATTTTTAATTTTTAGCAGATGTTAATTGACAACATTTGGTTTCATATCAAACTATCTAGTAATATGGCAATTTAGAGTTAACTTGTACAACAAAGTTGTCTCAATGTTAAAAGCCCATGCACAAGATTGGATCGCTTAGTGCACTGTCACAAAATGGAAGAGAAGAGAGATTTGGGTAAATACTATATATTGTGTTATGAATTTAATGAATTTTGCACTAGTATATTATGCTATTTATAATACAAAAGGATGTACCGCTAAAGAAAGAATCAAGACTGATATACAAAATCAAATCTAATTCTAAAATGATTCTTGGAACAATTATAATCTGTGATTGATCCTTGCATATCTCCAACATTCCTCCTTAAGTTGGTAGCTGATTTATATCCAAGACGCCTAGCTTGCTCAGTAGATATGCATGTTATCTCTGACACAGCAGCTTGATAAAGATGTCAACATGTTATTTCATGCTAATCCCACTTGTCTTGATAACTCCTTCTTGGATCTTATCTCGGGTAAAGTGACAATCCACTTCCATATGTTTCATTCTCATGAACTATGGGATTTGCTGCGAGTTTGAGTGTTGCATCATTATCACAAAATATATTTGTTGGGCCTTTAATTTGTATACAAAGATCCAAAAGTAGACCTCATAGCCAAATTATTTGACAAACAGTCTTGGCAATAGCACTATACTCTTCCTCAGCTGATGACAATGATATGGTCGATTGTTTCTTTGTTTTCGATGAAAGCTAGGACTTTCCAAACTTAAAACAAAAACTAACGATAGATCTTCGACTCATGGGGCATGTGGTTTAGTCTTATATCACAATAAGTTGTCACCTCTAAGTTGTAATCTCAAGAAAGGAGTATCCCAAGTCCTAGACATTTTTTTTTCAATTATTTCACAATCTTTAAGGTTGCATTCATGTGAGACACCTTGGGATTCTGCATGAATTGGCTGAGTGTCTATATTGCATAACATATGTCAGGTCTTGTCATAGTGAGATATATGAGTTTCCCTATGAGCCTTTGATAACTGGATGGATCTTTGAGCAATGGGTCATCAATTTCAGCAAAGGATCTAGCATCATATTCAGCTATAGTTAAATTAATATTTTGCTCTATAGAGATAACAATTGGCTTACATTTAGATAATCTTGCCTATGATATGATTTCTAGAATGAATTTCCGTTGACTGATGGAAATCACTAATTCTGAATGAGAAATATCAATGCCAAGAAAATATTTGGGAAGCCCCCAATCTTTTATATGAAAAGTAGAGTATGAGTACTCTTTGAAACTTTGGATGGCCAATTCATCGTTTCCATAATTGTATGCCATCAATATATATCATTAAGTAAATCGATAACATACCTTTAGTCCATGAGAAGAGGGCATAACCATGTTTGGACTGCTTGAAGCCAATAGCTATAAGTGTTGTAGTGAACTTGACATACCATTGATGAGAAGCTTGCTTGAGACCATAAAGGGATTTACAAAGACGACAACTCTATTCTCCCCTAGTCACTGTAAACCCTATGGAAGGTCCATATATATTTCCTCATCCAAATCACCATGAAGAAAGTCATTGTGGACATCCATTTGATGTAATTCTCAATCTCAAAATGCAACAATAGATAAGAAAGAGAGGATGGTGACATCTTTTGCGACTGGAAAGAATGTTTCATGGTAATCAAATGCTTCACGTTGTGTGAATTCTTTAGCCATTAAATGAGCATTGTATCTTTCAACAATTCCATCAGCCTTGTACTTGATTTTATAGACCAATTTCTAGCCAATTGGTTTACGATGAGAGGGCAAAGGTACTATATATCCCAAGTTTGATTATCTATCAGTGAATGCAACTTTTGCTTCCATGGCCTTCTGCCATCGGGGATCGTGAGCTGCCTCGTTGTAACTAGAAGGTTTTTTTTTTTTTTTTTTTTTTTTTTTTTTTTTTTCAGAAATATGAGTAATGTAGCATATATGATCCTTGGATGGTCGACTGAGTGAAACATAAGAAGAGACTTGGTATAAAGTACCCGATGAATTGATGGGGCCACAAATGTAGTCTTTTGTTTAGGTAGGTGGTCGAATGGCTCGTCCCGATCATCCAGGGGAATATACTCCAATGTGGAAGAAGGCTGTGATATTGGAGAGGATGTTGAAGAAGATGTCCTCAATGGTACTTTTTGGGGAAGATGTCCCCGAAGATGTAGTGGAGCTCTCTACAATTGCTGATGTATGCTTCTTAGCCACATACTCTAAGATTGTAGAAGGATATGGTGTCTATTCTACCATTGGTGAAGGGGCCAGAACATCCAAAGGTGTCATAATCGTGTATTGCCGATCATGAGATAATTCTTCTTTGGAAAGGAATTTATCATAACTGAGTCTCGAGTTAGATTGCTCGTTTGAAGAAAATTCATCCTAAAATGGAAATATATCTTCATGAAAAACAACGTCTCTACTTTTAAAGAAATTACCTATTGATGGCTCATAAACATGGTAACCCTTCGGAATGTTGGCTACCCCATGAAAACACATCGTCGTGCTCCAAGACTCATTTTCTCTCGAGGGCCCAAAGTAATAATGCATCATAGGCAACCAAAAACTTTCAGATAATCAATCTTAGGCTTCTTTTCTGAACAGCATCCCAAAAGGAGTTCTTTTGTGCAAAACTCGAGTCGGCATGCGATTGATCAGATAAGCTATTGTGACAACATAATCTCCTCGGAAAATCTCAAGAATGGATGCTTGGAACTTAAGAGCACGTGAAACTTCTAGAAGATGACGGTGTTTATGTTCAACGATTCCATTCTATTGTGGTGTATAGGTGCACATACTTTCATGCAGAATTCCATAAGCAGAGAGGAGAAGTTTGCATTCACTACTAAAGAATTATGTTCAATTATCTATTCAAATGTGTTGAATAGATTTACAAAATTGATTTTTTGACACGGCGAATAAATTCTTTAATTGAGAAAGAACTTGACTCTTTGAATGCATGAGATAGACCCATGTAGCACGAGAATGATTGTCTATAATAGTGAGAAAATATTAGGTGCCATCACGATATGGAATGTGATAAGGCCCCCAAATGTCTATATATGTCAAAGAGAAAATATCTAAAGTACGAGTGTTACTTACAGAAAATGGTGCACGGGTTTGTTTTATCAAAGAACAAATCTGGCACTGAGAATGTGGAATAGAGGCACTGTGACCCAAACACTAATGAGATAGAATAATATTATAATTGGTAGTAGCATTACACGGTGATTTTTTATTTGTGGAAATATAGGATAAGTCGAAATTTTTTGGAAAGCTGGTCGAAAAATATAATCCGTCAAATATTATGGAGAAAGTCTATCCAAGCCCATCAATTTGCCAGTTGAAAGGACTTGAAATAAATAGTTATTATAATTGAAGAGAATGCGACAAGGATTGTCCTCAAAAGCCTTAAAAATAAACGTGGGATTAAATTTGGACTAAAGCACATAAAGCACGTTTTGGAGGGTAACGGAAGTGCTAAAATTCACCGTGCCTATTTTCATGACATAGGTGGTATTTCCATTTGGGAGACGCACAAATATTATGGAGCCAAGGTTTTCTTCAGCGTGGGAAAAGAGACTTTCATCACAAATAATGTGGTTTACTCTAAGTAAAAGATCTATGGCTAGTATGTTACCCGGGGTTGATTGAAGGTCAAAGCAATACCGTAGACCTCCATACTTTGATGGAAAAGACTGCAGATTATTCTTTGGAAAGATTTGGAAAAACAAGATGAAAGCATTCCTAAGATCGAAAGATCCTTTGGAATGGGAAGTGGTTGATAAAGGAATCATCCCTACTGCTGCATCAAGCTCAGAGAAAGGAAAAGAATCAGTTGATCCCACTCAACTGACTCAAGAAGAAATTACAAAGAGACAGACTCTTCACGCCAAAGCTATTTACTCTTTATATTGTGCTTTATCCCCTACGAGTATAACAGAATATCTTCTTGTGATACGACAAAAAGAAGTCTGGGATAGGCTTCACATTACCTATGAAGGGACTGATCGTGTGAAAGAAACGAGAATCAATATTCTCTTGGGACAATATGAAATCTTTAAAATGAGATCGGGAGAATCAATAAGCGACATGTTTAGTCGCTTTCTTGAAATTGTGAATGGTCTTGAATACCAGGGGACATCCAATCTCGGGACAGATGAAAGTCAACAAACTCCTACGAGGACTCTCTAAGGACTGGAACCATATAAAGACCTCAATAAGAGAGACTCAGAGGATAGCTCCACTCTTTGTGGACGAGCTGGTTGGAACTCTTCAATCCTATGAAGTGGAACAGAATAATGAAGAGGAAGACTCAAAAGGTAAGAAGTCTATTGCCTTAAAGTCTAATGACTATTCTGATGCTACAGATTCTGAGGGAGATCTAGATGATGAAGAACTTGCACTCATGATAAAGAGATTCAGAAAGCTAAATAAAAAGGAAGGAAATTCAATTGGAAGAAGCAAAGTCCACAAAGATTTCAGAACAAGTCAACGAGAGGAAGATGATTCTAACAAAGAAGTGACCTTTTTGAATGCAAGAAAAAGGGACACATCGACCCAACCGTGTCCTCTCGTTAAAGAAGAAGAAAGGAAAGTCTGAGAAATACGAAAAGCACTCAAGGCGAGACTTGGAGTGATGCGAGTGTGAAGAAAGTGATGATGATTATGCCAATATCTCGTTTGATGGCAAAAATCAGACTCGACTCGATCTTGATTCGAGACACGGTCGACAGTGAACTCGAGGTTGGTAACCTAAAAATTCCTGTCAAAGTTTCTAAATATATTGATGAATTGTGTCTCAGTCTGAAAACCTCTCTTAAGAGGATCTCCGAATTGAAAAGGGAAAATTCTGCATTGAAGCAACAGGAAAAATTTTTGAAAGAAAAGTCTGATCAACTGGAAAAGAGCTTTGCTGTTTTGAAACAAAAATCTGATCTCGTTGGAAAAAGACTTTGTTGTTATAAAAGAAAACTCGACTGTTTCAAATGAAAACAGTCTTTTGAAAAATGATATTGCTAATATATCAAAAGATTTTCAAATGGTTCTGAAAAGTTGGATAAGATTCTTTCAATACAAAGACCATATTTTGATAAGCTGGGTCTTGGTATGACTTCGAAACAATTCCGCTAATTGATTTTCCAAAGGTAAAGGAAAGAATCGAGAGAGGCCGGCCAAAGCTGTCTATAAGAATCATTTCCGAAAGTCTTTGTAAAATCTGTTAGCGAGAGATGCCTTAAAATGTTCCAAGTGTAAAAGCTCAGAACATTTTGAGAAAGAATGTCCTATGATTTGGAGACCTATTAAAAGAGCTGGGCTAAGATCAAGTTTCTTGTTCTAACACTTCTGGACCCAAGATGATATGGGTACCAAAGAAAGCTTGAATCTATGATATTTGCAGGTTACTATCAAAAGGAAGATTAAATGGTACCTTGATAGTGGCTGCTCAAGACATATGACAGGAGATTCAAATTATTTCATAAGTCTTGACACGATAGATGGAGGAAAAGTTTCTTTTGGTGGTAACAATAAAGGAAGGATTACCGGTCGAGGAACAGTAAAGATTGGAAACTTATCAATCAAGAATGTTTCCTTAGTTGAAGGATTGAACTACAATTTGCTTAGTATAAGCCAGTTGTGTGATACAGGGTTCAAGATCAATTTTCAGGAAGAAACTTGCTCTGGAATTAGTAAAGATTGTTCTCAATCTTTCACTGGACGAAGACATGGCAATATCTATCTTCTGGATGTGAATCAAGAAAGATCTCAGTGCTTAATGTCAGTACAAGATGAAGCTGATCTATGGCATAAAAAGCTAGGACATATCAACATGAGGCAAATCAACAAGATTTCTTCCAAGAAACTTGTTCGAGGATTGCCTGCTTTAAATTACTCAAAGTCTGATCTATGCACACCATGCGTACTGGGTAAACAGGTAAGAAACTCTTACAAATCAATAAATAAAGTTTCCACTAATCATGAATTGCAGCCGCATATGGACTGTTTGGCCCTACCGGAACACAAAGCATTGGTGGAAAAAGGTTCTGTCTGGGTAATAGTGGATGATTACTCACGATTTACTTGGGTATACTTTCTTACAAGTAAGTCTGAAACTTTCTCTCTTTTCAAAGTTTGCTAAGAAAATTCAAAATGAGAAAGGTCACACTATTTCAAGCATTCGAACAGACCATGGAGGTGAGTTTGAAAATCAAGACTTTGCTAAATTCTGTGATGAATTTGGTTTTCAGCATAAATTCTCCTCTCCATATACACCAGAACAAAATGGAGTAGTGGAAAGGAAGAATAGGTCTTTACAGGAAATGGCTAGAACCTTGTTAATTGGAAATAATGTTTCTTCAAGGTTTTGGGCTCAAGTCAATTTCAACCGCTTGCTATATAATAAACCGCGTGTTTTTAAGACCAATTCTTAAGAAAACTCCCTATGAAATTTTCAAAGGAAAGAAACCGATCGTCTCTTATTTTCAAGTATTTGGTTGTAAATGCTTTATTCTTAAGAATGCTAATGATCGTGTTGGTAAGTTTCAAGAAAAATCGAGACGAAGGATTTTTTCTTGGATATTCAACTTCAAGCAAAGCCTACGAGTATTCAACAAAAGACTCGGAGATCGTGGAAGAATCAATGAATGTCAAATTTCAAGAATCTCCACAAGTTCAGATTATTCAGAATGAAGATTCAGAACCTGTTTCAGACTCTGCTGGAACTATCTCTTTTGAAGCTGTTAACAATTCAGAATCAGAACAACAAGATACTGATAAAGAATCTGCTCAAGAAAAAGATCAAGAATCCATCAGATTGTCCAGTAACTGGAAGCACAAATCTAGTCATCCTGAAGAACTCATTATTGGGAACGTTAATGAAGGAATTCGTACAAGATCCAAAAGGCGAGAAGAGTCTAGTGCTGTTGCTCTTATTTCTGAAATGGAACCCAAAAATATTGAAGAAGCTTTAACCGACGAAAGCTGGATTGAAGCAATGCAAGAAGAGCTCAGACAATTCAGCATAAATGACGTATGGGAATTGACTCCTAAGCCAAAAGGCAAATCTGTTGTTGGAGCTAAATGGGTTTTCAGGAACAAAGTTGACGAAAGAGGCAAAGTAACCAGGAACAAAGCAAGACTCGTGGCCAAAGGATACACGCAAGAAGAAGGCATAGACTATGATGAGACTTATGCTCCAGTAGCAAGGTTAGAAGCAATCAGACTATTACTTGCTTTTGCTTGCTACAAAAATTTCAGGTTGTTTCAAATGGATGTCAAAAGCGCGTTCTTGAATGGATTTATTCAAGAGGAAGTCTACGTAGAACAACCTCCTGGTTTTGAAGACTCAAAGAAACCGACTACGTGTTGGGATCAAGAAAGCATTATATGGTCTGAAACAAGCTCCTCGAGCTTGGTATGAAAGGTTGAGCAATTTTTTGATTCTGAATGGTTTTTCTAAAGGAAAGGTAGACACTACTCTTTTTATAAAAAGGGAAGGTAAAAGCTTTTTACTTGTTCAGATTTATGTGGATGACATCATATTTGGATCTACTAATGAATCTTTATGCAAGAAATTTTCTAAGACTATGCAGGATGAATTCGAGATGCGCATGATGGGTGAACTATCTTTTTTCCTTGGTTTACAAGTGAAACAACTAAAGGAAGGGATATTTATTCATCAAGAGAAATATGCAAAAGAACTTGTTAAAAAGTTCGGTCTGAAAAACTGCAAGAAGACTGACATACCAATGTCAAGTACTTTGAAGATAGACAAAGACGAAGCAGGGAAGAAAGTCGATCAGAAACTTTACAGGAGTATCATTGGATCGCTTCTTTATCTCACCTTTTGCATCTAGACTCCGACATATTATTTAGTGTTTGCATATGTGCTAGATTTCAGTCTGATCCTAAAGAATCTCATTTAAGTGCTGCTAAGCGTATTATTAAATATGTTGCTTCTACTGCTAAGATTGGTCTTTGGTATCCCAAAGAAGGAGACTTTACCCTTCTTGGTTATTCAGACGCAGATCTTGCAGGTTGTAGAGTTGAAAGGAAAAGCACTTCAGGTACGTGTCAATTGCTTGGAAACAGGGCAGTGTCTTGGTTTTCAAGGAAACAAAGCACTGTGGCTCTTTCAACAGCAGAAGCTGAATACGTAGCCCTTGGGAGTTGCTGTTCTCAAATACTCTGGATCAAACAACAACTACAAGACTTTGGGATTAAAGACTCTTGCACTGAGATCAGATGTGATAATACCAGCGCAATTAATCTTACAAAGAATCCTATTCTACATTCAAGAGCGAAGCATATTGAAATTCGACACCATTTTATAAGAGATCATGTTCAAAACAAAGAAGTCTTGATACTGTTCGTAGACTCAAAGAATCAGGCGGAGACATATTCACGAAGCCACTTGAGAAGAATTCTTTTGAGACTATACGCTCAAGACTCAATATTCTATCTCTTGAAGAATGTTGAAGTTCAGACTCACAATCCTAGAGTCTGACAGAGAATCAGACTCATATGAATACAGACAGTGAATACCAAACGACACGACTGTAAGTTTTCCTACTTAATTCTGTTCGAAAAGGTAAGTTTATTTGTCTCTGATTGAGTTTATTAAGGCAGTTATTTGTTTTTAAAAGGAAATCCTTAATATTTCTAAAAATCCGCGACGCTTGATATACCTCGATTCAATTACTTTTTATACAATTCTTCTCCTTCGTTTTTACTCTCAGAAACCCTAGATCAAAAGCTTCCACCCCTCTGCATTTTTTTCCTAAAATTTCTACTCTCAAAGCTTTCAACTTTCTTGCGAATCAAGTGTGAAAGTCTCTCCTTCAGTTCTACAAGAAAGGAAAAATGTCTTATCAGAGGAAGTCTTCGCGAATCGCCAACAGGGGACCACTTGGCTCTGTAGAGGGTCCTACACACTTTGATCTTACCGAAGAAGGTGACGTTCCTACAGCGCAGTCTTCTCCACTTTCTCAGCAGCGCACCGCCTCCACCAGACCTCGTGATGTTAATCCTCAAGGTGTAGAAGAAGTTATTGAAGACATCGAACCAGTAAGATCTCTAAAGCCTGCCTTCGTTTATAGGCTTTACTCTGCTTTGAAAGAAGGTGGTTCTCCTATGACCTTTATCGATGAATTCCTGAAAGAGAAGGGTTATAAGAATGAGACGCACTTCCTTACTGTCATGGAGAGATCAGGAGTTGTTCCGCTGGAGCAAAGCAAAGGCGTTCGCAAACTTTCCTAGTGACCCTAGGTTTGGAGGGTTTAATCAACCAGAGGGAAAGGATGACGATGAAAAGATGTTTCTGCATTTCAAGCCTTGGGTGGGTCTGGCTGCAAACCTTCGAGGGAAGAAGGATGAGTTGTTTCGGTCTGATGGACACAGAAAGGTGTTTGAAAAACTGTTGAAGCGTGGAGTGATAAATCCGCGGACTGTAGATTTTGATTTCCTGGACTTACTGAGCATTCATCTGAGAGACAAGTTTGAAAAACTTCAATTGCTTAACACGCACCGATTGTGATAAAGCTTATCCTGAACTGACTGCATACTTCTATTCAAACATCAGCTTTCTGGATGCGAATAGTTTTTCATTCAGTGTAAGAGACAAGGACTACATCGTTGATACAGACATTCTGGCAGATGTACTGGGTGTGGAAAGGGGTGCTTTCCAATCCATCTCTGTGTCTGTGAGTCATGCCACCTTTGAGCTTGCAAAAGACAGAATTGCTGAAGGTCGACTCTCATACTCCAGACTGACTGCAACCAACATTCTGCTTCACAAGATCGTTATCAACTGTCTTAGACCCAAGTCAACATCAAAGACAGATGTGTCGATATCGAAGCAAACGTGTGGGCCATTAAGCTTGGTCTTAACTTTTCTTTGCCACATACTATATTGTTTCACATGTACGGGACAATGGCAAAGGACAAGGGACAACTTCCCTATCTTTGCTCTCATTACACGTCTCTTCGGACACTTGAACATTGAATCTCCTCCGCTTTATACGTGAAGACTATTGGCCAGATGGTAATTGGTCCGAGGATGATTACCAAAATGCGTCGAAGGAGCTAAGCAAAAAATTGGAGCGGTTCAAGGACAAGACCCCGGTCAAGACAAGACCAGACTCTGCTGCATCCAAGAGGAAAGGAAAGGAACCAATGGCTGGTGCTGCCAAGAAGAAAAGAAAGGCAATCATCTTGGAGGATGATGAAGATGAAGATACTCTGCCCATCTCTGCTCTTGTCTCTCAGTTGTCTGTACCGCTACAAGCTGTTCCAGCACAACGTTTTACAGCAGAAACAGAAGAAGAGAAAGAAGAAAAAGAGAAGGGAAGAAAAGAGAAGGAAAGAGAAGAAACGGAAAGAGAGGAGAAGAAAGAAGAAGAGAAGCAAGGAGAAACAGAAGGAGAAAAAGAGGAAGAAGAAGCAACAAACATCGAGCAAGACGAAGAGGCAGAAGAAAAAGAGGAAGAGAAAGAAGACGCACCTGCAGAGACAGATTCTCCAGCAGAAAAGGCTGTCGATGAGGAATCTCTTCACAAAGAAGAGTTTTTCTCTCCTCTAGAGGGTAGAGAAACAGGGGGAGGTGAACAAAAAGACTATACTCCTCTGTTGCTAACATTTGAACAGGCAAGTGTGAGTGAATCAACTCCTCATGCTGAAGATGCTGCTCAGGTTCCTCAGGAAGAACCATCATCTACAAGCCCTCCTGCTGATGTTCACACCTGTTTGACTCCTTCGTCTAATCGAATTGATGCTAGCACTCAGACTGAGAATCCAGATTTTGGCAGACTATTTGAGATCATCTTGGAGCTGAAGGGCCAAATCTATGCAATGGGTTGTGAATTTCAGACTCTGCAAAATGAAAATCATGCCATGTTCATCACCATGCATGATCAGATCAAAGTTGTTCAGCGTCAGATTGAAGCCACTGCCAAAGGCTCTGCTCTTGTTCAACTGCAGGAAGATCTGAGGAAGCTTGAAAGCACTGTCAAGACTATGGAGGACTTCAAACTTATTCGCATTCCTCGCGCTCCTTGAGTTCTTTTTGGTGCTGACAAAAAGGGGGAGAAGATTTCTGCAGATTTTAACCTTCATTGTCACTTTTCCTCACTCCAAACCAAACATTCAAATTTTCTTATCCTTCGATTTGTTATGATTTTGTTTTATACTTGACTTTAATCTTGAGTTTGTTGAATGTGTGTTCTTTGCATCGCTTAAGCTTTCAATATAGAGAAAGATAGTAATGTCCGTTTGTGACTAATGAATTTTCTGTGGATGCAGATCGTGTATTGTGGTAAGTCCGTATACGGGACATCCGAGTACATGATATTTTCTACTATCTTATTCTATCCTTATATGAGATATGATATTTGCTTAAGAGTTGCTTTGCAGGATATTCATATTCAAATCTGCAGGAAAGTTTTGTCACCATCAAAAAGGGGGAGATTGTTGGAAAACTCTCTTCAGGTATTTTGAAGTTGACAAAACATTTTCCTCGATCTAGTCGATGACTTGCGAGATTCTACCGACAAAGTCGAAGTTCAAAGTCTAAAGACTTATAGACTCTGCGGCAAAAGTCGACGACGCTGACAAGACTCAAGTATTTTAAAGTACGATCTCATGGACGGTTCCCGGATCGTATTGACTATCCTTATCTTATACGATTCCAACGGCTATGGAATATATCTCAACTGGATTCAATATTTGAAGATTCTATTTCCTTGTAGACTTGCAGATTATTCTTGGAAAGATTTATTTATGGAAACCGAGATCCTGATTGTATGGGCGAACAGGATTGATGGGCTATCTACACTTACCTTAAAGAGCTCGAGATCTCTCTTGATTGATTCTGTCCAACGGGTTGATTGGAAGAACTTCTTTGGAAGGTGCCAACGGTCATGAAGGCATAAAGAAGTATATAAGAGAGATGCTCTAGTTGTTGAAGTGTGCTGGATAGAAAAATTCCAAAGTCTGAATCTCCATTTATATTGTGCGATCTTATTCTTCGAAATATTATATGTAATCAAGAGAGAGAGATCATACAGTGGTGAGAACTTGAGGAAGTGTAGTAGTGTATCTACACTGTGGACTCAAGAGTATGAGACTGTAATCACTCAATTGATTCATAGTGAAATCCAGCTAGAAGGGCTGTCCGTGCAGGAGAGTGGACGTAGGCTTGATTTAAGCCGAACCACTATAAATCTGGAGTCTTGTTTCTCTATCTCTTATCTCCGTATCTTTATATTGCTGTGATTGTTAAGTTTTGCTTAATCAATTTACCGTTCAATTTAAATTAGTTTGAAATAGTCTTATTCACCTATTCACCCCCCTCTAGGTGATAATCCTAGCCCTAACACAAATAATGTGGTCACTAGCATTTGAATTAATTATCCAAACATTATGAGAAATGAAATTGAAGCAGTAGTATATACCTAAAATGTTTCCCTTCTTGTCTAAAATATCCAGTTGCTTCAAGGCATTCATGAGTTATTGATATTGATCATGGGCGATTGGTTGATCATTATGCCCATCAACTTTATTAGCAAAAAATTCTCTCCCCCTTTTTGCTTTGTCACCTAGCTTTCCATGTAATTTTCAGCAGGTATCCACTGTATGATGTGGATGTTTGCAATAATCACAATACATTTTATATTTTCCTTTATATGCATTCCCTTTTTGTAGTGACACGGCAAATGGATAGCCACTGCATTTGGTGGCTTCATAAAGACCATCGGATCCATTTGGGGAATAGATGGAATGCAAGTCGTCAGATCTTCATTAGATGGGTGAAATAAAGGTCGTCCAATCTCTCTCTTGATTCCTTGCCGGTCGTTCCTCTCTTCATCTCCCATCTAGAAACCATAGTGCAACTTTCTTCCATCATTCGCTTCCTAGACCACTTGTTCCTCTCTGTTGGTGGCTCACTTGAATGGAAAGGAGGATGCTTTCTCCGATCTTGGTGTTTTCTGTCGATGCTAGACGCTATAGCCAACTGATAGATCTGGACAAGCGAGGGCGTGGGTTGCATCGCCAATGGGTTCTGAAAGGTAAATACGAGTCATTTAGAATCATTACAAAACGGATCACCTTCTCTCATTCCTTCATCCTGCGATATTGTTGAAGAGTTTGCTCGGGTCCGTCAAGCTTCTCTTCCACTACTTCGAGTTCGTTCCAGAGGGCCGATAGTTTATTAAAACAAGCCCTGATCAACATATTTCCCTATTTTAATTCGGATAAAGCCTAGGTAAGTGCAAAAAAAATTGTCGGATCGAGCTTACCATACATTTGTTTAATGTTGTCCCCATAATTTTCGAATCCGCCATTGAAGGGAGTCCATCCGCGACCTCTAGGGCGATACAGTTTCCGATCCATGTTCAGACTAACAAATTACACTTCCTCCAATGTCGAGCCATCACTGGTTGGAACGTGGACGGTTCCGTCAAGGAAACCATCCTTGTCTTTTGTCACCAAGGCTCATCGAAGCTCTTAAAACCACGTTGAGTAGTTCTCAAGACTGGAGAGTTGTTGGTTGATGAGATGGAGCTCCGGTCCATCGGCCGTAGAAGTATACATGGGATCGTTGGGCTCCGATTGACTTCCTCTAGTGGGAATCTGGTACAGTACGAAACGAAGTTGGAAAATCGAGTAAGGATTAGTATACAAAAGGATGTACCGCTAAAGAAAGAATCAAGACTGATATACAAAATCAAATCTAATTCTAAAATGATTCTTGGATCAATTATAATCCATGATTGATCCTCACATATCTCCAACATGCACTGAACTGTTCTGTTGTAGTCTTGTGCCTTATTAGTCTGACTCAGTTAAGAGATTTTTCCAACTCCACGGTGAAGAGCTTGTGATTAAAATGTCTCCCTTTCAATTTTACTGATTAAATTTGATTACCCCACAGTATTTGACTACGTATTTTGGTTATATAAGAGATGATTTTTTACCGTTGCTTTTGTTGGGATATAATATGCGGAAACAATAAAATCTTGCAATTTATGTCAATGCAAAATCACTAGAGAAATAAACGAGAAAAATAAGGACACCAGAAATTTACATGGTTCGGTCCGAGTATCGGTACCTACGTCCACGGGGAGAGCCTGTAGCAAATAATCTACTATAATCGGAGAATCAGAGTTTACAATCATTCACATGCTCAAATGTTTTCCATACCTAAATTTAACCCCAAAACCCAAAGTGTTTATAAATAAATAATTCACTTGGGTATAAACTCACGGCACAAAATTACCGCGTTCAAGTCGTACGCCAAAAAAAGAAAAGATTCCAACGTCCTTTTCTTTTTTCTTCATGCAGCTACTCTCTTGGCAACGTGCAGCTTCTTCTACGGAGGGCTTCGGTGGCTTCGCACAAGAGACAAAGAAAAAAAAGACCTACAACAGATTTCTGTTTTTATATGTGTGTGTGCCCAGGTCAAACTTTGACCTGGGCCCACCTACGCTTGGCTTCACACGTACATGCAGACTCCACGATGAGGTGGGACACTGCACATAAAAGGTGAGGAAAAAACTTCCTTTTTAAAAAAAAAAAACTTTTATTCCCTCTTTTGTCTTGTTTTGCACATCCAAGAAGTATTGTCCAAGAAAGGAAATTGTTTCTTCTTTCTTCAACTAACTTGAAATCTACTTGGGACAAATTCGATTTAACAAATCGTTATCCGAATTCAAACTCGAAATATAATTTAACAATTCTCCACATTGGCTCGATGTTTGAAGCCAATTTATAGTGCCCATCATCCATGCTGCTCTCCCAATGCCCCGACGAATGCTTACTCTCCACAAACGCCAACAGAGCTCAAGCGGAGCTTGAGCTTCGCCAAATGAACAAACTTAGTCATCATGTCTGCTGGGTTATCTGTTGTAGCAATCTTTTTAACAGTAACATTACCCTTAGTTAAGACATCTCGGATGAAGTGGTACCTGATGTTGATATGCTTCGTTCGCTCGTGATAAACTGGATTATACACCAAATATATCACACCTTGGTTATCACAGTGTATATCCACACTTTTCCGTTCTAACCCAAAGTCCGAGAGAAAACTTTGTAACCATATCGCCTCCTTTGCTACAAAGGTTAGTGCCATGTACTCTGTCTCAGTTGAAGACAACGTAATGTGATCCTGTAATGACGCTTTCCAACTAACTGCATCATTTGCTAGTGTAAACACGTACCCTCCTAAAGACCTGCAATCATCCAAGTCATCGGCGTGATCCGAATCCACAAAACCAGTGGTCTCACTGCCATTGCTGTCCCTCCGGTATACTATACCCACGTCTATTGTCCCCTTCAAATATCTGAGGATCTATTACATAGCTTCCCAATGAGCTTTATCGGGACGCTTCATATAGCAACTAACCACGCTCATAGCTTGTGAAATATCAAGCCTAGTGCACACCATAACATACATGATACTACCTACAGCACTAGATTAAGGAACATGGGACATATGCTCCTCCTCCGCCTCAGTCTGCGGTGATAATTTATCTGAAAGTTCAAAGTGCTTCGCTAAATGTGTACTTACAGATTTTGTCGACTCCATATTAAAACGTGTTACAATCTTCTCAATATATTTCTTTTGAGATAGACGTAAAACTCCTACAGTCCTGTCACGCAAAATCTCCATACCTAATATTTTCTTTGCAGCACCTAAATCTTTTATCTCAAATTCAGCATTTAACTGCCTCTTCAGTATATCAATATCAGACATATTCTTAGCTGATATTAGCATATCATCAACATATAAGAGTAGATAAATCAAAAAACCATTCTCCAATCTCCTATAGTAAACGTAGCTATCCATCTGACTTTTTGAATAGTCTTGACTAGCCATAAAAGCATCAAAACGTTTATACCACTGCCTAGGAGACTGTTTTAGCCCATACAAAGATTTCTTTAACAAGCAAACATGATCATCCTTACCCGAAATAGCAAATCCCTCTGGTTGCCTTATGTAAATTTGCTCATCCAACTCACCGTGAAGAAACGCAGTTTTCACATCTAGTTGCTCTAACTCGAGATCTTGCAAAGCAACTAAGGTAAGTAAAACACGAATAGAAATATGTCTTACCACAGGATAAAACACCTCATTGTAGTCAATGCCCTCACACTGTGTATATCCCTTCGCCACAAGTCTCGCCTTATACCTCGCTGCCTCGACACTGGGAATGCCCTCTTTCCGTTTAAAGACCCATTTACTTCCGACAATCTTTTGGTTTTTTGGTACTTTGACCAGCTCCCATGTTTGATTTCGATGGAGTGATTCCATCTCTTCACTCATAGCCCCTAGCCACTGCGACGACTCTAAACTAGCCATCGCCTCAGAGTAAGACGAAGGCTCATTTGTCTCCATCTCATCACCTACAGTCAATGCATAAGCAATATTTGTGTAACCATAACGTACCGGTGATTTAATTTCTCTTCTTTGTCTATCTGCAGCTATAGTCTACTACAGCTTTGCTGGTTGTTCACTATCACCGACTTCAAGAACTGCGGCTTCATTTGCAGTCTCAATTTCTATTACCTTCAAGGTCTCTGGAGTCTCCACCTAAAGCTTCACCTCACTAATGATACCATGACCTGTCTTCTCTGCTGGTTATGTCTCAGAACTCCTCTGTTGAAGCATTGCAGTCTCGTCGAAGATCACATCTCTACTGATTAGAAAATTGGGTGATTTGGGATTAGTGCACCATAGCCGGTAGCCTTTCACCCCATGTGCATAATCTAGAAATATGCACTTCTTCGCCCTTGGCTCAAGCTTACCATCACTCGCATGAGCATACACAGGACATCCGAATATACGTAATTCGGAATAATTAATAGGTTTCCCCGACCATACTTCCTCAGAAGTCTTCCACTCGATAGCAGATGATGGAGATTGATTAATCAGGTACCATGTCATGTTTACTGCTTCGGCCCAAAATTCCTTGCCAAGTCCTACATGCGAAAGCATGCATCGAGCTCACTCAAGCAAAGTTCTGTTCTTCCGTTATGCCATGCCATTTTGCTGTGGTGTCCCAAGTATTATGCGGTGTCTCATAATACATTCTTTCTCGCAGAATTGGGTAAAATCTTTACCATAGAACTCCATGTCATTATCAGTTCTCAAGCACTTGATCTATTTATCTGATTGCTTCTCAATCAATGCCTTAAATTTCTTGAACCGATCAAACACATCATATTTGTGCTTCAGAAAGTAAACCCATACATTCCTCGAATAATCGTCGATAAATGTCAGCATATATCGGGCACCTCCTTTCGAAGGAACCGAAGACGGGCCCCTAACGTCTGAATAAATATATTCAACTGGTCGTTTGGTCAAATGAATAGTTGTAGTAAACTTAACTCGATGCTGCTTCCCATAGATGCAGTACTCACATAAGTCCAGCTTCCCTGTCTTCTGACCCTTCAACAACCCCCTTTCACTCAACATCGTCATACATGCCTCGCTCATGTGTCCTAAACGCATATGCCATAATTGAGTCAAGTCAGAATCTGACTCACCTAATGAAACTACATCGGTTCTGTCATGGTCTCTCCTAGTAGATGATAGAGAATATTCACTTTCTTCCCCTTCATCACTGTCATGGCACCTCGAGAAATCTTCAGTACTCCACCTTCAGCGGTGTACCTACACCTGATGTACCCGATGTCATCAAGTGTCCCCAGAGAAATAAGATTCTTCTTGAGCTCCGGTACATGCCTCACATCTGTCAATGTATGCACCACCCCATCGTGCATCCGAATCTGAATTGTCCCTATCCCCACAGCCTTATAGATTGCATTATTCCCCAAAAGAACTCTACCACCATCTGCAGCTTAGTAAGTAGTAAACCAGTTCTTATGATGCGTCATGCGATAAGAACACCTCAAATCTAGCACCCATTTGTCTCCTGACGAAGTAGCAGTCACACATAAGACAGCTTCTGCATCACTATTGCTCCCCTCGACAACGTTTGCCATACTGCTTGTGGCATTCTGCATATCAACTTTATTCCTCCGCTTTGGACAGTCTCTCCTGATGTGCCCCTCCTCATGACACTCAAAGCACTTCACGCGTCCCTTGGACTTTCTATGGCGTGATTTTGATCTACTTTTACCTCTGTTGCTACTAGGCCCTCGATGTTGTTCTCTACCCCGAATCGTTAGTGCTTGCACTGCTCCTTGCGCTAGACCGTCATTTCGCAACTTTCTTTGCCACTCCTTAGAGAATAAGGCGGACTTTTCCTCCTCCGAGGTAATTGTAGTACACCCCTGCAATAGTGAATTAGTAAAGTGCTCCCATGACTCTAGTAAAGAGGCTAACAGCATCATGCCCTGTTCTTCATCATCAAGTATCTTATCGACATTCTTCAGATCCAACATGAGTTTATTAGATTCATCTAGGTGGGTTCTGATAGACGTACCTTCAGTATATCTAAATTGAAACATCTTCTTCAACATGTACAAAGTGATTGTTCAAACCTTTCTTCACATAGAGTGCTTGAAGTTTTGCCCATAATGCCGCGGCATCCTTCTCCTCAGCAACCTCTATTAAGACTTCATCCATCAAATTTAACAGGATTATACTTTTTGTTTTTTCCATTAGCTCTACCCTCTCAGAAGCTTTCATTATAATCGGCAACTCATCTTCATCATTCAGTGCCTTGGCCAAACCTTGTGTTGTCAATAATGCCCGCATCTCGATGCTCCATAACACAAAGTTGTTGCTCCCGTTAAACTTCTCAATTTCATATTTCCTCTCAGACATAATTGCAGTAACATAATTTCCAGATAATAATCAGACAAGTAAAAGCTCCAAATCACAATTAAGAAATCCAACCCCAAGCTCTGATACAATTGTTGGGATATAATACGCGGAAACGACAGGATCTTGCAATTTACGCCAATGCGAAATCACCAGAGAAATAAACAAGAAAAATAAGGATACCAGAAATTTATGTGATTCGGTTCGAGTATCGGTACCTACGTCCACGGGAAGAGGCAGCAGCAAATAATCCACTATAATCGGAGAATCAGAGTTTACAAGCACTCACACGCTCAAGTGTTTCCCACACCTAGATTTAACCCAAAATCCAAAGTGTTTATAAATAAACAACTCACTTGGATATAAACTCACGGCACAAAATTACTGCGTTCAAGTGGTACGCCAAAAAAAGAAAAGATTCCAGCGTTCTTTTCTTTGTTCTTCGTGCAGCTACTCTCTCGGCAACGTGCGAGAAAAAAAGGCCTGCAACAGATTTCTAGTTTTATATGTGTGTGTGCCCAAGTCAAACTTTGACCTAGGCCCACCTACGGTTGGCTTCACGCGTACATGCAGACTCCACGATGAGGTGGGACGCTGCACATAAAAGGTGAGGAAAAACTTCATTTTTCTTTTTAACTTTTATTCCCTCTTTTGTCTTGTTTTGCGCATCCAAGAAGTATTGTCCAAGAAAGGAAATTGTTTCTTCTTTCTTCAACTGACTTGAAATCTACTTGGGACAAATTCGGTTTAACAAATCGTTATTCCAATTCAAACTCGAGACATAATTTAACAGTTTTACGTTCCCTCACATTTTAGAGCAACCAAAGAACTTGTGGACCATTCAGCACGGAGAAAGGGGAGTGCTTTTTATTTCCTTCAACTGGTGGGAATTTCGTTGGATTTCATGGAAGGTCTGGAACCCTTATCGATTCTTTCGGTGCGCATATAGGACACTATTATTGAGAGCCAACCATGTGTGTCCCCATCTTTGAATGTCGTGCATACTTTGCAGGTGCACGTGCTTCCAAGTGTACGTCTTTTATCATTCTTAGAACATGTTTTTGGTATATGTAACTGGTCATTGCCGCATCACTTGACGTTCTTTGCCACATTGCCTCATAATTTTGGGGAAGTAGATGTAACATGTAGAGCACCCCTCGGTTTGGTTTTTGATATCCTCAAGCCCTAGCTAATTCCACTTATGTTCTTGAACACCCTTTATCTACATCGGCATTTTGTCTTTTTCATTTGATCTCAGTTTTTTTGCTTAGATTAGCCTATGCTAAGAAGTGTGCACGGAAAAGTTGGTTGTAAATGAGTGCAAATATGGTGTAGCTATTTTCCACCTACAAGGACGGATCCTTATTGGCGAATGCGTGGGGAGCTGGCCCCAGCCATTGGGCCTCACGTGGGCCCCAAATAAAAGTTTCATCTAACAAATGCCTAAGATAAATCAAACCCCATCGGCCAACTGAAATATTTTCACCCAACGCGTGGACTTCGTCAGGGAGATCCTCTATCCCCTTATCTGTTTATTCTAATAGCAAATGTGTTGACTACGCTAATCCATCAGGCTGTCCAGATGGGGAACTTGAAAGGAATCCAGCTGAATAGGTGGTGTCCCACACTGACTCATTTGTTCTTTGCTGATGATGCAATATTTTTTATTGATGGGTCCATCCTAGAATGTCAAGAATTGGCCAACATCCTTAATCAGTATTGTTTCGCCACGGGACAGGCAGTCAACCGCAATAAGTCTGGTATCTTTCTTAACAAGGACTGCCCTCAGGTTCTACAGGATAGATTGGCTCAGGAACTCAGAATACCAGTGCTCACCAAAACAGGTAAATACCTTAGTCTCCCATCTGACTGGGGCAAGTCTAAATGTGAAATGTTTGCGTGGATCCTAGCGAAAGTCAATGCCAAGCTTGATGGTTGGAAAGAACACTTAATCTCAAAAGGCGGAAAGGAGATCCTCATTAAAAGCGTTGTACAAGCAATACCCCAACATGCTATGTCCATTTTCAAAATTCCTATTTCGCTTTGCAAAAGTATTGAGAAAAAGATTGCGCGCTTCTGGTGGCAAGCTGATGGTAGAAGATCAGGCATCCATTGCCAGAATTGGGAAGTACTAAAGAAAGGGAAAGACTTGGGCGGCCTTGGGTTTCGGGACCTTATTGACTTTAATAGAGCTATGTTGGGAAAACAGGCATGGTGACTTTTGCAACAGCCTACTTCCTTATGGGCGACTCTTTTTAAGGGTCTGTATTTCCACTCCCAAGATTTCTTAAAGGCGTCCAGAGGTTCTAAACCTTCTTGGGGCTGGCAGAGTCTCCTAGCAGGACGGGATACTCTTCTCTCTAAACTTCGATGGTCTGTCGGCGATGGCACGAACATCCATATTCGGGAAGATTGCTGGCTTCCTACAGGTAAAATCACCAGTCCCATTTCTGTCGATGAACCCCCATTAGTTGCTGACTTGATCATCCCATATACTAATCTTTGGAATCGGCCTTTACTTGAACACCTATTTGATGCTGATACTATTACTGAAATCCTTCAGCTCACTATCCGCCCTCAGTTCATGAAAGATCAGCTCATTTGGCCTTGTACTACTACTGGTCAGTATAGTGTAAAGAGTGTCTATTGGTCACTAAGACATAGATGTACTTCTTCTAATCCTGACCGAGCCTCTTCCTCATATAACCCACCTCAGAATATGTGGAAACTGCTATGGAAGCTCCCCATTCCCCCAAAACTAAAATTCTTTCTATGGTCTGTGTATCAGAACGCCTTGCCTACTAGACAGAATCTCTTTCGCCGGAACATTACTGCTGATCCTCTTTGTTCCCTATGCTCTACTCGCCAACCAGAGACACTAGAGCATCTATTCCTATTCTGCCCGTGGACCTTGCAAGTCTGGTCGCATACTCAGATCAATATAGCAATCTCTCCTACAGGAATCCACAAAATAGAAGAATGGCTATCTACTCAACTCGTTGCAAGGAAAAATGTACCTGATTTGCCGCTTCTCGTGCACCTTTTATGGCAGATTTGGAAGGCGCGCAATCGCTTCCTCTTCGCCGGCGGTTCCCGACCCAAATCGCCTTGTTCAACTAGCTATTGCAGATGCTCTCTCGCCTAATGCTCGGGCTACGGAGCCCGCGTGCGAGACCTCAACCGTGGCGCCACGGGTCCGCTACCTTTCTCCCGACCATGAACACTCCCAGCCTGGACAGAATCGACCAGCCCGACTTGTCCTTTGCGCCGTAGGGGATCTGGTCCTCCCAAATGCCGAGTTTCCGCATCAACCTCGGATAGCCCCATTTTCAGCAGCGAGCTCAACCCTAACTTTTCAGCTCGGCTCCCGCCATTCCGGTTCCAACTCTCGGTCGTGCAGCCCCTTCTCTACCCTAAGAAGACACGGCGAACTCTCTTGCTCCTCATGGCAACGATGAATCGCATCTTTCTCAGCCATCCAAAGACAAGGTCTAACAACTCGATTCTGCCCCGATCGGACGCCCCCGAGCGTGGAGTCTTGAAAATTAATCTTGATGGGGCTTTTCAACCGGGCGAGCTTCACTTGGATCCGTCGCCTATATACGTCGTGATTCTAATGGACAGCTAATCATTGGGTTTACCAAATCAGTCCCTGCGTGCTCGGCTTTGGAGGCGGAAATCCAGGCGTTGACCACTGCGTTGCAGCACTTGAAGAACGACAATCAGGCAGCAACTTCTCGATATTGAGACCGACTGTCTCGTTCGGGAACGGGCGGTGAAGGAGCTGCGACGATCCCATGGCCAGTCAAACCTTTGCTCGCGGAAGCTACATCTCTCTGCTCTTCTGTTTCACGAACGCTTCCATTAGGTTTTGCGGGAGAACAACCAACACAGCTGCGGACCGGGCCGCTTGGAACCATAATGCTTGGGCTTCTTAATTCGATTGGGCTTCCTCCCCTCCTCCCGCTTTGTTATCAATTCTCGCTCGGGATGTCTCTTTAGCCGGTTGTACTAACTATTATCCTTAATGAAACGTGGCTTTCTAGAAAAAAAAAAAAAAAAATCATACCCCATCGAATCGGATCTAGATAAATTTTTCCGTGACTTCAGGAGGAAAATGTGACTACTCTGGATTATTTTCTCTCCTGGATTGGACAGGCATAAGAATCTAATGTTTCCTCTTGTATACAAATTCTGTAACTATTTTTTTTTTTTGTCAGTCCTACGCTAATCCTACTCTAACACTCACTCTCAGACTTTTGCCCTGCCTCCTTGCAGAGCGTGGGAGTCGAAACCCACTCCTGAAATGAAATATTCCCTACCCCAATCCCCCCAGAGAAGGTGGGGATTTGAACCCCCAACCTCCCCCTTCAAAGATGGAAGGGTGGCCACTGGGGCGAACCCCCAGTGGTTAAATTCTGTAACTATTAATTGCCTCTATATTTGACATTCACTCACGTGCCAGTTTGATTATGATAGAACATTAAAATAACAATTTTCATCTCGTACTATATCCCTGGACCATTGGCTCCCTGACTAATTGTAGTCCATAAAGAATCCCAGTGAGCCGCATTTAATCCTACTCTCAAATTCGTGCACTACAAAGAAATATCAAAAGGCGTCGAAATGTCGACCAGATCCGGATGATGCGCTCTTGCAAGTCAAGGGTGAAGTGTCAAAATCTTATTGCAGCTCTAGTTAAAGTGCTGTCGTTTTACGTGCAAATATTTTATGCTAGGTTCCGCACACTACGAAGTTGAAAGTAGAATCTTCGGAGAGAGGGGTTCTGATCCTGCGATTCAATCCATTTTCTTCCATAAATGCCAGTGGGAACTGATAAAATCTGTCCCTTAAATCTCTGATTAAGTAAACTGACATTTTGGTGAGAGAATTGCATCCCGCCGACCGTTGTTTTTCCCTGGTAAATTATTGTCCGACGAGGAGACATGAGCGTACAAGAAGAAGAAGCCACGCCTTTCCTCTTAATGTCTTTTTAACCAAATACACGTACGGCCTCTCAATTATAGTTTCTCCACCACGTATCATCAAGACAGGAACTGTCTTCTACTTCTACTCCACCTCAGTGGGAACACGATCTATTCGTGAGTTTCAGAAACGATGACGCGAGGAAGACCTTCATATCGCACCTCTTCAAACGGCTGGAACTGGAGGGCATTAACTATTACAACGACCAACTCTGAAACGTCGTCTCGATGTTAAAAACTCGTACACAAAATTGGACACTGAAATCTTCTACTCGGATCTTGTGCCTTGTTATTCTAACTTGGTTAATCAGGGGGGGTCTGTTTCTGGAGATTTTACTACTCTACAGTGAGGAGCTTCTCATTGAAATATCTCCCTTTCAATTTTTGCAGATTAAGCTTGATTACCCTGGAGAGAATTTGACTTCGTATTCTGGTTACATAAGAGATGATTTTGGACATGTTGTGATTTGCTCCCTCACATCTCAGAGCAACAAAAGAGCTTAAGGACAATTTGGGATCGAGAAAGGGAAGTACTCTTCATTTCCTTCAACCGGTGGAAATATTGTCGGATTTCATGGAAGGTCTCGAAGCCTTCTCACTTCGCTCAGTGTGCATGTAAGACACTATTACGGAGAGCTGACCATGTGTGCCTGAGCTTTTGCATTTCATGTGTTTGCTCTAGGGTACATCGTCCATCATTCTTAGAACATGCCAGTATATGTAATTGGTCATCGTCAGTTCACTTGACATTCTTTGCCATATTGCCCCATAAGTTTGGAGAAGTAGATGTTGTATGTAGAGTACTCCTCGGTTTTGTTTGCGATATCCTCATGCCCTAGCTAATTAAATTTCTGTTCTTGAACACCCCTTATCAACATATGTTATTTGGTGTTTCTTTTAATATTGCATTTTATGCTTAGAGTAACCTATGCTATGCTAAGAATTGCACCTGAAAAACTTGAGTGTGATTAAGCACATTTATGGTGTAGCTATATTCTATATAGGGTTGTATATCCTTATTGATGAATGCATGGGGAGCTCAACACGGCTGTTGGATCTCATGTGGGCCTAATAAAAGATTCAGATAATCAACCATAGATATTCAAGTCCGACGAATCTGGATCTAGACAAAATTTACCGTGATCTTGGGAAGAAAACGTGACTTGTTTGCGTTATTTTCTCTCCGGGGTTGGACGTGCATGATAATCTAATGTTTCTTTTGTTTTGAGATTCCGTAACCATTTATTGCATCTATATTTCCATACACTCACGTTTACTGCTTAATGTTAGTATAGTTTTAATAGAACATTAGAAAAACGATTTGAGCATCTTGCACTATTTTCCAGGACCATTAGCTCCCTAACTAATTCTGTCATCTGACCAAAAGAAAAAATAATAATAATTATTGTAAGTCAGTGAGAACTGATACAAATTTTCAAGTAAATCCAAGTCAGACTCCAGCTAAAGCCAATCACGAACAAGTATTAAGTCAACTTTTTGATAAAAGAGTTGCATCCCATCAATAATTTTTTTTTTTACCTGGCAAATTATTGTACCACGAGGAGACATGTACGTTCAATTACAAAATGACATGGTTTTCCTCTTAAGTGTCATTCAAACCAAATACACATACCACCTCTCAATCAAAGTTTCCATGCCACGTTAAAAGAAGACAGGAACCATGTGTCCTTCTCCTCATCCTCCATGGAAACAAGACGTATTCGTGAGTTTCGTAGAGGATGACCAGGGAGAGACCTTCATATCAAACCTCTTCAAACGGCTGCACCAGGTGGGGATTGGCCACTTCGGAGATGACAAGAGTGAGGGTGCTGCGAAGAACAACAAGGCCAAGCGCCTCGATGCAATCCGCGGGCCGACGTTTGCCTTTGCCCTCGTCGTGTTCTCCAAGAAGTACGTTGACTCCAGCCCCTGCCTGAACGAGCTGGCCGAGATCCTCTACTGCCAAAAGGACTCCAAAGTCGTGGTAATTCCCATCTTTTACATAGACAGGGCAGACGTTTCAAACTTGGCGAGTAATGACAAATTCAAAGAAGCTCTCAGGAGCAGGAAAAAGACAGATTCCGTAACTATTAATTGCCTCTATATTTAAAATTCACTCACGTGCCAGTTTGATTATAATAGAACATTAAAATAACAATTTTCATCTCGCACTATATCCCTGGACCATTGGCTCCCTGACTAATTGTAGTCCATAAAGAATCCCAGTGAGCCACATTTAATCCTACTCTCAAATTCGTGGACTAGAAAGAATATCAAAAGGCGTCGAAATGTCCACCAGATCCGGATGATGCGCTCTTGCAAGTCAACGTTGAAGTGTCAACATCTTATTGCAGCTGTAGTTATTGCCGTTGTAGTTAAAGTGCTGTCGTTTTACGTGCAAATATTTTATGCTAGGTTCCGCATGCTACGAAGTCGAAAGTAGAATCTTCGGAGAGAAAGGGATTCTGATCCTGCGATTCAATCCATTTTCTTCCATAAATGCCAGTGGGAACTGATAAAATCTGTCCCTTAAATCTCTGATTAAGTAAACTGACATTTTTGGTGTGAGAATTGCATCCCACCAACCGTTGTTTTTTTTTCCCTGGTACATTAGGGCATGTTTTCTGTTCTTGAACAAAAATTTCTGTTCTTTTGTTCGAGAAATGAAAAAAAGAATAGAAACGTGTTTAGTAAATCTTTTGTTTCCGGGAATAAAAATCTATTTTTTGTTTCCGGAATAGATTTAGAACAGAAACAAGAAATAGAAAAAAATAACTTTTTGTTTCAGGAACAATTTCTAGAATCAATTTTTCTGTCTCTTCTTTTTTCTTTTCTTTTTTTTCTTCTCTTTCATTTCTTCTTCTTCTTCTTCCTTTTGGTCGGTTGCTAGCCTTGGCCATGGCGGGCGCCAGCGACTAGCTAGAGAAGGGCCGGCGACCTTGCTGGAGCGTCGCCAGCCCCCGGAGACGCCGAGCCACGGCGAGGCTCGTCGGCCCGAGCCTTGCGTGGCCACGGTGAGGCTTGGCCTCCCTAGCTAGCGTGAGGCCAGGCCTCGCCAGGCTAGGACAAGGCCGACTTCGCGCCGCTTGGGTGAGGACGAGGCCAAGTTGGCCTCCGGCGAGCTCGTCGGACGTCGCCCAGCCGGTGGCCGGCGATCGACAAAAAGAGAAAAAGAAAAAGGAAAAAATAATAAAAAATAATAAAAGAATTAAAAAAAAATTAAAAGAATAAAAAAACCTAAGAATTTTACTAAACGTATTTCTATCCCGGGAATAGAAGTTTTGGGAAGTTACCAAATGCATTCTTTTTCTCAAAAATTATTTCCGAGAACAGAAACATAAAAAATCATTTCTCAGCAAAAATTGTTCCCCAGAACAGAAGCGTTACCAAACACGTCCTTATTGTCCGACGAGGAGACATTCGCATACAAGAAGAAGAAGCCACGCCTTTCCTCTTAATGTCTTTTTAACCAAATACACGTACGGCCTCTCAAGTATAGTTTCTCCACCACGTATCATCAAGTCAGAAACTGTCTTCTACTTCTACTTCACCTCAGTGGGAACATGATCTATTCGTGAGTTTCAGAAACGATGACGCGAGGAAGACCTTCATATCGCACCTCTTCAAACGGCCGGAACTGGAGGGCATTAACTACTACAACGACCAACGCTCAAAAGTTGTCTCGATGTTAAAAGCTCATACACAAAATTGGACCCACTGAAATGTTCTACTCGGATCTTGTGCCTTGTTATTCTAACTTGGTTAATCAGGGGGGGTCTGTTTCTGGAGATTTTACTGCTCTACAGTGAGGAGCTTCTCATTGAAATATCTCCCTCTCAATTTTTGCAGATTAAGCTTGATTACCCTGGAGAGAATTTGACTTCGTATTCTGGTTACATAAGAGATGATTTTGGACATCTTATGATTTGCTCCCTCACATCTCAGAGCAACAAAAGAGTTTAAGGACCATTCGGGATCGAGAAAGGGAAGTACTCTTCATTTCCTTCAACGAGTGGAAATATTGTCGGATTTCATGGGAAGTCTCGAAGCCTTCTCACTTCGCTCAGTGTGCATGTAAGACACTATTATGGAGAGCTGACCATGTGTGCCCGAGCTTTTGCATGTCATGTGTTCGCTCAAGGGTACATCGTCCATCATTCTTAGAACATGCCAGTATATGTAATTGGTCATCGTCAGTTCACTTGACATTCTTTGCCATATTGCCCCATAAGTTTGGAGAAGTAGATGTTGTATGTAGAATACTCCTCGGTTTTGTTTGCAATATCCTCATGCCCTAGCTAATTCGATTTCTGTTCTTGAACACCCCTTATCAACATATGTTATTTGGTGTTTTTTTAATATTGCATTTTATGCTTAGAGTAGCCTATGCTATGCTAAGAATTGCATGTGAAAAACTTGAGTGTGATTAAGCATATATATGGTGTAGCTATATTCTATATAAGGTTGTATATCCTTATTGGTGAATGCATGGGGAGCTCGACACGGCTGTTGGCTCTTATGTGGGCCTAATAAAAGATTCACATAATCAACCGTAGATATTCAAGTCCAACGAATCTGGATCTAGACAAATTTTACCGTGATCTCGGGAAGAAAACGTGACTTGTTTGCGTTATTTTCTCTCTGGGGTTGGACGTGCATGATGATGTAATGTTTCTTTTTTATTTTGAGATTCCGTAACCATTTATTGCATCTATATTTCCATACACTCACGGTTACTGCTAAATGTTAGTATAGTTTTAATAGAACACTAAAAAAAAAAAGGATTTGGGCATCTCGCACTGTTTTCCAGGACCATTAGCTCCCTAACTAATTCCGTCATCTGACCAAAAGGAAAAAAATAATAATAATAATTGGAAGTCAGTGAGAACTGATAAAACTATGTATTCTGGTTATATAAGAGATGATTTTTATCGTTGTTTACGCTCCCTCACATTTTAGAGCAACCAAAGAACTTGTGGACCATTCAGCATGGAGAAAGGGGAGTGCTTTTTATTTCCTTCAACTGGTGGGAATTTCGTTGGATTTCATGGAAGGTCTGGAACCCATATCGATTCTTTCGGTGCGCATATAGGACACTTCTATTGAGAGCCAACCATGTGTGTAGTCTTTGAATGTCGTGCATACTTTTAGGTGCACGTGCTTCCAAGTGTACGTCTTTTATCATTCTTAGAACATACTGGTATATGTAACTGGTCATTGCCACATCACTTGACGTTCTTTGCCACATTGCCTCATAATTTTGGGGAAGTAGATGTCACATGTAGAGCACCCCTCGGTTTGGTTTTTGATATCCTCAAGCCCTAGCTAATTCCACTTATGTTCTTGAACACCCTTTATCTACATCTGGCATTTTGTCTTTTTCATTTGATCTCAGTTTTTATGCTTAGATTAGCCTATGCTAAGAAGTGTGCACGGAAAAGTTGGTTGTAAATGAGTGCAAATATGGTGTAGCTATTTTCCACCTACAAGGACGGATCCTTATTGGCGAATGCGTGGGGAGCTGGCCCCAGCCATTTGGTCTCACGTGGGCCTCAAATAAAAGTTTCATCTAACAAATGCCTAAGATAAATCAAATCCAATCGAATTAGATCTAGATAAATTTTTCCGTGACTTCAGGAGGAAAATGTGACTACTCTGGATTACTTTATCTCCTGGATTGGACAGGCAAAAGAATCTAATGTTTCCTTATGTATTCAAATTCTGTAACTATTAATTGCCTCTATATTTAACATTCACTCACGTGCCAGTTTGATTATAATAGAACATTAAAATAACAATTTTCATCTCGCACTATATCCCTGGACCATTGGCTCCCTAACTAATTGTAGTCCATAAAGAATCCCAGTGAGCCGTATTTAATCCTACTCTCAAATTCGTGCACTAGAAAGAAATATCAAAAGGCGTCGAAATGTCCACCAGATCCGGATGATGCGCTCTAGCAAGTCAACGGTGAAGTGTCAACATCTTATTGCAACTCTAATTTTATTTTTTTTGGTCAATCCTATTTTATTCCTACTTTAATTCTCACTCTTAGACTTTAACATTTTACTGCAGCTCTAGTTAAAGTGCTGCCGTTTTACGTGCAAATATTTTATGCTAGGTTCTGCACACTACGAAGTTGAAAGTAGAATCTACGGAGAGAGAGATTCCGATCCTGCGATTCAATCCATTTTCTTCCATAAATGTCAGTGGGAACTGATAAAATCTGTCCCTTAAATCTCTGATTAAGTAAACTGACATTTTTGGTGAGAGAATCGCATCCCACCGACCGTTGTTTTTTTTTTTTTTCCCTGGTAAATTATTGTCCGACGAGGAGACATGCGCGTACAAGAAGAAGAAGCCACGCCTTTCCTCTTAATGTCTTTTTAACCAAATACACGTACGGCCTCTCAATCGTAGTTTCTCCGCCACGTATCATCAAGACAGGAACTATGTCTTCTACTTCTACTTCACCTCAGTGGGAACACGATCTATTCGTGAGTTTCAGAAACGATGACGCGAGGAAGACCTTCATGTCGCACCTCTTCAAGCGGCTGGAACTGGAGGGCATTAGCTATTACAACGACCAACTCTGAAATGTTGTCTCGATGTTAAAAACTCGTACACAAAATTGGACCAACTGAAATGTTCTACTGGATCTTGTGCCTTGTTATTCTAACTTGGTTAATCAGTGGGGGTCTGTTTCTGGAGATTTTACTGCTCTACAGTGAGGAGCTTCTCATTGAAATATCTCCCTCTCAATTTTTGCAGATTAAGCTTGATTACCCTGGAGAGAATTTGACTTCGTATTCTGGTTACATAAGAGATGATTTTGGACATCTTATGATTTGCTCCCTCACATCTCAGAGCAACAAAAGAGTTTAAGGACCATTCGGGATCGAGAAAGGGAAGTACTCTTCATTTCCTTCAACGAGTGGAAATATTGTCGGATTTCATGGGAAGTCTCGAAGCCTTCTCACTTCGCTCAGTGTGCATGTAAGACACTATTATGGAGAGCTGACCATGTGTGCCCGAGCTTTTGCATGTCATGTGTTCGCTCAAGGGTACATCGTCCATCATTCTTAGAACATGCCAGTATATGTAATTGGTCATCGTCAGTTCACTTGACATTCTTTGCCATATTGCCCCATAAGTTTGGAGAAGTAGATGTTGTATGTAGAATACTCCTCGGTTTTGTTTGCAATATCCTCATGCCCTAGCTAATTCGATTTCTGTTCTTGAACACCCCTTATCAACATATGTTATTTGGTGTTTTTTTTTTAATATTGCATTTTATGCTTAGAGTAGCCTATGCTATGCTAAGAATTGCATGTGAAAAACTTGAGTGTGATTAAGCATATATATGGTGTAGCTATATTCTATATAAGGTTGTATATCCTTATTGGTGAATGCATGGGGAGCTCGACACGGCTGTTGGCTCTTATGTGGGGCTAATAAAAGATTCACATAATCAACCGTAGATATTCAAGTCCAACGAATCTGGATCTAGACAAATTTTACCATGATCTCGGGAAGAAAACGTGACTTGTTTGCGTTATTTTCTCTCTGGGGTTGGACGTGCATGATGATGTAATGTTTCTTTTGTTTTGAGATTCCGTAACCATTTATTGCATCTATATTTCCATACACTCACGTTTACTGCTAAATGTTAGTATAGTTTTAATAGAACATTAAAAAAAAGGATTTGGGCATCTCGCACTGTTTTCCAGGACCATTAGCTCCCTAACTAATTCCGTCATCTGACCAAAAGGAAAAAAATAATAATAATTGGAAGTCAGTGAGAACTGATAAAATTTGTCAAGTGAATCCAAGTCAGACTCCAGATTTCCCAAAACCAATCATGAACAAGTCTCTAATTAAGTTTAATTTTTTCGATAAAAGAGTTGCATCCCATCAATTTTTTTTTTTTTTTTACCTGGTAAATTATTGTACCACGACGAGACATGTACCTTCAGTTATAAAAAGACATAGGTTTCCTCTCAAATGTCATTCAAACCAAGTACACATACGACCTCTCAATCAAAGTTTCTATGCCACGTTAAAAGAAGACAGGAACCATGTCTCCTCCTCCTCCTCCTCATCCTCCATGGAAACAAGACGTATTCGTGAGTTTCGTGGAGGATGACCAGGTAGAGACCTTCATATCGAACCTCTTCAAACGTCTGCACCAGGTGGGGATTGACCACTTCGGAGATGACAAAAGAGAGGGCGCTGCAAAGAACAACGAGGACAACCGCCTCAATGCAATCTGCGAGCTGACGTTTGCCTTCGCCCTTGTCGTGTTCTCCAAGAAGTATGTTGACTCCAGCCCGTGCCTGAACGAGCTGGTCGAGATCCTCTACTGCCAAAAGGACCCCGAACTCGTGGTAATTCCCATCTTTTACATAGACAGGGCAGACGTTTCAAACTTGGCGAGTAATGACAAATTCAAAGAAGCTCTCAGGAGCAGGAAAAAGACAGAGACAGATGCTCAGCAGAAGTGGAGTGCCCTAGCAAGGGCGGGTTACGAGTTGAAAGCCTCCAAAGGGTACGTACTCGATGTTGAAGCCTAGTACCGTAGTCTGTGGTTTTTCTTTCTTTGATGTTATTTCTTTGTTGTGTCTGCTTTGGGGATGGAATTTTTGCGCAGTCGACAGAATTAATTTTTTAAGGGAACAAGACAAGTAGAAGTCTCTATTGACTTTCCTGAAAATTCTTATTACCATTTTGAGAAAAATCATGTAAAACATGATGTGACTGTACCTGTTAATTTCAAGATTTTAGATGTAAAATAGGAATAATTTCAAAAACCATCTCAATGTTTTATTTCAATATCAGTTTTCATCCTAGATTTTGGAAACCTATAATTTGCACTTCTTAGCATGATCCTCAAATTCCGTCAAAGAAAATAAAAATATTCGAATTCAAAAAGATCAATCTATCATCTGGCTAATCCAAGCCTTGAACCATTCCCCCGTTTTCCCTCTTTCTTTTCTCGCACTTGCTCTGGCTTTCTCCCCCCTTGCTCTCTCCCTGCCATGGGCTCTCACCATTGACTCCGACCAACGCTATGCCGCCATTGAGCCCTACTGAATCCTCTGTGCATCTCTCTCTCTCTCTCTGTATCCCTCTTCTTGGCCACGATGGGCATGGAGCTCGACTTAGATTTGGAGACTCAGATTTGAGTCGAACTCAACAGATCTAAGTTGTGGCTCAGTGGGGGTGGCGTGGGTGGCGACGACGCAGCTTGCATTGGCAATGCTGGGAGGGGAGGAGTGGAGCAGTGGGTGGGTGGATAGTTCGGGCTTTAGCAAGTGAAATTTTATTGAGTGAATTTGAAATGGTAAAAGGGGCACAGTGGAAGGAAAATGACAAATCCCTAGATATGACCAGCTCTTACACGTAATCGGAATGCTAATGGTAGGTTTGCAAAACTTAATATCCGAATTAATATGAAGCTGAAATATAAAGATGCTTTTTGATATTTTGCCATGAAATTTTAAGAAAGCCAAAGCAAAATGTGTTAAATACTCCCCAAGTTTGCAGCGCACATTGTCGAAAATCGGTAAACTAAAATGAGAACTATAAAGGGAGACGTATGCAAAAAAATTTCTAATGGGGTAAGCTATGTTTCTTCCGCTAAGATTATTTTGTTTTTTTAGCTTTCATACGTTTTGTGGGCTATATTTTGGATGCACAAAACATGATAACGCAGTAGAAATTGGGTAAAGTATTGACGAAACTTTTTTTTTTTCACTTGTGGCGAGTTTATTTCACCAAAACTCAAGATTTCAAAAAAAAAAAAAAAAAAAATCAAAAAATGATTAGTTATATTGCTTTAAAAAATTAGTCAATGGAAATTATTTTCATTCGACAACAGTTTATGTCGAACTATTTTCATTGATGATGCAAATGTGCTTCACTCTTTCATTTTAGTAAGTAATATAAGGGATTATATTTCAAAAAATATTTTCCAAATCTTGATGGTTATGCAAAATGAGCGCACTCTTAATATTTACTGTTTTAACGGCCTCAATCAGAAATGTGTTGTTTATTGGCATGCAATACGCATGGTACGACGCACCCTCTTCTGCCGCAGGATGAGGTCACAATTGAAAGCAGAGCTTAAGTTAATCACCATTTCTTTGTTACACATGCCAAGGCCTATGGTGATTCAAGCTCGATCTTTTTTATTCATATTTCATATACCCACGTAGAAATTTGTGTACAACATTTGTCTTATGTTGGCTCTTGGGGTATGTGTTTATATTCATTTTTGTCATCCATATTGCTCATAAATTTTTTTTAATACTTTACGGCAGTGATGAATCGAAGCTCATTGACATAATAGTCGAGCGCCTTGTCAACGAGATACATTCTCGATATTCTGGTAAGGATTTCACCTTCGGGCCTTTCGGAGGCGAAGGTCAAAATAACTGGGAAGCTGTTGATATAGAGAAGATTGATGAAACGGGGACTTCTAGAAAGGGCATTCGTGTTGAGTACGGAGACTTCATTGAGTCCGTTACCTTTAAAGTCCCCGAGGAGACCGACTTCAAACCTCAAAATGACGGGAAGAGTCCTTTCATGGTTTGCATCTAGACTCTTTCCTTCTTGTCTTTTTCCGTTTCTACTTAAATGTCATAAGTTCATCTTTCTAACTTATGATAAAACATTAGTCGATTGTGGAGTTATGAACCTTGAGATTCTTAACCACTGCTTCGCAAATTGACATGAAATTCTGATGCATGAAGATTGGTATGATTGTTCGAAAACCAACGGGAAAAAATGACGGACTTCCGCTTATGAAAATTAGGCAAAGGCAAATCTAACCACAGATAAAGAGTAAATCAACTTCTGATTTTACAAAATGAAATTTACTACCAAATTTATTAGGAAATATAATTTACACAAATCTTAGCATTTAATTTATTGTATAAATCCAAATCGTATTTCAAATGTGATCTACCGATTTATTTTGCTCATTGAATGATGCAACTTATAATCACTCAAGTCAAATGTCTTTTTGTGGCCTGTTTGCAGGTTCAATTGGAAAAAGGAGAGTACATAACTTCCTTTTCTGGATATTTGGAAAAGGGGAATGATGCTTACAATAGAATCAACTCTCTCACGTTTCGAACCAACAAAAGAATATTGGGACCTACTGATAAAATGAAATTGAAAGGGGAGTTCTTTTCCGTTCCATCCAAAGGAGGGAAAGTTATGAAGATTTGGGTGAGTGGTAATAATGGATATCTCACGTCTATTCGAGCACGTGTCGAGCTAAAGTTCGAGAAGCCCTGTTCCGCCAGTGTCCAGTCTGTGGGGTTAATCGGGAGTAAAATGGGAGACAAGTGGGATGATAGCAATCAAAACACCAACGTAAGGAAAATCATTTATGAACTTGATTCAGAGGGATTCATCCTGTCAATCGCGTTTGAGTATCAAAAGGAGGATGGAGGAACGTGGCTATCGAAGACACATGGGGTCATTGATGGAAAGAAGGAGGAGGAGCCGACTAAAATGGTACGTCCCATGTGGACATATGCTTTTTAGAATTCTTAAGAAACTCGCATAACCTACGATGACGGTGGGAGAACATTTCGAGAATTTATTTATGAGTTTTGATGGTTATGTCTATTATTGCAGGTTACAGGGGAGTATCTGACTACAATATCCGGATATTCTACGAAAGATCGCGTTAATAGGATTGGCATTAAACTTCTCACGTTTGTGACTAACAAGAGTAGGGAAATAACTATTGGTCATAAGGAGGGAATCGATGAAACGAGAGGCACCTTTATCCGTCTCCCAACGGATGGCAAAATTGTTGGATTTTACGGGTGGGCTTTTGGAAAGCTTCGTGGAATTGGAGCATATTTTGAAGGGGAGCCATTTGCAGGTGGAGAGGCTGGGGAGGACAGGAAATCTGACGGTGTGAGGGATATTTACGTATTGCCCGACCAAAGTGGTATCCGTTATATTAAGTTTGGGTGTGACGACGGCAGTGAAAAAGGTATTCAACGTTTCTGCGGTGACTGGACTGGAGAAGTCTTCCCCGCGGAAGAACAGGTTAGTGTTTTTTCCCCCCTTCACTTTTACATTTATCTCATCAGCTGAGATGATCTGGGTATGTGTCCCGTCACGTTATTTAGTAAATTAAACTCAACAAACAAGTCTTGTTTACACAACCTGTCCCCTACATCAAGAGATATTGTTGAGATTGTGCAGGTTCAATTGAAGGATTATCCACGGGAGTATTTGACATCGATCTCTGGTTATGTGGGAAAGGATGGTGCCATCAAGTCGCTAACATTTTACAGTAATAGAGAAACACTATTGGGAGGTCCCCAGGGCAAGGAGGGCGAGGAGGGCGAGGAGGGCAAGGAGAAGCATTTTTGGTATCCATCGACCGGAACCAGAATCACCGGCTTTTATGGAACAAACGGCGAGACTCTCAAATCCATAGGAGTGTATGTGGAGCCCATACCGTACATGTATCCTTCTAAAATCTTGGGACCATTTGGTGGCTCAGGTGGAGAAGAATGGGATGATGGAGTGCATACTAATGTAAGGGGATTTCGGGTGACCACCAGCGGGCCCAACGGAAAAGAAAAAATTGAGTCCATCACTTTTATGTACGATGACTATGGCTCCTTGGTCGAAGGATCTCCACATGGCAGACGAGACGTGTCTTCGGGCAAATGGGTTAGTCCCTATCTCAATCCCTCCGGCTCTGTCCTTTTTCTCTTTCGTCTTCAGTTTCTCTTGATCGATTGAAGACTGAGGCACTTCTTTTGGCATCCAAGAGTTAAAGAGTTTATGGTCCGACCTTCCTCTGTTCTCACAAGTACAACATGTTTCGCTCTGCTGTTCTTGCAGATCTGGCTGGATTTTCCCTACGAGCGTCTAACTTCGATAGATGTTTGGAAGGATAGCATTGAAGATATCTGCGGCCTGAGAATAAAGACCATTCTTGGAACTTCCACCGGTGATGTAGCTTACCCTTACGGGGAGTGCGCAAAAGATCCTGAAACGCGGGCGGACTTTACCATTGAAAAATATGGTCACAAGATCGTTGGCTTTTTCGGGAGGAAGGGGGAATCACATCTTATTTCTATTGGAGCGCATTTGGAAGAAAATTAGATTAAACCCCCTCCCTCTCGCAACCTTTCTTTTTTCGTCCTCTTTGGCTTGTGATTGCAAGAACCTTCTTTGTTTCTCTTTTCAGATGATGATGGCAAGCGTTGCCCATGGCCAGTTTCTGTTTGAATAAAATAAAATGATGGTTGGATTTAAGCATGTTGGTTGCTGGTTTCTAGATTTGGTCGTTTTGATGTTCTTCAAAGAAAGTCTGGATTCATGGTAGGCGCCCGATGAAGAATGAAGACAAAAGACTACAAGCATTTAATGAAGAAGATCTACTAAGCATGAAGACAAGGAATACCAGCAAAGGTCATTGAAGAGTTCCCCACGGATTGCTATGTTTGTCTTCAAATGCATTTATTGTATTGACTTTGTTTGTGTGCTCTTGTTAACTTTGTGTGCTTTCTTGTTTTTCTTCATTTAATGTCGCGAGACTTTTGTACTAAGTCGTGTGCGTCCAGCCACTTTAAATGGTTGCGAAGTGCAGATTTGTGGACACAGCCTGAAAGCAACAGCATTTGCATTTCAATAAAAAGTTCCCTTTAGTCTTTATCTGTCCTCTTGTTTCAAATTTTTGAAGTTATTATTATTCTTTTGTTACAATAGTTTCCTGATTTGACGAGTAAAAGACGCTTCATGGTGTTATTGAGGTTATGCTTGGATGGGAAGCTAGTTGTAAAGGTTAGAGGAAAGCTAGTTGTAAAAGAGAGGAAAATGAATAACTTCTCAACCACGACATAAACCTTGGATTTTTTTGATAGATCCAAGAAGTAAATCGGCACTCCAAGTAAGGAGAGTAATTGATCCCTATATTATTCGATTTCTTAAGCTAGAGGTCATCAACAATAGTTTATGTGTCTAGCATTGATAATCACTTGTCCTTAAGTCACGTGCCTACTCATGTCGACGATCTAACTAATTTTTTTGTGCAAGCAATAACAAATATATGCATAATTACCTTAATGTCTAAAAATTTCAATACATATTAATATCTTCTAAAGGCTTCCTTTTTTTTATTTTAAATCTCTCACGAAGAGCCATAATTCGCTATAACTCCATCTGCAAAAGTAATATGTTGTGAATTGTGATGCATATTTTAGCAAAATCTGATGAAATAATGACGTGTGAATGTCCTTTATGCCATTGCCAGCTCATATACAGGAGACAATTGTATTTATCATGGAAAATGACACAATTAATCCCTAAACTTTGCTTTAATATACAATGTTGTCTCTGGATTCGAATGTTCAATCTAGCTCCTAAACTATACGAAAATATTTAATGTCATTCTTCCGTTAATTAAAGTTAACAAACTCTAGTAATATGACTTCTAAACCGTTATGTTTGAACAGTAGAACAAAAAATTAAATCACACATGGATTTTTAACGTAAGATATTTAGTTTAATTCAAGATATAATAATCCACGTTATCAAATAATGCTCGACATTTTAACGCCCTAATTATTTTTCCTTTTCTAAAGTAGATGAATAAAATGATGGAACCACCCCATGTGGTGGCCGCGTTGGCTTGGGCTTTCATCCCCCTCACGAAGGGGACGGGTTCAAATCCCAGCGTGGTCGCTAGTGGTATTAAGCGTGACGCCGTGGTGGTGGGTCCTGCGCTAGCGTCACCAGGGGGTTTACGACGCGGCTGTCGGCAAGCAGCTGGTTCCTCCTGTCTCCATAAAAAAATAAAAAATAAAAAAATAAAATAAAATGATGAACATGGTCGACATCATTATTAATGATCCGACTCAGCATATATTAATCCACTTCTTGAAACACCGTCTAATTTGTGTTTGACCAATGAAGAAGTCCATTAAACATTTACCAAAAGTTCAAGAACCTCATTAAATAAATTAGAAGATTAGGGATAATATTGCACAATAGGTCAAAATTTAAAAGTCATTGGTGTCATTTTTCCTATTTATTACTATCAAAAGAGGGTTATTTCAGGGTAGAATTCATTGTTTATTTTTTTGAAACCACATAAATGGTCAGCGATGAAACGAAGAAGATGCAGTTCGTACATCGCGGTTCGCAAAAAGCAAACGCAGAAGAGGATGATCCTCGTTCTCGTATCAGTTCATATTGATTTCGTTGAAATTACATATCTAAAAGGGTTCAAAGGTGAATCTTAGAAAATTGTTGCAAATTAGTGATAAGCAAAAGATATAATGGTGCCAAAAGGACTTTGGATAAATTACAACCAGTTGCGACACATTATGGTTAACACTTGCTTGAGCACTTGCTAGCTCAATTCTAAGAAAATGAAAACACATACATCCTCATCTTGAAGAAGATCGGATATTTACCATCACACATGAGAACACGCCGATCCATCAACTCAATCCATCCAAATGCTCCCTTGCGTTTACAGTCCTGATCCACGTGTACATGGAAAAATCAATTTATGTGACACTAATTGAAGAGGTTTGATTCAGTTGATGATTCGGAGAGGCTAGCATCGGCTCTAAGTTAGGTTTTGTACCTTGACCGCCACTTGAAATTGAAGCATGATCAATGTAATTTGAACTCTAGAGCTCATGTCCGAGGAGACATTAACAGTGCCATTCTTGTCCCGCTAGTTTGTCCAATTGAACCAAGTTGTGGTGAGAAAAACACACTGGGTGAAAGATTCACTTGGCTTTGGGATTTCTGCCTGATAATAAGCGCGGCAACTTTCAGAACAATGTATAAACAATAATAATAATAACAATAATAACAACAACAACAACAACAACAACAACAACAACAAGAAGAAGAAGAAAGAAGAAGAAGAAGAAGAAGAATAATAATAATAATAATAATAATAATAATAATAACGAATTGCTTTAAATGCACTTTGGAAGTGGCGGATTGAAAGAATTAATTAATGCGGGGGGGGGAATCGCAAGACTTTAGCATGCACATAATTGATTGCAACTAATCACGGATTGACTTTGTGGTTATTCTATTGCCAAGTGGCTTGGAACTTGGAAAAGTGTACGTCTGTTTATCATTTTTTGTGTTTAACTCCAATATTAAAATTACACACAGAAAAAAAAAAGGTGGGAAAAAGATAGGATGAGTTACATCGAAAAGGCTAGCACACCTAACCTACATATCTTATTAATTTATTATCACAACATAAAACGAGAAAACTATAGTTAGTTTTATTATTTTGGGTTGAGAATTATGCAATTACCGATTACAAAAGAGTTGAAGTTTGACATAAGATATGCTGATTAATTAGTTCCAGTTTCTTAGAATTCAGAGAGCGAGTAAAGATTTTAATTGAAGAAATAACAACATTTAAGATTGATTGTGGGAATAAAAATTCTAAAAAATAAAGAAGGAAAGAAAGGCGTCTTATTCAACCAGATACTTCAAAACATTATCTTCTCATATGGATCTAAGCACTTCGTGAAATGGATCATTGGTATTAGAATTATTAATTATAAATCAAGCATTCATCTAACAACTTTCTATTACCTTTCTAGTTAATGATAAACCACACATTCATCTTAATAGCTAGTCTATGACCCAAAAAAATCTTTAAAACTAGTTGACAATAATTCCACAAAATCTCATTATTGGCACTAGCATCACTCTCCTAGTGGTTTGACTTGGTGAAAAGCTTGCTTCGAAGCGTGATTATTAAATAACTTATTTAAGTGAAGACCTTATTGGGTTAATAAATTATTTTAAAGATAGGAGTAATCGACTCCTATTTTTCTCTTTCTAGAGCGTCTAAAAGTTGTTAGGACAACTAAAGGTAATAAAAATATTTGAACTATTTACTTTTATAATTTAAGACGATTTGATGGTATTATATTAATCAAATATTTTCTTAACAAAGGAATTAAGTATCGTATTAAATCAGTGTTTAGGAATCATCTACTTTATAAGTTATTAGTCTATCTTGACAAAAAACTCCTCTTCGTTTTCAAAGATTCTATAAAATTTCTTCCTGGTGGCCTGGCTTCATTAACCAAAACTTTATACCCGGAATTTGGTTCGAAAGGTTCCATCCGACATGAGGATTTGAAATTGTCAAATCTTTGAGATCTGAGAACTGAATTCTTCACCGTATCTATTAACAAATTCATTCGGTAGAAGCGACCGTCCAAAGACCCAGTTTCTGAACCAAAAGGATAAGTTATACTTCTCTAGCTGTTGCTGAGCAGATATCTTAGGGACAGAAATAAGAAATGATAGATCGAATCCCACCACTCCACTCCAGAGGCTACTTGAAAGCTCGGACTCGAAAGGGAGGAATTCGATCTTCCGCTTGTCTTGTTAGTATTATTTAGAAATCTATTTATAGCAAGCAAAGACTCCTTTTGGTCGAGGAGAGCGCTTTAACTAGAGAATTTTTTTTTTTTTTTTAAGCTTGACTTTGATTATTTTTTTAGCAAATCCGTAACGGTCTCATAAAATCTCACAATTGGCACTAGTATTGGTCAACTTTATTCCTGCCTCCGCTGTAAATGTTCTTCTTTATGATCCCGCCTTTTGGCTCGCATATCGTCTCTATTATCAGCCCCGGTAGACAGTTGCTCCATATTTAAAGTAGGGTTTGTGCATTTCAGATTGATGCATGGTCCTTGTTGAATGCTTCGTCATCTTTACGTGAGGTGAGTTGGCAAAGAAGGGGCACCATAGACATTCTTTAGCACCCGAGTATCTTAGCAGCTTTCGACTTATTATCATGATGTCGCATTTCTGCTTTGAATGCCCACGACCATCTTTTGTTTTGATATTGTTTTTCCAAATTAAACCGAGTAATTTGGATAATCCAAAACCTTATTCAAAAGTTCTTGCTCGAATTGTCTGAAGCAGCGGAGGCACTAGAGAAGTCTATCAGCTCGTGCAAACAACACGGGAATAGATGTTAAAGTACAAATTGAGTTGATGACAATGCTGCTGCTTATCAACTAAATATGGAGCTATCAGGTTTGGAAGTTTTGGAATTTTATCTTTAGAAGTTTGAAAGTTTTCTAATTGATGTATTTCTCTTCTTGAAAGCAAATCTTTCGTAACGTACTTTTGGTATATAAATACTCATTTAAGCTTAATGGAAATACACAATAATTTCTGTCTCAACATGATATCAAGAGCCATGTAAGGCTAACGCCACTTTCAACCCTACCGTTCTTCTTCTCCTTTTTTGTTCCCTACAAGGGCGGTCATCATGACCCTAGAGAATCTTCCCGCCACCACCACCATTATTGCCATTATAAACCCCACTTCCACACTTCCTCCATTTGGATCTGTTCACCACTTCCTTTCTCTAAGTCTCAAATCATCCAATTACTTGTTATCAAAAGCATGGGTCATCTCGTATCTCAAAGGACAAAACCTCTATGACCATGTCGATAGAACCAAAATGTGTCCCTCTAATGCAGCCCCAAGTAGCTCTCTGACAATAACAAAAACGCTTCCATCAAGAGTCTTCTAATTGCATCCCTCTCAGAATCATTTTACCTCTAATTATAAGTAAACCAACTAGTAAAGCCATCTGGGATGCTCTCAATGCCTCTTTTGGCTCAACTTTCGCTACACAAGTGTTTTCTCTTCATCTCAGTCTTCAGCATCTGCAACAGAAACATGACAATTCTGTTATTGATTGCCTCCAACGTGCTAAATCCATTGTCGATAAGATGGGTGTTGTAGGCAAGCCTCTTGAACCAGAGGATTTCAATGTCCATATCTTCTGCGGCCTCCAATCTGATCTCCAAGACATTGTTCCTATATTACTTGGTCATTCTAAAAAAAAAAAAAAAATCTCGTTTACGGAGAGCATTAAGGCCTTCTAGAAGTTGTAGATCTCCAAGCCTTCCTCTCAAGTTAACTTTGCTATAGCCAACTCTACTCGACGAAATGCCTCCACCCCTCTTGGTTCCTCTTTTCTCTAGCCGTGGTCAGTCTAGAGGTCGCGGGGTTTGCGATAGCCACTTTGGCTATGGTCATGGTACCCGTGGTTTTTAACATGGTCAATTATGGTGTTCCATCTGTCAACATACAAATCACACTATTCCCACATGCTACTATCGTCCTCCATATATACCTTATTATCCACCGCCTACACATGCCCTTCTTCTACTTCATCTTCTCAACCCTCTTATTCTCCCAATGCCAACCTAAGCCATGCCCTTCCCCTTCTTTTACGTACACCTACCAACACCCTACCTTGGTACCCTAACATGGGTGCCTTACACCATGTTATGCCTAATATACAATCCCTCTCTTCCTACAAAGCTTATAATGGATCAGATCAACTACATGTCGAAAAAGGTAAGGGTCTCAAAATCACTAATATTGGTACTTACTCTATTCCCTCCTCTATTTGAAATCTTTCTTTACATTTAAATGATGTTCTTCATGTCCCTGATATTTCTAAGTGTTTACTTTTGATTCAAAAATTTGCACTTGAAAATAATGTCTTCGTTGAATCTCCAACTCATAGTTTGATTCCGTTGGATTTAATTGTAGTGATGTTTGGAGTTCTTCTCATGTTGTTTCAACTAATGGTTATTGTTATTTCATTATCTTTGTTGATGATTGCACCAAATTTATTTGGTATTATCCTCTTAAAGCAAAGTGAGATATTTACTTATTTTTCTTACTTTCCAAGCTCTTGTCGAACGTCACTTTTCACAAAAAAATAAAAGCCATTCAAACAAACTGGGGTGGGGAATTTCATGTCCTACCCTCCTTTTTCTCGAAAATTGGTATTGCTCACCAATTTCTGCCCTTCATACCCATGAATAGCAAGGGGCAGTTGAACATCATCATAGGTATATAGTTGAAACTGGTTTAACATTATTAGCTCATGGCTTTGTCCCTCACCAATACTGGCACTATGCATTCGAAATGGCGGTCGACCTCATCAATCGGATGCCATCCAAGGTCAATAATCTTGTCTCCCCCTTTCAAATGGTTTACAATCATCCTCTGCATTGTTCCTTCTTAAAAATCTTTCGGTGTCACGTCATTATAATGCCCATATGATGGATTTCCGCTCCGTTCCTTATATTTTCTTGGGTTACAATCCCCGTCTCCTATAGGATACCGCTGCTTTGACCCTCTTAACAATCATTTATACAGTGCTTGACATATTCGTTTTGATGAAACGTGTTTTCCCTTTAAGTTTCCTTCCTTTCTTGGTCCATCACCTCATTCATCACTTCCTACGCCTATTGTGGTACAGTGGGCTTTGACTCCTATTGGCATTCCTCCATCTACCAATATCGTGAGATCGCAGCCTCTTACACTAGCTCCCTTAATGTCATCTAATACCGATTCATCCATCTCTCCTACCCTAAGAACTAGGCCCCTTTATGACATATATCGTTCCCCATCCTCATCATCCTCTCCACCACCATTGCCGCCACCCCCACCTAGGCCAACACGCACCCACACTGTGACAGCCTGAATTTTCAGATTTGTTTTCGATTAAATAAATTGGGCTTTTCGTCGACGCGCCTATAGTGCTATTCTCTGAGTTGGTCACTCATAAGATAACTGGTCTATCTGGGGAAGCAATTAAGGAATCTAAACGCAATGGACTTGAGAATTCGACTAGGAATCGACTGCTCGACCGTGTCGATTTGCAAGGGTCATTACGACACTGTCAGAATCGATCAGAGATCAGAGATAGGTCGATTCGATTGAGATACGTGATCAAAGTGTGAGTGATTCCACCTGATTGCAAAATTCTCGTCGGTCGACACTAAATTGATTTTCTGACGTTTTGAGTACCTTGTGTCTATAATTGAAACATTGAGATTTTCACGACAATCGAGGGTCGCCAATATTTCGAAGATGTACTTTGTGACTCGAGATAAATCGATCACGGGTCAATTGCACCAAAAATTCCTAAAGTTACCTGGTAGACTAGGTTACGCTAAAAGCGCGCTGGATTGAAAATAACCCCGAATTTGAACCCGATTTCAAAAATTGAAAATCCGGTTGTGTCACGATCTATTTTAGGAATGTCGACTCATCTTCCGGAGATTTTTCGGAGATTCCGAGGTTTTTACGGAAAATTGATTTGGACGTCGCGGAAAATTAGCGGAAAATTGGACGGGTCAAATTAAAGGAAATTTGGACTCTCAATCCAAGCTTTTGGATGTCGGGGACTTACAAAAAATTGTAAGGCCTTTTTCTTCAATGAAATTGGATCTTGATTTGGAGATGTGAGTGAAGAATTGAAGCTAAATTAAGTGAAAATTCGGAATCTTGGAAGGGACCACAATTTTGGCTTCAATTTGGATTTAATGGTGGTATTATCTTGTTAGAAAGAAATAGGGGGGACAAGCAATTAAGGCAATGGCTAAGGATTGAGAATATCGGCCCCCTCCTTAGCTTCATTTGCAAGATTTCTTCCGTCTTCATTCTTTGCTCTCCTTCGACGCCCTCTGCTTCTATCTCCCTTTCATTTCTTCTCGTTTTTCTTTCCATCCGAGCAACCCGTCCCCATTTTGATTTCTTCTTCACGTGTCTTCCCACCACCATCATCATCATCCAACATCCACCCCATCATCTTTCTTTCCTTCCCATCATCTTCATCATCCATCATCCGCTCCACCTCTCCACTCACTGAATCACCCACACGTCCACGATCTGCTCTCTCGGTCATCAAGCCAACCCATGCGGCCACCGAGGTTGACTTCTCTGCTTTAGGCCACGTTTCACTACAGTTTAACCCACCGAACGGCCTTGCATCTCCACTGAAAATTCCTGCTTCATTCTACCGTCTTCGTGTCCCAAGCTGCTGCCGTTTGTCCGGCCCACCTTCTTGGCAGCGAGCAGCCCAGCGTCTTCAGTCTTGGGTCGTGTCTTCAGCCCAGCGAAATTTTAAAGTGCAGCAGCCCAAGAGAACAGTCCAATTATTTGAGTCTTCAGCCCAATTCAGCAAGGCCCAATTCCAACAAGTCAATTGAAGCCCAGCCCAAGTTGGAAACAAATCTCAGATTTGGGCTGAGATTTGTTGGGCCCGTTTTAGGTCCGGTCCAAGTCCGCCGACACCGCTGAAAATTCGGATTTCGGCCACCGTCGTGCCGTCGTCGCGGTGAACCGGTTTGCGCAATTAACCGATGAGTTTATGCTCTAAACTCTGCTTAGTAGGTTAATGACATTTAAGGGGTGTTTAGATTTATTTTATTAGGAATTAGGTGGTTAGTTAGATTAAATTAGAAATGTAATTATTTAATTGAGCATGTTAGGTGGTTAGCATGGTTTAGCTAAGGCCTAAATAAATTGTACTATTTATCTAGAATGGTTCGGGAATTTCTCCGAGTCCGTATTGGTTATTAATTTAATGATTCTGGCCTAGGTTAGTATTTTTAGAATTTAAATTGATTTATTTAATTAATTTCCGTAATTATTTAATTATTAAATATTTTCCGGAAATTAGGCCGTGATAGCCGGTGACCGGAATTTCGTGCTGATTGCAATGGTGTGGTTAATTTCTGCAATTGAGTGTTAAATTATGCAAATTGAGTGCTGATTGGATTTTGGTATTTAATTCCAAAGATTGTGAATTTTCAATGTTTATTCAGAAAATCCTAGGTGTCGGGTTTTGACACCGAAAATGATTTTTAGTACTATATGAAATAGTGGGATTTCAAAAAGGAAGAATATCAATTTTTCGAGGTCAAATTGACCGTGTACCCACACACGAGTAATTTCATGTGAATTTCTAATAGGAAGAAAAAGGCCAGGCTCACCATTTTAATTGAAGCATTTGAGTGCAATGCACGATGCCCTGGGCCATATTTGAGTGATCGTGTGTTGGTTAAGAGAAATCGTCCCGGGCTGTTGAGCTAGACGTTATCCCCATTCGGGATACCCTTTGGACAACGGGAAGCCGGTCGCAGTAGATTCTGGACCCTATGCTCCTTCGGGAAAGCCGTCTGATAAAGAAATGTGCCGTGCTCAATGGGGTGAGACGATGCCTGGCAATGCCAGAAGACCGCCGAACAGAAAGTAGGCCGTGCTATATGCCGATATCAAAACTAGGAATGCATGATTAGTTGAGGGTGGCATTTCAGTTATTGGAGCTTATTGTTGCTCATGCTCTCATGTTGTCTGGGATATAAATTGTACTGACCTGCAGGGTGGATTTGAGACGAGGTAAGTCTCCTTGATTGTGTGATTGTGTGATTAGGACACTTCTGGGCGTATTTCCCTCCTAATTGGGGTTTAGAGCTTAGACTCGCTGAGATGATATCTCACCCCGTTGTGGGACAACATTTTTAGGGTCGTCGAGTGGAGGACCTGGAGCTGAGAGGAGGTGATCGGAAGCGTGGGTTAGTTAGGACCGCTTCTTTTTGGAAGGCCGGTCTTTTGTAGTCTTTTGGCCATAGACTTTGGTACATGACTAAGTGTATATATAAAAGCATGTTCGTTTGTGAATTTATTGTCCTACTTTTCTATCCCAAGATGATTATTGTCAGGGGATTTATAATCCGCTTCCGCATGTGCAATAAAACAAAAAGGGTCGGCGACTAGTCTTGGGAAGTCGCAAAATTTTATCGACCAGAGAGGGATGGGCACGCGATCGGGATTCGGGGCGTGACACACACCATGCAACTTCACTCTAGTCCTCCTCAAAATAATATAGCCGCCACCCCCCTCACCGAACCAACTTCATCCACCCGAGCCAACAAAATCCTCGAGTGGAGTGCGCTATGCCGATGAATTTAATGTCTTGTTAAGCAAGTAAATCTTCCCGAATGTACTCTTGGGTATGTGAACACCCAAATAAACTGAATGGAAATACATAACAATTTCTGTCTCAACACTGCCGCCGCTGCTATGGAAGGGAAGTAGTCCATTCCCTCCCTCAGAAAATCTTGAAGAGCTAACCACGGTGAGGGGCAAAGAAGCGAGCGAACACAAGCGACTCGGCTGCCATTAGCTGGATGAGGATGCAGAGTGGTGGGCCTGAAGTGTCCTTCCATCGACTGCCAAAGGCTCGATTTGGAGCATCTCTGAGAGGAATATGGGGACGGCGATTCAAGTTCGCATACTCCAAAACACCAGCCTGAAAGCAAATTCAATATATTAAGTAAAAAATCCGTCGGGTAAGACAAGTTTTCTTAGCAGGTCTCTGACCCACCATAGATGCGTACAATCGACGAAAAGCAGTTGCATACCCTAATGTCCTCATTCGCTTTGTTCAATGGTCCATTGGCATTGGACGATGCATTCACAATCTGTTCAAAATCAAGACCGACAAATAGTATTCATCAACAAAAATACTGCAATCAAATGAGACAACTGATGTGAAACTGCCATATTGGCGTAGATATGATGATAAAAGCATTACTCAGCAGTTCACCAACCTACACAAATTTTGTCCAACAATGAAGAAACAACAATATCTTAATCCGGTTTAACATGCATTCATTATGAGACACACCTTGAGCAACGCAAATTACCAAAATAGATAGACATTGATTACTTTGGTAAAGATTACCCGAATAACAGAAGAGAAAGAGCCAGCCAAAACACCAGACAGCGTCTCTGCACCAAAGAAGGTCCCGACGAGAATTGGTGCTAACATGACAAGAGCACCAGGAAGAATCAACCCTGTGAAAAATTCATCAGTTGAAATTTGGATGTATCTAGCCCATGCAGGGGTCTCAGGATGAGCCCTTAGGTTGCGGACCTCCTGAGCCATCTCCAATCCTTGACGTCCCACACTTCTCATTGTCATAGTAGAGAAGCGGTAAGGAAGCATGCAGCCCCCAATAAAACCGACCAAAACCTTCGGCGTCCGGACTTCAATATGAGAAATTTCTGCACGACTCACAAATGCACTAAACAGAGTGATAGACACCAGGGCAGCTGATTCAATGGCGAATCCCTAAATACCAGATAAGAAACAAAAAGGATTCCATCAGATATTAGATTTAAACAACAGGAAAGTAGAATTTGCCAATACGGCTAATATGGAGAATGGTAGATGAAGGCAGCACCTAAAAGCAAACAAAGGTGATTTTAGCCAAACATCATGCCACACCAGCGAGAATCCAAAAGGATTTTGACTAATTAACGTATTATTTAGTCGTTTATGGTGAAAAAGAAAATAATAGGACAATGTGCACAAATTCTGGATGACATGAATGTAATCTCACGAATGGTTCTACGCACAGAAACCCTTTCCTCTCCTATGTAATGGATTTTATAAAAAATAAGCAACTAAAAGGACGACAGGACAGTGTCCGCATATTAGGTACGTTAAATACACCATGTGGAATTCGTGTTCAACCATCCACGGATCGACACATGACAAATCCTACCTCACCAGTCAGTTGGACCATCAAATCATGTCGATACTATACTCACATGCAAGGATTGCCAGTACCTTTCCAGCGGCAGCTGGAGGATCGTCAGCAATGCGAAAGGGTAGGCGGGAAGCCATGTCAGCAATACGTTCAGCATAGTGGTTGATGGGATCGTAAGCATCTATGGCCAATCGAGTGGCAATGGTACTCAGCATCCCAAGGGCGGCCACAGCAATTCCATATGTGGCAGCAATACTGAAACCCACAGAAACGCTAATGTCGGCACAAATTGGGATAATGACAGAGGTAAGGACAGCGCAGACAGAGGCAAGGGGGACGCCAGCGTCGGTAACAACTCTCTGGATATTCCTGCAGAAATAAGGCTCATTACGTGGTCAGCACATGACCATCAACAGTCGTAAAAAATCATATCATTCATTTACTATAGCAATTTTAACACCTGATGCAATCGTTGGTGTGATATTTGGGGAACAACTCAATAATTAGCCCAGCCCAAAGACCAACGGCAACACAAAAGGACAGCTGCCTGCAAGATCGTATCCATAATTAGCGATTGCATATGCTCAACATACTGACTCAATCCCATAAAAGTCCGCTGACATTAAAGCATGTCACATGACCAACATTAGAATAAAGCAGCATTTAGGATCAGAACGAGCAAAGCATCATCAAAGAGTTTACCACTTCGTCACAACTTTCTCCGTCCCAAAGTAGTAAATTTTAAACGATGAGGGCAGAGCAATCCTGCTAACACTAGTAATTCCGAAGGTCATTAGAATTGTGGAAATAATGAGTTGGTTCTTCAATGCAAGCCTGATGTCTTCCACTTTCCTGATATTTGAGAAGTAGGCTGTGAAGAGAGTTGAGATCAAGCAAACAAGAATACCCATAGAGCTGATAAGCAGGGGATAACACGTAGCAGTGAAGTTGTGATCGATTCCGAAAGAAGAGATGGAAGCAACAACAAGGGCAGCGCAGCATGATTCGGCATAAGAGCCAAAAAGATCAGTCCCCATACCAGCAATATCCCCAACAATATCACCGACAGTACAAGGAATCACCTGAATGATTAAAGTCAACACCATTTATGACTTAAAGTGAATGATATACTTAGGAGATAGAGCTACAGTAAGAGAGTACATACACTTAAGTTTCGATCGTCTAGGTCACGTGGCCAATTTCTGTCAACAAGATCAACATAAACATCGACAGCCTTGGCATAAATTCCACCACCGGCTCTTCCAAAGAAAGCCATGGAAGATGCACCAAGACCGTAACCGGTAATGACCTCAAAAAGACCTTCCCAGTCATTGCCATAATAGCACTTGAACAGTTTGATAGCAATATAGAGCCCGAGAAGACTCATAGCAGCCAGAAGAAATCCCATTGCTGCACCAGACCTGAAAGTAGCATTGAAAGAGCCCTTTCTATCCATTAGGCGACGGATAACAATTTTCATGCCAAGGAAACCAGAGAGGGCTGATGTGAAGGCACCAAGTAAGAATGAAACCGCAATGGCAAGTGCAGGCTTGCACATGTTTGAAGGACAAAAAGTGAAAGGCCGGCTTTGGGTGCTGAATCTCTCAACATTGCCAAGGAAGAGGATTATTAGAATCGCAAAAGCAACCATGAAAACTCCAACATACAGGTACTCCTTGACCAGAAAATAATTCACACCTGTTGCAATCATAAACAATATCTTAGCCTCTCTATCAAGCAAATAAAACAACAATCTGATTCTTGATCTTCTACTTATGTGTGACGAAATAAGGTATAATTCAGTTAAATCCAGTTACTTCATTCCGTAGCCTAGTTTCGTTCAACCTAGTTCCAAGAAACAGGAAAGCCTAACCTACAGCGCCTCCAAAAGAGCAACTTAAAAGATGATATGGTGTCTATTACAGTTCACCTTTGGAAAGTTGGACAGTGTAAGTATCAAAACTCAATGGCGGAAGAGTGACAGGAACATAATGAGTAGAACAAGACGGGAAAGGGATGAAAGAAAGTACCCAGTTCTGCAAAGTACTTAATGAAATACAAAGAACTGATAATTTACTACAACGTCCCAAAACCCAGAGTATCATTGTAAACACATTTAAACATTACTTTAAAATTAAAGCATCACAAACAAACAAGAAACTAGAAACATATTATGACCGACAATAGTAAACAATAGGTTAGAACCAAAGATTAAACCCAGAGTACGGAAAAATATCAGAAGTAAAGTTAGAACTGAACTTACATGTTAGAACAATAGGAGGAGAAGGGTGAACTAGCTACCAGCTAAAATGATAGGAAAAAACACAAGAAAAAAACATTATAATTTCCCAATAGAACTGATAATGCTCTAAGGAATAGGTATGAAACATTGTCACATATGAGGACTTTAGTCAGGAGAAGCAAGCACACAACACCAAAGAGAACCATAGAGAAATATAAGAACAGTTCGTTTCCTATTAGTTCTTAACTAATCCTATAGAATTAGTAATCTTCACAAGTATGACAAACCAAGAATGACAATCTCACGCAAATGAGAAATGTTCTGCATCAAATTACATTGTATGACCCTTGAAACACTCTCACTGACGAAGTAAAGAAATACTTTAGAATTGAAGGTTGTTCAGCCTCAGCAATTCATCTTTTTAATACCATATGCTTCTACTAAAGCCAATTACCTATAAAAATTACTATCCTAACTTTAATTTACTTGACGTTGTGTCATTAGTCGCATGTACCAAGCTTCCTATAACTAATACAAAATATCTGGAAGAAAGAAATAAAACCTTGGCTTGTTGTTTCCAGAATAACTTGACATTTGTAAAAACTATGCTTGAATAAGTCATTTTTCTACAAAGTGACAATATTTTCTGGTTTTGGCTGAAATTCGAGGATAATTTGACAGGCCTTGGTCTCAATCGCAGGAGCTGGGATTTCTGGGGCTCAGCCACTTCAAATCCTAGTGTGTTCATTGGAGACCTAAGCCTGGCCTCGATAGACTTGAGCCTTGCTGTTGATGACTTGAGTGTTGAGCCGTGATGCCAAGAAAGATAGTTAAAACTAGTAACTTATTGGGGAAAAGAGCTTTTGAGAATGAGAAATTGGGCCCCCTTACTCCATAGGATTTTCGAAAACTATCCTTGTGAATTGAACTGGCAGAATAATTGAGAAGGGTGCTTGCAAGGAATAACTAAAATACAAAAGAAATGTTTGTTCTGAAGTTAAGGAATAAATAGAAATTCCTCTTAAGGGAGAGATTATGTAAAGGGTTTTGACCGTTAAGTCAAATCCTTAAGAATAAGGAGAGGAAAAGTGGGACTTTCAAAGCTTCTCACAAAGAAGGTTTGTGAAGCAGTTGCTTTAGTTGTTTAGCATGAGCAAGGGCGAATTAGGCGACTTGTAATAAATCACGGAATGAACGTATAATTTTATAATAAATCAGAACATGACTTGTCAATTTATCAATAAGAATAAAGAAAAAGAATTCTGGAATCGAAGGAGGATTTTTTTTTTTTTTTGGGGGGTGGGGGGGGGGCGGCGTTGGGGTGGGGAGGAGGAGGGAGGAGAGGAGGGAGGGGAGGTTGGAGCGGGGGAAGCGAGAGGGTGCGCTTCATGGAAGCTCTAAGCTTGTTGAAGTTTTTTTAACATGAAATAACATAAAACTTAACTTTTTTTGATTTTAAAATGTTAAATGCTTATGTAATTGTCCATAATCCAATGTCAAATTAATTGCCTGTTGTAAAAAAAAAAAAAAAAAAAAAAGGTAAATAATAAATAATTAGAAATTATTATCAGGTCCACTCCTTCAAAAATTTGTGACTCACAACATGTTTTTACTCTCATAATAACTCAAAAACTATTATGTTAACAAAGCATTTTTAAAAATAAGTACTTTCTTTGATGGGAATGCCCTCTCAATTAATGTTATTACAATCATTCAAAACGTTAGAAAGTTTAGAAAATCTTTTTCATAAAAACTCTTTCCAACGACACAAGCGCACCTTAGCCTATCATCAAATGTAATCTGTCTTACAGTCGTACATGCGCCTCCTAGTTCAACTTACTCAAACCGGTTCTTGAGCTAATAAATCAATTAATCCTTTCAAACATGTAATGGTTCGCAGGTTATCCCCAGACATTAATCAAATATACTTTTGAAACAGCTATATTATGAACATTCCTGTCGTGTAATGCCATAAAATAAAGTGCCTCCCCGTCCCGTGAGAGCCTGCAGCTAAGTTGGTGAGTAAAGAGACGAAAACATTCACGTGACGTGCACAACACGTGCATTTACTTAATCCAAACAAAGAGCGAAACTGTTGAGAAAATAAAGACGAATGGCAAAAGGCAAACGGACAAGATCTACACCAGTTGACAACCGCCCAAGAACACGACCAAGACCACCAACATCATTCCAGCCATCTTCCTGAGAAGAGATCTGCGTGAGTAAATATTATACTTCTGTGCTCAGATGCGTCGCTTAAAGTTCTAGAAGCTGTGCCAAACCCTAAAAAGGACTCGCCCTACAAGGAGCAAAAGAAGCTCATGATTTCGCCGAGCTATCGTCAGATTACAAGACTCCAATTTGATGCAAGATTGATCCCAGAAAATCGGTTAATGCGCAGTATGAGTGAGAAAGAGAAAGAAGGTTGCTGAACTACAACCTCTCAATGCCCAGAAAAAGAAAGACTCGCGGCCCAGAAAATCAAATGTACTTCATTCTCTGTTTTCGTCTTTTTCCTTTTTCTCTCTCGGACTAAAAGCATGAGCTCGAAGCTTACGAGCTTCACTGGAAAACGCGACCATAAAATTTCATTACCGAAAGACCTAAAATGCTTGAGAATGTACGACCATCAATCCGGAGTGCAGCAAAAAGGAAAAGTTCCATAAAGGAGACAAGTTGCGAAGCTACAGGATCTGTACAAAGTCACCTTGATTGATGGCTTCCGTTATCACCCTAGAGTGATACTCATCACTTCTTTGCTCGTCAAGGCTTAAGTCTTGCTCTTCGTCGACGTGGTTGGCACCAATGTGCGACCCGAAAAGCCACAGTACCAGGGAGAACGCGATCCCGATGACGGCACAGATTGGGATCGCAATCTCCGTCGAGAACAATGCCATCCTCGCGGGAACTCTAGACTAGGTTGCTGGAATCACTGGACCGATCGCCTACCAAAGTGTGTGCGTGTGTGTGCGTGAGAGAGAGAGAGAGAGAGAGACGCAGAGAGGAGTGAAGTGGGGAGTGCGTTCGTCTATGGTGGAAGTGGCGAGAGTTTCACGAAGAGAATTAGAATGTTATGGTAATGTGAATGCGTCGGTAAAAGATCCAGGCCTTTCGATGTCATCTGTCGGATTTAAAAGCGGTGGACCATCCTTCGAGAGCAGGATAATCGGACGGTGGAAGCGAGAGGTGAGTATAATCTCATCGTGTATTTTTTACATGTCTGTCTGAACTGAACAGGAATAGCCTATTATTATTTTACAACATATATACTTTTCATCCGTATGGAGATTGCTTGTACTTTTGAGCAAAAAGATTTGAGCTATTTCCATTAGCTTTATGCGATTGACAAGTACATAAATTCATACTAACAAAAAAAAAAAAAAAAAAAACCAAGCACAGTCTCATACACATAACAATCTCTTGTGTCGACAACATTAACAAGTTGGCACTCATATATATTTTTGTCTTAATTGCTTGATTTTTAAGTTTTTATCATTAAAAATTCAAATCAATTTATTTGTAATACAACAGTGACTAATTTTCTGGATTTTCATCATTCTCTATGGGTTTATTTTTTTCCCTTATCAATAGGGTTTTTAAAGCTCAAATCACGAAAAATGCGTTGATGATGAGCAGTATGATAGGCATGTGAGGAGAATGTTTTTATAGTATTAATGCCTCTATGTGATTATGTATAGTGTTTTTGTATATATTTATATTCATTTTTTATTTTTGTGCTCCGGAGTGAGGATTACGATGCGGATTAATAGCTGCAAAATTGTCTGCTTCCCCTAGAAGGAACAGAGAAATAGGACGGGGCCCACGTGACCCCACCCTCAGTGTTGGCCCTGTGGTCCCTCCACCGTTGGATTGGCTCCAACGGACCGCTCAACTCCGAACCTTCAGCTGGCTTTCTTAAATCTATCTCCCGGCCGCGAGTAGTTTTGGGTGCATACCTGAATTTGGTGCATTTAAGCTCATCGATCACACGGCTCTCCCGGAGGACCCGTCCCCATCAAAGAGTGGAATGTGTTGGGCTCATATGCAGCTTAGTCATTTAAAAAATTTCGATTTTTACATTTTACTTCATCCAAACCTTAATAATAGACCCCTCTAAGAGTCATTTAAAGCATGTCATCGCTCATTACAATTTCAGGTGATTAATAGGTGGATCCAATTGGGACATCACGTCCAACCGAAATTATGGTTCAAACTCACCTATTGACAAAAAAAAACATATGCGACAACCTTCAATGTTAGTTAGGCTTGGATTGGTCCTAGTCAATTTGGTTCGAGCCCTATGATTATATGCCCTCGCCTAGCCCTCGCCCAAAGATGTGCTTGGGTTGCCTTCGCGAGGCCAGCTGGTTGTCATGCACCTGATCAAATTTGCAATTCCTCTTTAATTGCCATAGCAGCAAAAAATAATAATAAATAAATAAAAATAATTTTCTTCACTTCCTTGTAGTCCCAACAGACGAGTCACCCAATTTTTCAGGGATAAAAAATAATGTTGGTCTTTGAGAGCGTATTTGTTTGAATTGAGTGAAAGTATTTCATATTCAATATTCAAAAAAAAAAAAAAAAATTGAAATATTTATATGCAAATCTAAGTGCCACAGTTTACATATTTTTAAAATTTCGGTTGAATTAACCAAAATTAAGATTAAAAAGTAATAAGTAAAAACTTATTTAAACAAACCAAAGTTTTTACAAATGATCCAATTAAATTGTATTATTCCTTTTTAATTAAATTGGATTATTAAATTTCACAACTTCTTTCGTGCTAGTTCTGTGATCAAATATACAAATGAAAATGTTGACGTGGAATTCTAAGTTAGTGCCACAACAATTTTAATTAGACTAATTTCCGTTGTTGAATAAAAAGAGAGAAAAAAAAAAAACTTCAATTCGAAAAGATGGGAGAGAGAGAGAGAGAGTGTTAGGGGTGTCTTTCTCTCTCTCTTTCTTTTCTCCACTTTTCACTCCTCACGTCACTTCCGCCCCCAACTTTTTTCTTTTCCTCTCTCTCTCTCTTCTCTTTCCCCCTCTCTCGGCCGAAACCCCACCCCTTCTTCTTCTTCTTCTTCCTTCTTCTTGTTCCTCTTGCTGGCTGCTGCTGCTTCACCCACCACCACACCGCCGCCCCACGCCCTACTCACCACCATCTCTTGGCCTTCGAACCACCACCACCCACCGATGAGCCGTCTCGCCGTTGAGCCCGACGAGCTGTCGCACCGTCCGCGTTACCCCTCGCCGCCGTGAGCCGCCGCCGCCGTCTCCAAGCCACCATCACCACCTCTTGCTGCCGCTCGCTCGGCCGTCCGGGCCGTCGTTGCTTCGAACCGCCACCGCCTCCGCTAGAACCGAGCTCTTCCCCCCTTGGCCGTGGGTTGAGCCGCGACCGCCGCCATCTTCGCCGCGCCGTTGGTGCCGCCGTTGGTGCCGTGAGACTCGTGTCTTCGTCGCCGTCGCCGTCGCCGCGTGCTCGCCGTCACCGGACCTCCCTCGAAGATCGATCTGGCCACGAACGATTCGATGGCGAAGTGCTGGTGGCCGGGCTTCGCGAACCTCGCTCGCGGCTCGATGAATCGGATGGCCTCGTCGAGGTTCCAGTTCGCCGCCTCCATCTCGCGAGCCATGGCTTTCGCGAAGTGCCTCACGGATCGTAAGGTGTAGTGGAGGACTTGGGCGAAGTGGGTCGGGCTCAACGACGCGAGCTTGAAGCCGTTGAACAGGGGCGAGACGCCGCTCTTGTTGAGCTTCTTCTCCGACGACCGGTTCTCGGAGACAAGCTCGTCGAGCTTCCTTCTCAGCGCGGAGATCTCCGACTCCTTGCACTCCGCCTCGGCCTCCATCTTCTTCACCGTGATCTCATACGTCCTCATGAGGCTTTCTTTGCTCCCGAATCTCTGCCAACATCAGCGTCACCTGTGGGGAGAGGTTGAGCTCCTTCTTGAGGAACTTAGAAATGAATTTAATATCATGCGTAAGGCTATTCCTTCAGATGAATTTAATATCATGCGTAAGGCTAATGTAGATACCCCTGACAATAATGAAAGGGGAAGAAAATGGGGAGAAATATCCGCTTCTTTCTTTTTATATCGGTTCATTCTTTCATTAATTTTTCAAAACTTTTAGATATGGCTATTGGTAAATGCTGTCCTAACTTGCATGCTGACTTAAATTGACCCAATTCCATATTCTCTGTTATTTCATTTCTTTCTTTCTTTTTCACTTACTGTTCGGTTATTGTTTTCGATGCTCCAACAAGCGCCAACACCTTTAAAGTTTCTCTGACATTGAATCACCAAATTATACATTAGACAATGAAGAACGATGAATTTAGTTGTCTATTCGCATGTAAAAGATTCACATTGCTTTGTATTGGCAGGTACCGAAAAATGGAGGGCCAACTATTGAATTATTTCGGCTTTCGGATATTTGCGCTCACTACAAAAATGAAACCAAAAAAAAATAAAAAAAAAGAACCTGTTGGAACCTGGAACCGACCCCGGAACCTGTGACGGGTAGGTTCCAGGTTCTCGGTTTTGACGGGTAGGTTTCAGGTTCCAAAAATTGAGGAACCATGCAGGGTAGGTTCCGGGTTCCCACGGAACCGAACCGGAACCGGGAACCGCTCACCCCTAGTCTCGTGTGGGGGTGTGCATGCGTGCGGGGTGTGTGTGTGTGTGAAAGGGTCTTCCTCACCATAGTGATGACTCAACGAGGATGTCTTACCCTTGATGGACATCCCTAGTTTTATGGCGCAAATGATAATCATTATGTTCCAAAATCAATTTATGGTTAGAAATTGAATCATAAATTGATTTTTCTATTTCTATTCCCGTAATAGAAATTTGTTTGATAATAGTACAAAATTTTTCACTCTCAAGTGGCGGTGGGAGGCGACTAGAGGCAGGCAATCGACGGTGGCTAGCGATTGGCGACCGGTGGTGGGTGGGCGGCGATGATAAGAGTTTTTCTTTCTCAATTTTGTTCTAAAAATAGAAAAGTTAAAACTTTTAATTACTTATTTCTATTCTAAACCTATTTATGGGGTAAAAATTTGTTCCAATTTTTTTTTTTTTTTTAAAAAATGAAATTGCATTGCTAGGGGGATTTCTATTCCAAACATATTCCCGAAAACATAAAAATAGAAAACATAGAGAAACAAAATGATTATTATAAGCAGCCTTAGCTTTTGCTCTCTTTTCTTTCTTTATCTTACTTTTTTTTTTTCCTTTTCAAAATTTTCTTTTTTTAATTTAAAAATTATTTATTTTGATAAGGTTTTTAAGGTAAGATGTCATTCGTGATGCATAGCACTTAAACAGCCACGTTAGGAGTCTTACTTTTTCAACTAAATGACTAATGTTAATAAAAGAGCAAGGAAATTGAAAAAGAAGAAAAGAATTGATTGAACATTTTATAATAAAAATAAAAATTAAGGACAAGCGATGCCTTCATGCCGCTTTATATGAAGTTAGTATCCATCATACTTGAATCTATGGGTGAGTATGGTTTCAAGATAAAACATGATAAAAACCCGAAATCTGATAACCAGATTGATGAGAATATGTTCAATTCCTAGTTCCAAGATATGTATAGTAGGTTTTAGATTTTAAAAATTGGGAACCTGTTCGACAAGTAGATTTCAGATTCTAAGTTGGTGAAACCTGGAAAATTGGAACTTGAAATTTTAAAATCTAGAATAAGTTTTTTATGTTCTTCTTGATTTATGTCTTTGCGCTATTCTACGGTATTCCATAGCATCTGATGATCAGTATATAATTTGGAACCACTAGTCCGATCTTTGATTTTATGACTAAGGCTTTTACTTTTTTAATGTTTTCATATTTTTTGTGCGTTTAAATATAAGTTAGTAACAAGTGATGATTATTAAATGAGATAATTCACTATAATCATTCAATTGATAATAAAGGTAAAACCTAGATAGATCCTAAAACCTGTAACAAGATAGGTTCTAGATTTTAAAGTATGCATGATAAGTTTCAAATTCTAAAAAGTGAGGAACCTATTTCAATATATAGGTTTCAAGTTCCAGGTGAGACCTGCATCAAATCCAGAACGGCTCATCTCTACTTGAAACATATGTAAGTTGGCTTTAGTGTTCAAATGAATCCAACTCCTTGTAGAATCAAAGACAGCCTTCGCCTTTTCGGACAAAAGCCCGCTCAATCTAATTTTTAAGTTCTGCATTAGTGGAAAGAGAAATTCTCTAAGTTCAAGATAAAGAAAGACCTTGCTTATGCAGTGACAAAACCTCTGTCCCTCGTCATTATCCCAATCCCATTCCTTCAGCATTTATATAATATTATGGCTTGACATCGAAACCATTTTTGGATACATCCGCAATGTGTTCAAGTTTCAAATGTGATAATGTTTTGTTACAGCTGGCAAGTTGAATGAAGATATGCTCTTTGGCTGCCAGAGAGAGTTGGCAGTACTCTCGGCGATTCTTGTCCCCGTGCCCTTATTTTGTAATAGAAGGGATTTTAAGTTAAGATCTGTTCTTGGTGTGGAGAAAGCGTTTTACTGTTGGTGCTAGCACAAATATTATCTTTTCATTGCATGTGCCACTTGTGAGAAGATTATGATACATCCTATTATACATATATTCCTATTTAAAAGAGATAAGGACACTATGAATGTCATAACTTCTGACACTCACTTGAGTGTCTCATTGATGAAAATCATTTACTTTAAGTGTCTATTCCAGCGAATCGCTACGTGGCTTTGTACATTAAGTTTTGATTGCGACATGGCTCTTCTATAAGAAACTTGATTCCAACATGGATAATCTTCGTTTTGGCCCTTCTGTTCCTCAAATTCTTTTCAAAATGAAACCCTAAATTCTAGAGAGGGGATGCTTTTCCAGAAGCTCGAGTAATGGATAGGTCCGAGCTCGAAATGAGCAGTGGAGAGATCGGAGCTTACTGATACAAAAAGGGGACAGTTCAAATCGGCTATGGTGAGGTTGAGATGGTGACTATTCTAACACCGCAAAGAAGTTGAAGGTGACGGAAAAGCAACGTTAAGTTCATCAGTGAAAAATCACCACCATCTTACTCCACTAGATGTTGGCCGCTATTGCTTCTTCCTTTTTTTCCCCTTTTTCTCTTCTTTGTTTTGCAGATCCTTTTGTCTTTCTCTGACCTTCCACTCTTCAGGTTTCACAATTTTTAGCTTCCTCTCTCAATTATGTTTCCCCCTTTTAAGGTCTTTCCCTGAACATCTTCTCAAAAGTTTTGCCAAGTTCACAAGTTAAAGGCGCAAAAACCCCTCCACCGAATCTGCTTAATTTATTTCTTTCAACTCTTGATTGCCATGTATATTCTCTTCGTCAATTTTACACTAATGTTAAATGACTAAGCTCTATTGAGGAACCATGTCTCAACCATTAGGAAGAAGAGAGAGATATAGAGGATTTGGTGAGCAACAAATCTCTTCTCCTTTTTCTTATTTTAGTTCTTATTTATTAACTTCTCTTCTACCATTGGGCCAAAATGAGGTCATATCTTATGGTTTTTACTGATTGGATTTTCCCGATAAGCCACGTCAACCAATTTATAATAAATTAATGTCATGTCGGATTTCCAGCTACACAAATAGCTGATAACACTCAAGTGCAAGATTTTTAACTAATTTGGCACTCGAATAGTCAAGTGAGTACTGTGCATACAAGAAACAATCTATCCAATAAAGCATCTGGAGAATGCGTTCTTCAAGCAATTCAGCAGTCACTATATTATGGTTATGCCATGAGAATGAGTGGAATGAATAATTCGCCCCACCCTTGGGGATTTTTTGAGATCCACGCTGCACAATTCTTTTATGGATGGATGTTTGTCGAGTATGGAACTTCGGAATCTGTATCGAGTATAAATCTGATTTGTCCATTGACTGACCAATGCCTCCGTTCCGCGCATACACCAACATTCGATGAACGTGTCTTGTTTTTTACCAAGAAGAAATGTGGCAACTTAGCCTAATAGACGGTTAACCACATGTCGAGCAAAAGTTCAGAACTAATACTGATTCCACCAAAAAAATTACAAATTTCCATGCAACTTTCGCAGTGATAGAATCTGTCTCTTTACCACGGGCATGTGAGAAGATTCCCTTCGATAGTGACAAAAGCATTTCTTAAGATTCAATTATACAATTTCCGGTATAAGTCTTGGAAAATAGCTTCTTAGCTTTAGGAAGAGCAAAAGCTTTGACAGGGAAGACAATCGAAACGGAATATCTGCATAGCAAGGAACCTCCTCAAAGCTTCCACAACCTTTTCAGGCCTGAGAAACATGGCAATTGTCGAAACTAAACATGGAAACCCAAACCGAATTGGATGACGTGGATTCAAGTTTTCGTGGTGTTAGAAATATCTATCCAAGATTAGGCCAAGACTTGGATTGCTTATTTTGGTTTTATCTAATATCTCAAGAAGACAAGAAGATCGATGAAGATCTCATCTGAAATCCACACTAGGAAAAGGTGAATTTGGATATTTAGCAGCTCCTAATCCAAAAGTAAGCGCCTGTAAGAGAAAGAAGAAAGAAAGCAAGAATTTGCTTTTAGTTCTCCTCTTTCCGAATAAAGCGGCAGCCTCTTGCAAGGGGGAAAAAAGAAAGAGAAAAAGTCACGAAAAACCCTAAACTTTGCCCAAAGTGACACATTTACCCCAAACTTTTTTTGTGACGTGAAAAATCCCAAACTTTTCAAACCGTGACATATTTACCCCATCAAGGGCATTTTTGTCTTTTTATTCTATTTTTTCCTTCTTCTTTTTTTTTTTTTTTTTTTCTTCTTCTTCTCTCCACCGGCCATGACGGAAACGGCGGAGGGAAGCCGGCATCCGGCGAGGGTCACCCTCGCCGGCATCGGGCAAGGGCCTCCCTTGCCAATTGCCAGATCTGGCGAGGGCAGGGACACCCTCGCCCAACACAGGCGAGGGCGGCCCTCGCCGACGACAGGCAAGGACGGCCCTCGCTAGATCTAGCAAGGGTAGGGACACCCTCGCCCGATGTAGGTGAGGGCGGCCGGCGAGGGTGACCCTCGCCCGACGCCGGTGAGGGCAGCCCTCGCTGGACGCCGGCTTCCCTCCGTCGGCCTGCCGGCGAAGGGAAGAGAGAAGAAAAAAAAACGAAAAAAATTTTAAAAAATGAAAAGACCAAAATGCCCTATAATTTTAGGGTAAATGTGTCACACGACAAAAGCTCAGAGTTTTTTGTGTCATAAAAAAAAAATTTAGGATAAATGTGGCACGGTTGGCAAAGTTCAGGATTTTTCACGTCACAAAAAAAAGTTTGGGGTAAATGTGTCATTTTGGGCAAAGTTCAAGGTTTTTCGTGGCTTTTTCCCAAAAAGAAACAAAAGGAGGCCAGCTTGCGTTCTTTCAAGAAACAGACCCGCGCGAAGAAGAAAAAGAACGCACAACCTTCTTGGCTTTCGGCCGCACGGATGTGAGTGAATACGATCATTTAGTTCGTGAGCTTTTTTTTTTTTTATTCAAATTGAGTTTATCTATTTATATATGCTTTGAGTTTGGGTTCAATTTACGTGTGAAAAACACTTGATCGTGTGAGTAATTATAACTTTAATTCTCCAATTATAGTAAATTATTTACTAAAGGCTCTTCGTGTGGATATAGATACAAATACTTAGACTGAATCACATAAATTTCGGTTGTTCTTATTGTTTTTCTCATTTATTGTTGCTCATTTATTTTATTTTTTTTAACTTTTTTGCATTAATTTAATTGCAAAATCCTCTCAGCGTTTTGCTTAATTTTACAATAGTTTCCTTGCAATTAGTTTTTCTCGTAGCCTCAAACAAGGCTTGTCAAAAAAGAAAAAGAAACAGAAAGACTTCAAGCCGCATTGGCTACTAATCCAAGCATTCATAACTTTAATAACCTGAGGACTAAATTCTCTTAATTATAGTTATCCCATTAAGTCCAGTGGTTTAATTATAGTTTTTGTTTTTCTGAAAATTTACGATGCATTCATTCTCTTATCAATTAAATCTGACGGAGAGTTTGGAACGGATATTTTGTCTTTTATGAGTGAGAGAATGTCTCTTGCAGAAATGTCAATTTAGAGCCTTTCGGTATTTTTCCAGGATTTTCAGAACTTCAGAAAAAGTTTACGAACCAAATCCAGGTCCAGCGCTTGATAAATGGGACAGCCGGTAGATATCTACCTTTTCTACCTGCAGAAATAACTGCAAGACAAGATATTTATATGTCAGGATTCCAAACAAAGGAGAGAAGTTAAAGTTTCTTCATGAATTTTCAGACACAAAGGAACCCAAGTAGAATGATGCTGTTCATTCAACCGCATTTTAAGAGGACACTCATCTGTTGCTTGTTTCAAAATTTCATCTACATGTGCTTGTAATTAGAATTGGATCTCCATATTTAGATAAAAACCTTAGTAATGCGGTTCTTTTCCTTTGAGGCAAAGAATATCATTGCACTTATTCTAAAAAATCCTTCTTAAAGCCACCACGAAATGTTGAAAAAAGACCACCCCATGTGGTGGCCGCGTTGGCTTGGGCTTTCATCCCTCTCACGAAGGGGATGGGTTCAAATCCCAGCGTGGTCGCTAGTGCTATTAAGCGTGACGCCGTGGTGGTGGGTCCTGCGCTAGCGTCACCAGGGGGTTTATGGCGCGGCTGTCGGCTATAAACTGGTTCCTCCTGTCTCAAAAAAAAAAAAATGTTGAAAAAAGTGCAGTAGTTAAGTTCGTCCGAAAATCTATGCAAGTGTCTTGACATGTTAACCATGTAAGCTTGCGATAAGCAATCTTGTAAAGCACAACACAATTCTTGAAAAAAGAAAGCAGACTAGGGAAATATTGATGGCGTTTAAAGAAGATAAAGATTGCTTCTTGTCAAAAAAAAAAAATTTACACTAGAAATATCATAACTTTTGTACGACGCTTACTTTGAAACTAAAAATTTTCGTTGATACAAAAAGAATGATCACCTAAGTGCCAACCCTGATTTGGAAGACTGGAAATCGACGTGGCAATATCTTATTAATTTAACAAATTGAAGTGGCTTGCTAACTTGCCTAGTCAACATCAGTAGCACTCGACAATGTTGTTTACATGTTTTACCCCAAATATAATCTTAATTCAAAATAAATTAAGCCATTTCCCAAATTCTCCAAACCTTAATTTGAACCAAGCAATTTGTTGCAACTGAAACTTCAATAACACCCACATTACATAAAGAAAGCACTCAATCAGAGAACACCACTCCAAAACCCTAATTAAATGCAGTTGTCCTGGTTCCCTTGTGGTAAAATATGGCAAAGGAGGTGATGAAGAACACAAGCACTACATCCCTAATAGAAGAACGCATGGTGACAACATTGAAAATGATATCGTTCAGTGGCTCATATTTTACACTAATAGAGGAAGACATGGTCCCTTTGGCAAGAAAAGGGGGAATTACTTTGGGTATCCATCTATTGGGAGCAAAATCATTGGCTTTTTATGGAAGATGCAGGGAGACTCTCAAATCCATAGGAGTGTATGTGGAGCCCATACTGCACCTATACCATTTGAAAACCATTAGACCCTTTGGAGGCTCTGGTGGGCCTCCATGGGACGATGGGGTGCATACCGACGTGAGGGGACTTTATGTGGTTGCCAACAACATAATTTGCTCCATCGGGATTGTGTACGATAACAACGGTTCTGTCTTCGAATGCCCTCGACATGGCGGAGAAGATGAGTCTCCAGGCATCTGGGTTAGTCCATATATCACAATCTCTCTCTCCTCTGTCTGGAAGCCGTTCGCGGATTTATGCATTAGGATGTATGCATGTTGCTTTTCTCAATGTTCTCAACTTCATGTAGTGCAGTTTCTTTTCATCGAAGAATAAGGCACTTCTATTGACATCCTATATTTAAGGTTCAAATCTCTTCTGTTTTCCCAAGTAAAACATGTTTCACTTTGCTATTCTCGCAGGTCTTTCTAAATTATCCAAAGGAGCGTCTTGTTTCGATATCTGGTTGGATGAACGGAAATGGAAACACTTGTTACACTACCATGCACAATCTGAAAATACATACCATGAAAACCACTTATGGGCCATATCGATTGCCAGCAGGGTCAATGAACACTTGTAAAAAATGTTAAGGGAATTCCGTATCCCGAGGCAATCAATTGATGGCAGGATCGTTGGCTTTTTTGGAAGGGCGGGAACTCATCTTAATTCTATTGGAACACGTTTGGAACAATATCAAATTAAGGAGAAATGCTTACATGACTGTTCTTAATCCATTGTGAAAATAATAGTTTATTTTGAATCATAAAAAATAAATAAAAAATAATTAAAAATCATTGTGGAATCCACTCTTTCAATAATTTATGACTCATAACATACAATTATTTTAACAGTAATTTTAAAAATTATTATGCTAGCAAAGCCCGGCTAACCAATCATTTTTTGGAAATAAGATGGGCTTTAAACCTACAAAACCCTCTTAAAAGATAGACGGACCCAACACCTATTATGCAACAGATTTAAATTGATTAAGAGAGAAATGCTTCAACGACTGATGTACCGTTTTTCTCTTTATAGTGTGGATTGGACAGGAGGACAAAAAATATAAACCATTGTGGAAACTTCATTCTAGGAGGAGGATACAATCATCGCCGTTCTATCATTTTTCTTCATACATGGCTATTTCCTTTGATATATCATCATTAACAACTCCCAACCAGAGGGTAAGTGAAAGTCAATATTAGTGTCTGTCTAAGAAAATACCTCTAGATAATTCTGGTATATTTCATTTTCCTAAGTTTAGTCAAAGGAAATACAAAAATCATGCTAAATATATCTTTGCACCTTCTAGCTTCAAAATATGAGTGGATATATCCTCTTTTTTGATAGTCAACAAAATAATACTCATTGAGGAACATGAGACGCATGACAAAGCCTTGTTAGATTGCCTCTACCAAGCACAGATGCGAAGCAAGATGCAAATGTGGTGGGCATAGAAATTAACACTTTCCATTTTGTGCAGAAAAATTGTCTAAAGAACCTTAAATTTATTGCACTTTTGCCAATTTAGTCCTAAATTTTGTAATTGTGCTAATTAAATTCTAAATGATGCAATAGGCATATGCACTTAGTTGAATCATGCTGGCCGTATTCAACAAGGTATCAAACTAGGCAAATGAAGTTTTTCTCAATGGTTCATTGGATCTATAAATGAAAGAGATTATCTTCGGCCTTTTTTTATTTCATAAATCCCTCAACGGGACGATGCACCCGCTGCTGAAGGAGGTTTTGCAAATGTATGGTGTCGACTCTTGGCACCTAATAGAATTGGGTTAACACGGTAAGTTTAATTTTCTTATTTACTTTATTTTGTTTCTTTCATACCTTTTCCTTTTTTCAATGGACATTCTTCCTTTTTAAACTGATTTATATTTGCCAGAATAATGCCTTTTGTGCCATAGGCCCTTGTAAGTTTCGTTTATTTAGAGGAAATGACATGCATTATTTTTTTGGTAATTTTCTTGCATGCACAATTTCAAGCACAAAGCTGACCTTTGAATTGAGTCTTATCTTTTGTCCAAAAAAATTGGTCTTTATCTTTTTTACTTTTAATATCATTTAATTGTTTGACAGTCTTTTTGGGAAACTTCATAAGATCAGGATTAACGGGTGAAAAATCATTCCTCAGAGGAGTTGATACAAGATACAATAAAGGAAAAAAGAAACTTGATTTAAGTGGAAAATTAGAAAGACTTATGAAAGAATGAGTTGAGATGATCATTACGACAAGATTTAGTGAGTATCCATAAATTCTTTGCATGAAACAATACTCGCTTCGAGGCACTAGTTTTCAATTTCAGATAGTTATATTGTTAGTGATAGGAGAACCAATAAGATAAGATTATTACTCTACATTCTTCACGAGGCTTCTCCCGTTCACCATGTGGCGAGTTCTCATTGGTCCTTGAATCTATTATTCAAATTTTGAGGAATGTAAATAAATCCATATCCAATATATTCGTACAACAACCAAAAGGGAAGCAAGAAAAGAAGTGAATGTCAGCATGAAAACAATTTCCGCGAACAAAAGCCTGCCTGCTCCCACAAATGAAACTGTAAAGATTATCCTGTGATTCTAGGGTCTCGATGCATCTTATAGGCCGCCTTTTGGTCTGTATAGTTGGAGAAGATACCAATTATTATCACCTTGAGAAGTGGGAATTCAAAGGATTTAGTCATATGTTAGAAAAAAAAAATCAGAGGATAATTTAACTTTCTAAAAAATCAAAATCATCGCATAATCTATATTCACTTTTACGTTCCCAAATATTACACACTTACAGAAAATTACACAAAGCACACATTTTGCACTGATCCATCATGCATTTCAAAAATAAAAAGTAAAGGCCTCAATGATTAAATTATTATTCGACCATTGATAAGAAAAAAAAATTATTGCTTTTGCATATAGAAATTAGAAATGTTATAGTTTACGGATGGTGACACTTAATTTTTTCCATTGTCTGTCTTGCATTAAAAAGAAAATCCTTATAAAAAAAAATGGGTGCATGAAACAAAGATGAGTGGGCAAATGCTCGGCTCGAGTTCGAGCTGAACAACTCTTGTTTCCGTGGCCAAATCCTACCGGAGTCTGGCAAGGTAACGAGAGTGGTCCATCCCATGTTTATAATTTATGTTCGGTGTCAACATTTTGTTGCATCATCGTTTTGAATGAGCTTATATCTCTAAAGTGCACGTGCATCATTTCAAATTAGGATGTTCATGACTTATTTTTGGTCCGTAGCGTTGTCCTCATGTAATTCAAGTCATCTTTTAGTTCATAGCATTGCCCTCATGCAATTCAAGTAATCATTTTGATCGTAACATTGTTATATCACGTGTGTCCGTTGTTTTGAATTCATGGTGGATTAGTTTATGCCTCATCCTGGTAATCACGTCTTAGATGTCCAAATGTCGGCTGTCCAAGTGCGGCCTTCCGGAACAGTCGGCATCAACCTCGGTCGATCCGACTATTGAACCCCACAGTCCAAATCCTTTGGAGGTCACACAGCGGGCCTTCAGCGGAAAAAAGGGGCACCCAAAAAATGATAAATGGAAAGGTACATAAATTACCATTTTTAGCAACATGTAAATTCATATTATTGGCATAAATTGACTGTTCATTTAGTATTTAATTATATAGAAAATTTGTATTTATAAAATAATTTTCATTCAATTTCATAGCATATAGGTGCTAGGAGATTTGTACTAATAGTAATAGAATATATTAGAAAAAAAAAAAGAGAGAAAAAAATGAAAAAAAACTTAATTAAAAAAAAAAAAGGAAAAAAGGAAAAGGAAGCAGGGCCGAGCCGACCCGCCCCTTCTTTTCTTTTCCTTTTTCAATTTCATAGCCCCAGCTTCTTCCTTCTTCTTTTTCTCTTTCCCGGCCCATCCTTCCTTCTCTTCCTATCAGCCCGGCCCTTTGCCCTTTCTTCTCTTCTCTTCACGCTCGCAACGGGACAAGGAGCAGCGAAGGCGGCAGTAGCACGAAGGTACACCAAGCAGGAACAGGTCCGTTCGGAGTTGGTGGTCAGGCAGGCCGGTGAGGCTGCGGTCGCAGGAGCCATGTGCAACTGTTGGCCAAGCTTAAAAAGGGAGTAAGGATGAGAGAGAGTGAGAGAGAAAGAGTGATTCCGAGAGAGAGAAGTGGAGGGGTCGGACAGAGAGCTAAGAGTCCGAGAGAGCAAGGAAGCCTCCAGCAGAGCGGCTAGCCGACGAGCCCCGCCACGCTTCCTCTTCTTCCCTGGCGTCACATCCTCAGTAAGTCCCCCGGTTCTCGAGGATCTCGGCTCGGAGTCAGCCATGGCTCCAGTTGTCTCGAGCTCGTCCTCTAGCCGCCGTCTCCAACCCGGGCAGGGACCCTTGCGATTAAACTTTCATCCCATTGAACCCCTGCTTTGCCATTTTCCAAGTAAGACGTGGAGACTCGTTTTTCTTCGGTTCATGCTTGCGTCAAGTCTGAATAAGTTGGTTTGCATTGATCCCGAACGTTGCTTGCCAATTCCCTTCGAATCTGTGGACGTGAGTTCGAGTCCTGAGTGGGTCAATACCTTCTTCCCAATCCATGCTCATTGTGTTCAATGAGATACATAAGCCAGATCCATCATGATTATTAGCTCGCATCATCCATCGTTGGACAAAAAACAAACCAGTCATATTTTAGACGTTCTTTGTTCAAAACACTGACCACGTGGCGCATTTGTTTCCTTCCACTCGTCATCGACTCGATTTTACGATATTCAGCATCTTACTAACATCAGTTTTTGCTATTGTGTGTGTTCTATGTGGAGAAATACGGTTTTTAATCTATCGGCAAGTATATTCGGCCAGACCTCATTCCGGCACTACAAAATCCTTATATCCGGTCTTTCCTCTTCGTCCCCTTCTTCCCGTGGCCACTTTGGCGTTGCCTGCTTGCCATCTTTTGCCCTCTCTCGGTAAGCTAATGCACGGAACGACAAGGGGCGCGGGTTAAAGAAGAGAGGGTTTTCTCCCTCGTTTTTGTACACCAAAACATATTGACATGAGCAAGCATACACAAGGGCTGGAGTAGCGGGCGTTTCTGAGAGAAATTTGAGAAACTTTTGAGCGTATACAAGTGATTTTCTTGGCGATTCCTGCCTAAAAAACTTCCCCCTACCTTTTCGCTGCCAACCGTGGCTGTATCAACCCTCTTCGCTGTCAGTCCGGCAGCCACAGGGAGCACTACTTGCTACCCATGTTTCGAGGCCGAGGAACTTGAAGAACGACGACTTCATTTAGAATTCCGCTTGAAACTTTGATTTCGGTCGATTTGGTATGATTTTCTTTCCAGTGAGAGACTAATTCCGACCCCATTCCTTTTGTTCACTTTTATTTTTGTGTGAGCATGTTATCCGATTGCATTTGATAGTAGTCGTAATCCATGGCCGAAATGTTAATTATTATATACGGCTCCACGGGTTTGCTTATTGTGCCTTTTTATCTCTTGTGTTAGTCATGCCATGCATGTATGTGTTAAAAACTTAGTGATAGGGGTGGTAATTGATGGCCGATGGTCCCGGTGTAGACAAAGTGGCAAATTTATGATAGGTGGTGGATTAATGGGAAATGGTGTTATATGGGATATGGATCTATCTTTGTTGAAGCTTTGGTGTTGTGGAATAAATGTGCATAGCGTTGAATGGGCGATGAGGAAAGAATCCTGGGAATGGGAAGTTAGCGTAAAAGATGGTGAGTAAAGAAGAAGCTAAGAAAAAAAAAATGAATAGGTAAAGTAGACAAAAATGTGGAGGAAATAGGATGGGCTTAAGTTGAGTTTTATGGGCTAGTCATATTTTGGCAGATTCGGGCTTTATGTTTGTTTAGATAAGTTTGGGCTGTGTTTGAACTTTAGCGAACTGGGTTTAGTTTAACTGAGAGGGCCTGATATAGTAAACCCAATTTTCTTTACTCGTGGCCCGGACCCTTTGACCAAGACTGCCCATAGTTTTATTTAGTTAGCATGCATTCAGTTTTGGGGTTTTAGTGAACACCTTTGATTATGGCTCAGCTCATTAATGTTTTAAGCAAGATGCTGGACACCATCTGAATTCAGCTCATGGGGTTGCAATCCCGATTCTTGAAACAAAGTCATGTGTGTTATTGACAAGTATTGGGTTTTATTTCTAGTACCTTACTTTAGGCATTTTCAAAATTTGGGTGTTTACTTCCTACACTTTCAATACATTGATTGTTCTTTTCCCTTTAATGTGATTAGGGAAAACTTTAGGATCATAATAAACTCTTGAAAACCATTGCATGATCAATTAGCGCCAAGGAATGACCTTTACGGTTCATAATTGATAATAAAATTGTTTTATCATTCGGATGAACATGCCATCCAAGTTAGAGGTATCGAAAGGGTGCTAACTAGTTTGTCAACGTAATCATGTTCTCAAAACTAGTTACTCTCTAGTTGTGCATGAATTGAGACAAACTCTTATGTCTAGCTTGATTTTTAGCTAACCCCAAAAGTTTAGTAGCGAGTTCTGTCTCACATAGAATCCATTATGATTAAATTCAAATTTAAGATGAACCCAATATTGTGCAAGGTAAGAGCTTAGGAGAACCTGAGCCTAATTGAGGGCCGTTGGCCTGCCTTTGGTCATTACCTTTAACCCTCTTTTATGACCATCATGTTGTGAAAATTAAAAGGGTCGCAACAATGGAAAAGGAAAAGGGACCAAAAAAGAAACCTAGAGATGACACCGTGACCAATGTCCGTGACTCTTGACCGTCCCTCAATCACCCATCTCATACACGAATTGGATAAGAAAATCCGCAAGCATCTCAAAATAAGCAAGTCCTCAATCTGAGCCGGCAAATAGTCAATTCCAGTGCCTTGGATATCAAGAACCTCAAGATTCATCAATGCTTTCAAGTCAGTAGGAAGTTCAGTTAAAAGGCTGCAAGAATTTAGATAAAGTGCTCTTATAGCTGTCAGGGACAACATTGATATTGGCTGGGATGTGATCTGAGTGCCATGCAAGTCTAGAACTCGGAGCTTTTCCATAGATCCAAAAAACAAGTCTGGAATTAATGTCAGCTTTTTATTTTTCTGCAGCATCAGGGTTAGGAGAGAAGAACAATCTACTGTTTCCGATAATGTGCACAGTTGGTTTTCAATCAGAGATATGCGGTTCGCCATTTTCCAATCTTCTTGATTTGGGGCCTCTTTCAGCCCCTCACAAGCTTTCACCAAGAATTTAGAATCCTCGTCTTCTGACGAAATTTTGAGGGCCATGTTCCAAGCACTTTATGCATTCTAACATGCTTTATTTTTTCACTTCTTTCCAGCAAGGAAACATCAATGAGATCATGCAATATGCCATGCCCCTGATCACGAGCTTCGGTAAAATTAACTGCATCACTCAGAAAGCCTTCTGCTCTCTAGCACTCCAATAAATAATCTACATAGACATCAGAATCCTCAAGAAACAGTGCGATATTTGGGCAAAAATAAGTAATTTAATCCGAATCATTATATAATGGTGAAAAAAACTAGAATTGAGGTGTGATGACTTTATGGGGATGGAGAGAACATGGAGGAGATCATGCAAAATTAGTCTTCCTACTAAGTTCATAGGCTAAATGCTGGTTGATAGGATGGGAACTAAGTTCATAGGCTAAATGTTGGTTGATAGGATGGGAACAGTCACCCTTTCTTGGTTGATAGGATGGGAACAGTCACCCTTTCTTGGATCGATGGTTCACTCGCTCGCTTAGCCGGATTGTAGAGAAAGAAATTTTCTAGAGAGAGAAACTCTGAACGACATAATAAAACTTTGATTATGAAATGGTTTGATAGATACAATGAGGGAGAGGGCATCCCTTTTTATACTAGTAGTCCTCGAATTACAACCATTGATCGTCCTTCAATCCGGTGGACAAGATCGTGCCTTCTAACCTACCATCTACCACTAGGGGTTCGCCCCAGTGGCCACCCTTCCATCTTGGAAGGGGGAGGTTGGGGGTTCAAATCCCCACCTTCTCAGGGGGATTGGGGTGGGGAAGATTTCCAACACGCCCGGAGGCGGGGCAAAAGTCGAGAGTGAGTGTTAGAGTAGGACTAGCGTAGGACTGACATAAAAAAAAAAAAAAAAAAACTACCATCTACCAACATTTTTGCAAAGAGAATTCTAGATTCTCAGTGCAATTACCGTCTCGCCCGTCCTTGAGAACATTCCAGAATCTCTAATTGAAACCCTGGGCAATCTTGGAAGGTCTTTTTCAATCATACACGGTCCTTGGTTGTGGGAACTTTGTGATCGTGGCAAAAGCATGGCTTTTTTCATTTTCATTGCTTAAATTACTAGATTAATTCCTGGCTGCAGGCTTTACTACTAAATTTCCCTTCAGTCTTCAAAACTTTCATATACATTTTTTGTGGAACTAGAGGTTTGCATTCCGCTGTGAATATTTAGTTTTCATGTTAATATATTTACTGTCCACAGCAATTTTTTTTTTAACTCACCGCAATTTAGAGTCCCGGCTCCATCGCATTCCTATTGCCGCCTGCTCTTTTTTTTCCCAGTAGCATTATTTCCTTTTAACTGCATATTTGAAATTCAAATTAATCAAGATATTTTTCATTTTTCATTTTTCTAATTTTTCTAATCAGTTAGTTCTCGTTGCAATATCGAAAATCCAATAATTTTTGTTCCAATACTACTACAAGCCGCAATTTTTTTTTTACTTGACAATTGAGCAGATTGAAACACAAGTTTACTTGACAATTCTTTTACTTATCATTTGGTCGCCAAGAAGAATACAATCCTGATAAAGATTATCGCCAGCAAATTAAATTATTCCATTCTAAGGACAGATGATTAAAGACTCCTCTAATTGTAGCATCACAGTTGTTTATTGTTCCATCACAGCTTTTATCGTTACATGATTTCTAAGAGTAGTTCTGTATTTAAATATGGAAGTTATAGATGAAAAGTTGCTAAAGAACAATAAGATCTAGCTGTTGACTAACTTACTTTTGAAGAGGGCCAAATACTCAAGAACAGCTCACGTTGAGGATGGCATGACTACATGAGATGCTCGTGTGACCTGCAACTGAACTGCACCCACAATTTGAAGGACATAGTTGGATAAAGACATTTGAGTGCGTTCTCGGTGGAAAAAAAAAAAAAGTCTCCAAGTTAAAAGAAACATAAACCTAAACGATAAATGCCAACTTAATTTAAAAGAGTCTCGGCAAAGGAAGAACAGATGAAGACATAGACCAACAGTAATGATCTATTGGGAGTGGTGAACATGCACTGACCACCTAGCTTGTATGCATTGATTATAATTCTCCAATTAATTCAAAGAAAGGATTGTGGACAACCTGCCAAACATTAGACATTCACAATAAAATTGTAAAACTACAGATGCAAAGAAGATTGTGATTTTCAGTGTCATCAAGATGAAATGCTGATGCCATTATAACACTGATATAAGGTATTATGGATGTTTTTAGCATGTTGTCTGAAATTTTGCAATTTTAGAAGGCAGCTTCACTTGTCTGTGCAATCTTAGATGCATCGTGAATTTATCTTTCTAACACAAACACCACTGGCACACGTGTGGACTCCAAAACACAACTGCAAATAGTTGGACATTTTCAGCAAGCAAAATCGAAGCACCTCAATTCAGCTATTGGTAAGGTTACTTTATGATGGAAAATAAGAGGGGCGGGAGAGGGTGTCTCTATTTGTGACAAAGAGTTCAAATTGACAAAAGGACATCACGAAAACATGGAAAAAAAAAATATTAGAAGGCGATGCCTCCAGTTAAAAAAGACAGAATAGAGGAGAAGATTATAAGAAGATTACTTGCTACACGTGAAAGAATATGAACTTCTTAGCTCGAGTGAGCATTTGAAGAAAATCTGGGGGAAAGGAGTTGGTGGAAGGACTTGGAATGGTGCGGCCATAAGCCAGATCACTTGGACGGTATTTTCGTCCCAATTGACATGTGCGACATTCCTTAACTCTGTGCATAAGGATGTGTACGGGTGCGATTCCAACTGTTGGAACTGCCTGACAAGTCTGTGGGAACTTCTATTGTACCGAATCAATATCGCTAGTTAAACTTTGATAACTCCTGCCTACCTAATGGCATCCTTTATTTTTTTTTGGTCGGTAATGGCATGCTTTATTAGTCGGCTTTTCTGTGGTCTATAAGTTTCTTCTTGCCCCTGTTCCATTTCTGCCCTTCGAAGAGAGGCCGTGAGATAACGAATGACTGCGCAGGGCTTGAATGGCCATTATCAGGTCGGTTGAAGTAATGATAAATAGTGGAATAGGAGATCTGCACTTGAAGAATTTTGTCCCCGTGTGTTTAATTTTGCCAAAAGCAATCAAAATGGACATTAGAATGCCAGCACGGACGAGGAGGAACTTTTGGATCTGCTTTCCCAGTGGAATTGATTAGAAGCTAGCTTCCCATTCGCTAAGTATAGTCCCTCACTTTCTGTTATTAGAACAGTGAGTTGAGTCTCTTAGTCAGAGAAACTAGCCACGCTGCTAAATAAGCAACGGCCACAGAAGAATCTTTTCCATCAACAACCCATTAACCTTATCGGCTATTAGACATTTGATTAGTAACTTCCGGTAAGGAAAAAAAGAGAAAGAAAAAAGCAACTAGTACCTCTTTTATATGAAAAACATGAGTATCAATGGACAAGTAACAGGTTGTTTCAATATGTGATCAATCATTAGCATCCCACAAGATGGAATTACTTATTTACCTTTACAACTAGATTATTTTTATATGGATGAGTAATCATTGGTATATCAAGTATGACGATAAGTGCTCTTTCATTGTGACTGAAATCTTTTTATATAAGAACAGTAAGTTTCAGGGTATCAACTACCACTCATATCTTTTTTATGGATGTGGTACGTTTTCTTAGAAAAATGACTTTGAAACTATTAGCAATTTCGGTATCTGATCTATAGGAGTGGTCACCGGGCTGTGCTTGGGCCAGCATATTATTGTGCTGCGTCCGGGCACTGCCTAGCACAAGCCCATTTTTTTCGTAAATTAATTTAAAATGTTTAATGAAAACTTCAATAAAGTTAGACTAATTTATTTTTCAAAATACTAAAATGATAGAAAAAAATAGTAATTGAGCAAAACTTTCAACACGCCTTTCATTTGTTGTGTCAACAGCGGGAAATCGCACTTCCGCCATGACCGATGGGATAGAACCCCAACACACCCATCCCCTCACATGTCTTTTTCAACATCTGGCACTTGAAAGTACACCTTGTCCTTACGTCTAAAGAGAGTTTTTCAGCTTTCCTTCCATTAGGCCTGTATAGGATGTCACGCCCCAATCCTCAGGCACGCGTACATCCCTTACCTTGGTCGATTTTAAAAGCGATATCCCAAGACTACGTATCGCCGACCCTATCTTTTTCATGCGCAAGCGGAAGCATATATTAAATCACCGGACAATAAAACATTGGGATAGAACAGTAGGACTAAATTTCAAACCTTTAAAAACATCCACACTTATATACATTACAAACCAGTGCATGTATATACAAGGTGAATTAGTAATTCAAATTCAACTCAAGCTGGTTTAAAAACAAGATCTACAAATAGGGGTGGGGTTCCACAAACTATAGATCCTCGTCCTCCTCTTCATCACCCTCCACACTCCAACTGGAGCCTTCAGCAGATTGCACCAGACTTTCGAGATCTTCAAAATCCAAGTCTACTACATCTAGGGACCTGAAATGGTTATTCAATAACCAATGAGACAACGTCTCAGCAATATCTATCCCCTAAGATCCGATTAGTAAAACAATACACCTTAGGGCTGCCTATGCACAACACGAGTCGGAGGACTTACCTTGACCTCAGTCCCAACCTGCAAATCAGTACAGTTCAATAGGCACCCAACAATCTCAACAGATCGAAGCATCGATCAAATCGACCTAGTCGATTACATGTCAGCCGGACCCACTCTTGGTCATTTCAACTCAATCAATTCATGACATCAGTTCAAGGCAATGATCAATCGACTTAGTCGATTACATGTCATCGGACTATCCCATGGTCAATTCAATCAATACTATGTATAAAGTCCGACTATATCAGGACTGCTCACTCTAAGCTGATAAATAGATAGTATAGTTCGCTCTAAGCTGATAAGGTTAAAGTATACTGCTCTCGCTAAGCTGACATATCGCTCACGAGTTGATATAGTATACCGGTATACTACTCTCGCTAAGCTGACATATCGCCCGTAGGCTGATATAGTATACCCCTGATGCTCACCTTAAGCTGATAAAGTGTACTGCTTACGCTAAGCTGACATATCGCCCGTAGGCTAATATAGTACATCATTATACTGCTCTCACTAAACTGACATATCAGAGCCCGTAGGTTGATATAGTATACTATCCGACCATTCAATCCATTCCATCTTTTATCCTTCTCAATAAAATAGCCCAGGCTAGCGACGGTCGCCGGCCCCCAAGCGAGGGCCAATGTGCCCAATCTGGGCGCGCTCGCCCGTGTCGCGAGGGTCGCCGGGGGCCGACGAGCCCTCGCCTTGGTCGGGCGGCATTCGGTGACCGTCGCCGGCCCCTCCGGTGATGGGCGGCCGGCGACTCCTACCCTTTTTTTTTTTTTTTTTTTTTTAACATTTTTTAAAAATTGAATTTTAGTTTTTAAATATAATTTAAAAAAAAAATTTAATAAAAATTATTTTAAAAAGCCAGCTAGAAAATAAAAAATCATTTAAAATACCACGTTAGTGCCACGTTAGCATTTTCCGTCAATAAAAGCGACGGCATCGATTTTAGGACTCAAATGAAACATTTTGACAAGTTTTAGGATTTATTTGCACTTTTTGCAAGTTTTAGAACTCAAATGCATTTTCGTGACAAGTTTTAGGATTTTCACAGCACTTATCCTAAGATTCATTTTTGAAAGCTACTACTAATATTTCAATGTTTTCTGCTATTTTATTAATTTAAAAAAAAAAATACATGTAGTTAATTCTTAGAGATCTTTTCATTTTTTGATATTTATATACTCATTTGCTTCAAAGCAATAACTTTGTGTCCTTCATTGTCAATATTTGATTATCTTTGATTCTCTTGGGGAGAAAAAATAGAGTACATTACACCCACCCGTGGGCAGCGCAGTTGGTTGAGATTTCTCCTCCAGCGAAGGAGGTCAAGGGTTTGAAACCTTGCGTTGTTAGCGATTAAAGCGGGGGGCTCGGCGGTGGGTTGCTAGGCCAGTTTCCCCCGAGGTATAGTCACTATTGGGCCTCCACCATCGAGGCTCGTGAGACCCCAAATTGGCGTAAGCCGACAAGGGCAGGCTCCGACGGATCCTTAGTCACCCAAAAAAAAAAAAAAATAGAGTACATTACAATCATAGCAAGGAGGGAGGGTGGAGGGAGGTGGTCGCCGTAGTGCTGGTATGATCAAGGGAGTGCACTAGCAGCCGAGGTAGAAGGACGAAGAAGGACAAGAATAAAGAGGAAAAAACACACAAAAAAAGGGAAATTTTGATTTCACTAGCCTGGAAAAAGAAAAGTATAATGTTTGCCAACTCTAGTGATCGGTTTTAAGGTGGGTCGGTTTTAAAAAATTGGAACACTAAATCGAACCGATCGTGTTTGGAAAATATATGTTTTGGGTAAAACGGCAAATTCTTGTCAAATATAAAAGTAGCATAATCTCACTATATATATAAAAAAAAAATGTTTGTCGAACGGTTATGTTGGCGTTTGTTCATGTTGAAGATCATGAATTCGATTCTCTATAGGTGCAAAATATTTTTAAAAAGTAATGGCTTTAAAACTAGGTCAACCTAGAAACTAGATTAGTTGAGACGATTTCATTGTGTTGGAACTAGGAACCAAATGGTCATCGGCCCGTTCTAGGTTCCGAAACCAAGAATCAAACTATTCTTCTTAGAACTGGCCTTGAACCCATTGGTTTAGGTTGACTTGATTTGGTTCTTGAGTTGTACCAGACCCAGTGCTTACCCCTACTATTAGCATAATATTCACCCTGCAATCCGTGTCAAGAAAAAAAAAAAAAGCACGTGACATGATGCTGCACTTAACATATAAGAATAAATTGAGCCTATTTTTCAAAGTTTCATGAATTAGTTAACAAAATAGATTATTTTCAAGGATGATATTGAACAATGAGAAAATGCTTGGCAAGGAGCGATTGTTATTAACAATAACAAAGTTTCATATGTTTGGCACATATTACTTCATTTTAGATGGATAGGCTGAATGCTATGTTTCTCTCTCTTGCTCAACTTACGTGATTGATGGGAGCATATTTACTTAGAAACAAAACAATTGAATATCCAACCAACCAATCATTTTTTGGAAATTAAATGGGCTCTAAACGTACAAAACCATCTAAAGAAATAGATGGACCGAACACATATTATGCAACACATGTAATTTTTTTTTTTTGATCGGTCAACACATGTAAATTGATTAAGGTAGAAATGTTTCAATGATTGATATACCATTTTCTAGTTATAGTATGCATCTGACCGGAGGACAAAAATATTAGTCACTGAAAACTTTATTCTCGAAAGAGGGGATAATCATCTCAGCTCTCATCATTCTTTTATGTACGGCTTTTTCCTTTGATAAATCATCATTAACATTTTCCAACCTAATAGTAAGGGTAAGTTAATAGTAATATCTTTCTAAGAAAATACTTCTAGATAATTCTGGTGTATTTCATTTTCTTACTTTTATACAAAATCATGCTAAACATATCTCTGTACATATATTTGCACCTTCTAGCTTCAAAATATGGAACTGTATATTTTGCATGATGCGATATTTAAAGACATAATTGTTTTGGTCATCTAATTATTTTAGACTTTTCCTTGATCATGTTAAACTTCGAGGTCCAAACTATAGATATAATAGAGAATATACTATATATCATCCTCTCCTTTTACTTCATCACAACTTTCCTTCCTTTATTTCAAAAAATGCCATTTGTTATCTGAGATAAAACCTCGTGGATGAGGGGATCAAATTGCCCTCCAAGCACATCCTAACTCTCAAAACCAACCACACTTAGTACCTAAATGTTCACTAAGCCTAATCCATTCATGAACCCCATGTTTACCGGTTGAATCCCATGTTTACCAGATGGGCTCATGCTCGAGCACTACATGTGAGGACTTGATCAGCTCCACTTAGATCAAACTTCTGAAAGTGGTACTTTATAATCGGACAAGATTGTGACCATTTTAGGAGCCTATGTATATTTATGAATCATTCAATAGAGCCTCGTGAATTTAATGTGCAATTTATAGATATTTTATGTCCGGAGAGAGAAATTTAGGTAAGGCCAATCTTCCAGTAGCATCTGCACTTGAAAATGGACTCGACCTACTAAGTATTTTGAAGCTAGAATTAAAATGATCATCATGTGGCATATGTGTAAAGCCAAATAGCTTGTGTAGAAGAAGCCGCACAAACCATTTTAAGACACCTGTGATTAGAATTAGAGCTTGTTATAAGGACCGAGCACAAGCACTCATGTGGGCTGGTGGCTTCTCTTCTTCCTCTTGCTTCATCTCCATTTGGAAATCAGACAGAGGCTCACATGAAAGATTCCATACTCAGTTGAAAAAAGAGCTTACTGTGAAAATTCCATCTTCTTCTCTAGACATATAAATTTTGATTTGCCATATGTATTTTTCCCTCATATTGTGTTGAGATTTTCATAATTAAATAACCAAATAAAAGTTAAGTTACAATCAAAAGTTATTCGCATCAGTGCTGGTTGTGCCACGTAAACTGGCCAATGTCCACATCGTCAACATTCGACCATAATTAATCAGAATGACTAAATTGGCTCTAGATCAAAAGATTTAGGGTTAAATTGGTACCATTAAAAGGTTATGATTAAATTGGTAAAAAATGCAATATGTTTAGAATATTTCCCGAAACTTTTCCATAAAAGTACATTTAGACGTTATATTCTCTTTTTGGGGAAAATTACCAAAAAAGTCCTAAACCTATTGTAATTGTGCCAATTTAGTCCTAAACTTATTTTTTGACCAATTCAGTCATAAACCTTTTATAATTATTCCGATCAGTCCATTCGGCTAAAATTGGCCAACCGGCGTTGACGTGACAAGTCGGCGGTCTTGGCGAGCTTTTTTTTAATAATATTTTATTTTTTGAAATATTTTATTGATTTTTTTTTTCCTTTTTCATCTATTTTTTTTTTTTCCCTCCTCCCTCCTCCTTCCTTTGGCTCCGGCGATGGTTAGGTTGGCTCGTCGCCGGACCGAGGTGATTTGGCAGCTCACCTCGCCGGGCGAGGCAAGCCCCGCCGATTCGACGAGGAGGCCTTGCTAAAGGCGATGGTGAGCCCTAGCGGGGCTCGCCCCACCATCGCCGGGTGCGAGCTCGCCTCGCAGTCACCGGGCGAGGCGAGCCCTCGCCAAATTCAGCAAGGGGGCTCACCGTCATGTCCGGCAGGGCTCACCTCGCCCGACAACCGCGAGGCAAGCTTGCCGAAGCCAAAGGAAGGAGGAGGGAGGAGGGAGGAAGAGGGAGAAGGGAGAAAAAAAAAAAGGGGAAAAGGAAATTTTTTTTTTTTAAAAATATTATTAAAAAAGCTCGCCGACGCCGACCGGCTACCACGTCAACGCCAGCCAGCCAATTTTAGTCGGATGGACTGATCGAGAATAATTATAAAAGGTTTAGGATTCAATTGATCAAAAATAAGTTTATGACTAAATTAGCACAATTGAAAAAAATAGGTTTAGGATTTTTTTGGTAATTTTCCCTCTCTTTTTGATGGTCAACGAAACAATACTTGTTAATGAACGCAAGACGCATGGCAAAGCCTTGTCAAGTTGCCTCTGCCAAGCATAGATGTGAAGCAAGATGCAAATTTGGCAGGCATAGAAGCAAACACTTCATTTTGTGTGAGAAAATTATCCAAAATGTCTTAAATCTGTACTTTTGTTAATTTAATCATAAATTTTTTAATTTTGCCAATTGAGTCATAAATGATGCAAAATGCATATGCATTCATTTGAATCATTGAGTCATAAATGATGCAAAATGCATATGCATTCATTTGAATCATGTTGGCCTTATTCTAAAGGTATATAGACTCATATCAGACTGGGCGAATGAAGTTTATCTCAATTGTCCATTGGATCCGCTGTAAATTAAATTATCTTCCACAGCCTTTTTTTTTTTTTTTTTTTTTTTTTTGTAATTTCATAAATCCTTAACGTTATGATGCACTTGATGATGGAGGAGGTTTTTACAAATGTATGGTGTCGACACTTGGCACCTAATGAATTGGGTTAACTACGATAAAAGTTTAATCTTCTTATTTTCTTTACTTTGTTTCTTTCATTCGACCATAATTAATCAGAATGACTAAATTGGCTCTAGATCAAAAGATTTAGGGTTAAATTGGTACCATTAAAAGGTTATGATTAAATTGGTAAAAATGCAATATGTTTAGAATATTTCCGAAACTTTTCCATAAAAGTACATTTAGACGTTATATTCTCTTTTTGGGGAAAATTACCAAAAAAGTCCTAAACCTATTGTAATTGTGCCAATTTAGTCCTAAACTTATTTTTTGACCAATTAAGTCATAAACCTTTTATAATTATTCCCGATCAGTCCATTCGGCTAAAATTGGCCAACTGGCGTTGACGTGATAGTCGGCCGGTGCTGGCGAGCTTTTTTAATAATATTTTATTTTATGAAATATTTTATTGATTTTTTTATTTTTTTTTTCCTTTTTCATATATTTTTTTCCCTCCTCCCTCCTCCTTCCTTTGGCTCCGGCGACTGGTTAGGTTGGCCTGTCGCCGGACTGAGGTGATTCGGCAGGCTCACCTCGCCCAGGCGAGGCAAGCCCTCGCCAGATTCGACGAGGAGGCCTTGCTAAAGGCGATGGTGAGCCCCTAGCGGGGGCTCGCCCCGCCATCGCTGGGTGCGAGCTCGCCTCGCAGTCCGCCGGCGAGGCGAGCCCTCGCCGATTCAGCAAGGGGGCTCGCCGTCATGTCCGGGCAAGGGCTCACCTCGCCCGACAACCGCGAGGCAAGCTTGCCGAAGCCAAAGGAAGGAGGAGGGAGGAGGGAGGAAGAGGGAGAAGGGAGAAAAAAAAAAGGGGAAAAGGAAATTTTTTTTTTTTTTTAAAAATATTATTAAAAAAGCTCGCCGACGCCGACCGGCTACCACGTCAACGCCAGCCAGCCAATTTTAGTCGGATGGACTGATTGAGAATAATTATAAAAGGTTTAGGATTCAATTGGTCAAAAAAATAAGTTTATGACTAAATTAGCACAATTGTAATAGGTTTAGGACTTTTTTGGTAATTTTCCCTCTCTTTTTGATGGTCAATGAAACAATACTTGTTAATGAACGCAAGACGCATGGCAAAGCCTTGTCAAGTTGCCTCTGCCAAGCATAGATGTTAAGCAAGATGCTGATCTGGCGGCCATAGAAGCAAACACTATTCATGTTGTGTGAGAAAATTGTCCAAAATGTCTTAAATCTGTACTTTTGTTAATTTAATCTTGAACTTTTTAATTGTCAATTGAGTCATAAATGATGCAAAATGCATATGCATTCCTTTGAATCATTGAGTCATAAATGATGCAAAATGCATATGCATTCATTTGAATCATGCTGGCCTTATTCTAAAGGTATATAGACTCATATCAGACTGGGCGAATGAAGTTTATCTCAATTGTCCATTGGATCCGCTGTAAATTAAATTATCTTCCACAGCCTTTTTTTTTTTTTTTTGTTTTCATAAATCCTTAACGTTATGATGCACTTGATGATGGAGGAGGTTTTTACAAATGTATGGTGTCGACACTTGGCACCTAATGAATTGGGTTAACTACGATAAAAGTTTAATCTTCTTATTTTCTTTACTTTGTTTCTTTCATTCCCTTTTTCCTTTTTCTAATAGACATTTTTCCTTTTTTTTTTTATATTTACCAGAACAAATGCCCTTTTGTGCCATAGGCCACTAGCCAAGTTTTCGTTATTTAGAGGAAATGACATGCATTATTTTTCCGCTAATTTTCTCGTATGCACAATTTCAAGCATAAAGCTGACATTTGAATTGAGTCTTATCTTTTGTCCAAAAAAAATAAAATTGAGTCTTATTTTTTTTACTTTTCATCTTTAATTTGTTGGTAGTCTTTTTGGGAAGCTTCATTGGATCGAGATTTGCGGGTGGGGGATCAATTCTCACAACCCAGAGCAATTGATACAAGATACAATAAAAGGAAAAAGAAGCTTGTTTTAACCGGAAACAGAGGAAAGATATATTACGACAAAATTTAGTGACAGTACATACAAACTTTAACATGAAACGATACTCCCTCTGGAGCGCGAGTTTTCAATTTCTGACTAGTTATATTGTTATAGATGGGCAACACAATTAGATAAGGTCATTACACTATATTCTAACGAGGCTTCTCGACGGTCACCAGATGGCGAGTGCTCATTGGTCCTTGAATATTTTATTCAAATTTTGAGTGACCGCAAATGAATTCATATCCAATCTATTTCGTTCAACAACCAAAGAGGGACCAAGAAAGATTGAACGTCCGGCATGAAAACAAACTCCACAGACAAAAAAGTATGCCCACTCCGCAGATAAATCCGAAAGTTGGCCTGTGATTCTAAGGTCTCAAGGAATCTTACAACATGCCTTTTGATCAATATAGTTGGAAAGAGATATGAACTTTAAGAGGTATCATCGCCTTGACAAGTGGTAATTCAAAGAAATTAATTGCTACATTAAAAAAATCAGAGGATAATTTACCTCTCTAAAATATCAAAATTCGGCCGCATAATCGATATTCACTTTAACCTTCCCAAAATATTACACACTTATAGAAAAATTACACGAGGCACATACAAATATTCACACCAACATTGACCAATCATGCATTTCAAAAATAAAAAGTACAGGCCTCAAAGATTAAATTATTATTTGGCCATTGATTAAAATAAAAAAAAAAAAGTATCGCTTTTGCATATAGAAATTAGAAGTATTATACTTTATGGATGGTGACAACTAATTTTTTCAAAGTCTGTCTTGCATTAAAAAGAAAATCATTATAGAAAATTAAAAAAAAAAAAAATGAGCACATGAAACAAAGATGCATGCACACGTGCTCGACTTGAGTTCAAGTTGAACGATGCTCGTCTCCGTGGCCAAATCCTACCGTAGTCCGACATTTCCAAGGTAATGAGAGAGGTCCATCCATGTTTAAGATTTATGCTCAGTGTCGACACTTTGTTGCATTACCGTTTGGATGACCTTATGTCTCCTTGAAGTGCACATACATCGGTTCAAATTAGGACGTTCATGACTCATTTTTAGTCTGTAGCATTGTCCTAGTGTAATTCAAGTAATCGTTTCGGTCATAACACCATTATATCACGTGTCCGTCATCTCAAATCCATGATGGATTAGCTTATGCCTCATCAAGGTAATCACGTCTTAGATGTTTGAGTGCCCGTTGTCCAAGCCGTGCAATGCTCGGACAACAAGCATTCAAACTCTTTAGGCTGGCCTCGGCCGGTCCGACCATTTAGGAGTTGAATTCATGCCCGGAAAGGGGCTGAACCCCACGGTCCAGAACGTTTGAAGGTCGCACAGCGGGCCTTCAGCCAAGCTTTGGGCCTTGTAATAAGCTGCTGGCGGTCCTAGAGCATCCCTTGTACCTTAGTAAAAGCGTTCATGCCAAAGTCGCATGTTTAGGTCTTAATGTGGATTAATCGGCGTTATGACTTATTAGTGGTAAATCGTCATGTTTAAAGTCATTTGATGTTTCCATCTAAAAAAGTCATAAAAATGCTTATTCGTCATATACAAAATGATAAATGAAAAAGTACATTGTTGATACTTAAATTTTGACAATTCATTTAAGGTTTGATTGCATTGAAAAATCATGGATTAATTTTTCACTCCTGAAAAAATAATTTTGATTAAATTGCATAACACATAGGTACTAAGAGCTCTTGCACTACCAGTATGAAAATTCATATTTTAAAAAAAAAAATCCTTGCTATTATTTATGAAAATTTTATTTAAAAAAAAAAAAAAAAAAAAAGCGAGACCAGGCCAAGGCCAAGCCAGCCTAGCCTCTTGTTAGGGTTTGCTTAATGGTGATTTTTTTTTATACCTAATCTCAAGATGTGGATCGCCCTTGTCACTGTGGTTCAAGATGCTTTTTTCCTTGCCGAGTCTCACTTGGTGCCTCCGTGGTGTTTGTTCGGTAAATGTTAGCAAGGTCATAAGTGAGAGTAGATGATGGTTGGGTAGTGATGGACTGACGTAAACTCACAGTGGAGTCTCGGTTACGTTAAATCATCAGTTCCTTTTTGTTCTGCAAATAGGAAGGAGCAAGGACACGATGACGGGAGGCTGAGTAAAATGGCCATTTGACATAGTGCGTTGGGCTTAACCAGTTTAGTGGTGTTAGGATTTTTGGTCTCATTCAACTGGATTTGATTAGATAGAGCGGGTTGAATTTGATGGTGTTCAGAAGATTTTGGTATGGCCGGTCGAATTCTCGAAGAAGACCCAGTGGAGGGCGCGTAAAGGAGAATGATACAAAGGGTCATGAGGAATTTTCAGTGACCTGGGCTGGCTATGGTTTCAAAGTGGGGCCTGGGCTTGGGCTTCATAAATATGGGCTGAGTATTTGTCTTGGTTTGAAATGGGCCGTGTGGTTTCAGCAAAAGTGGGCTTGGTTACACTCAGAATAGGATTCGAACTTGGAGTAGAATGGGTTAGGAAATAGCCACCGTGGGCTTCGTGTGTTGAATTCTAACTTGGGCTCGAGAGGCTCTAATTGAAAGAGTTTTTCTTCTAAGCCCGAATTGCCTCCTTAGCCCAAACCCACTGGAGTCCAGGTGGGACCAGCGGCAGGCCGTGTTTGGGCAGGGCCCAGCCCGAATCCTTATTTTCGGAATTAAATTTTTACGTTATTATTATTTTTAAAAAAAATTGAAAAAATTTCAAAAAAAATTATTAGTAGGATAAAGCTTAAGAATTAGTTATTTTGAGTAGGTTTCTCTTAAATGTGTGAAAACCATTGACCTAAAAAATTGTTCTTAAAATTGAATAAGCTCCTAGGATTTTACTATAGGAATTGAATATTTTTAGAGATAAATGTAACATTACTGTTTGCACATTTCTATTTCAATTATCATTGGATCCAGTTAGGAATGGCATTTTTCTTATCTATTAGCATTAGATTCTTATTTTTCCTTGCAAGTTATTTAATGCTTCTTCGGTCACTAATTATCATTTTAATAATTGCGCACCCACATGATCACTTCATATATTAGTGGACACCTAGAGTGCCAAAAGTTGGCACGAAGGGACACTTAAGTGCCAAAAGTTATGAAAATGACACTTAAGTGCCAAAATTGAAGTAAAATGGATCACTTAAGTGCCAATTCAGCCAAAATCCCGACGTAGCGATTTTCTGACAACGTAAGTGCAAAACGGCGTCATTTTGCACGCTAATGTGGCTAGATAATGGAAAAACGACGTCGTTTTAGTGCTGAAGTAGTAAAAAATTAATATAATTTAATTTAAAAATAAATTTATTTAAAAATTTAAAAATACAAATATTAACAAAATTTAAATTAAAAAAAAAAAAAAAAAGAGAAAAAGGGAGGGAGGCGACTAAGGGTTGAGCCCTCGCCGCCACCGCTGCCTCCCCGCCGCCACCGGGAAGGGCCGGCGACGGAGGGGAGAGGGTCGGCCGGGGTCGCCCGATCTTAGCTAGGGCCCAACGACCATGGCCAACCGGCGGCGAGGGCCCGCGAGCCCTCGCCCCGATCTTGGGCGAGGGCCACCACACTCGCCCAAATCCAACGAGGGTCGTCGACCCTTGCTCAGCCGAGCCAAGGGCCGCTGCTTGCTGGGGGTCGCCCCAACGGGCAGTAGCCCTTAGCTCGACCGAGCGAGGGCCACCAACCCTTGGCCTAGCCATACGAGGGCCGCCGACCCTTGTTGGATCTAGGGAGAGGGCTTGCGGCCCTCGCCTAGATCTAGGGAGGGTCGGACCTCACCCTCGCCACCGATTGAGGACCCGGCAACCACGGCCGACCGGCAGCAAGGGCCCACAAGCCCTCGCCCCAATTTGGGGCGAGGGTCGCCGCCCTCACCTAGATCCAACGAGGGTCACTAGCCCTCGCCCAGCTGGGCCAAGGGTCGCCGCTCGCCGACGGGGTCGCAAGGTGGTGGCCCTTGGCGCCACCAAGCAAAGGCCGTCGACCCTCTTTGGATCTGGGACAAGGGCTTGCAGCCCTCACCCGATCGAGCCAAGGGCCGTCGCCCGGTCGGGCAAGGGCCAACGACCCTCCCCGAATATGGGGGAGGGTCGTGACCCTTGCCCTAGATCTGGGGGAGGGCACGCGGGTGCTGCCATCGGCCATTTGGGGTCCTTGGCCCCCGACCAGGCTCGCGGCCCCGATCGACCCTCCCCCACCTTCCGACGATGGCGAGGAGGTGGCAAAGTGGCGGCGAGGGCTAAGCCTTCAGCCGCCGGCGCCTTCCTCCTCCACCCTTTTTTTTTTTTTAAATTATAACTATAATTATAATTATTATTTTGTTTTAAATTTAATTTAATTAAATTTTATATTAAAATTCAAATTATACCAAAACGACGTCATTTTTGTGTGTGTTTTGCTGAGTTAGCCTTTCGACGAGCCACATAAGCGAGAAAATTAATAAAAAAATGCAACGTAGGATTTCTGACGAGGTTCGCCGGATGTGGCACTCAAGTGTCCCATTTTTCATAAAAAGTAGCACTTTCATAAGTTTTGGCACTTAAGTATCCCTTTGTGCCAACTTTTGGCACTTGAAGCGTTCTTTTGCCTTTGTTATTGGATAAGTTTAAATTCAATCCTAATTGCCTAACAAATATCATCTTGAATTGAACAAGATTATGTATTAAAAAGGTACTAAATAATCCATTAGTATAATTAAGCCCCTAACTTAGATTCTCTAATTGGGTAGGAAATGAGGTAAACTCCCGTGTTTTTGTCTTACTCCAATAGGCTAATGGTGAGTACTCATTTGAAATCTTCATAGTGTCGTTGAAGCTAAAATGTAATACTCGTGTGAGGTATGGGTTCAGGAGAGCTTTTGCCTAATCAAGGATCGTAGGCCTGTCTCTTTGGCAATACCCCTAAACACATCATCCTTTCCCTTTCGAATGGAAAGGGTAGATTGTGACATCCATAAATTACCATTTTTAGCAATACTTAAATTCATATCTATTTATGACAAAAAAATTAATATGCAGTTGCATATTATAGTCAAATTTATGATGCATTTGGTATTTATTTAGTGAAGCATAGGTTACATTAATTTGATAAAAAGGAAAAAATGACAAAAAAAAAAAAAAAAAAAAGAAAAAGGAAAGGTAAAAAAGTGAAATTCGGCATTTGGTGTAAAAATCATGTTTTCGAAAAGCTTCTGTTCACGTTTAGCTTTAGGGTTTCATTTACGACCAAAAAAAAAAAAGGACTAATTTTTTTAATGGTAAATAAATACCAAGTAACGAAGTTTGGATTTGCAAGGTCAAGGTGTTTGAACAAGAAGCGCTCGAATTGGATAGCAAAGGCAGAAAAGAGATTATGTGTGGTTAGAGATTTCTTGGTTCTGGTCACGTGCGATTTTGAGAATCACATGGCCAAGAAGCGTGAGGAATTACTAGCGCTGCTAAAAAAAAAGGAAAGCTTGAGAATGGGTGGTAGCTGAAAGACCCCCACAGCCTGTGAGAGTCATAGATGTCCCTAGGACCGAGGATAAGCGCTCATTACATGGGGCGATCGTTGAGATATAAGGTTTTTAGAGAGAGAAAATGTCAAAACGATCGGACTCTCGAGGATGGTGGGGACCTGGAAAAGCTACAATACTGCAGAATTTGATGAATTGTTTAGGAAAATGTTTAATAATGTCATTTAGATACCGTTGTTAAAGGCTTGGAAACTTGGGAAGGTGCAGGATGAAATCATACAACCTTTAAAGCTATAAGTGAAGGGTGGGGTGAGTGCCGTTGAAACTACTCGACTTATATCAAATTAATAGAGAGGGTTGAGGTTGTTACTTGTCCTTAGTTAAGTTTGGGCTTTTTTTATTTATTTATTTACATGAGATAGTATTCCTAAAAATGACAAGGACAACAAGCTGGCACTTACTAGTAGATTTCGTGATTTGTGTTATGACGTGGATGGCAACAAACTTGTCAATATGAAACATTTTATATGAACATTTATCAGTTGCTAATGCATATAAAATGTTTGACAAAAAAGTCAGTCCAAGTATGAAAACTTCAAACATTATACTAGTAGTACAACTAGTGGTTATAGTGTGCGCTATTTTACCATTGTTAATCGATACGTGTTGAGTACTTTTAGAAAGAAGGACATTATTCACCTCTGGAGAGATGAATTGAAGAGCTTGCGGAGATGGCCCTATATCAAAATCATCGACATGGACGAATTGCTCAAATTTTTGAAATTTTGTTATGAGGATCTAATTGGGGAAGATGGTGTACTATCTGTATGGAGCACTGTGTCCTGAAAGCTGTGACAAATTTGAGGATTATTTGATAGAATATTGGAGGGTAGAGGGATTTCTATTGAGTTTGAGTGTACGTGATAAAAAACACAATATATTGCATAATCTGATTAATATATCTTTGTTAGACAAAAATAGGATGAAAAAAATTGTCCAAATGAACAAAGCACTTTGTAATATGGTCCTTAACATTTCAACACGAGGCTTAAATTATAAGTTCTTGGCAAAAGTGTGTGAGGGAATTGCATCCCACCAATCATTTCTTTTTCCCTGTTAAATTACTGTACGAGAAGGAGACACGCACGTTCAAGAAGAAGAAGGCCTGGGTTTCCTCTCAATGTCTTTTTAACCAAATACACATACGGCCTTTCAATGAAAGTGTGTACACCACATATCAACAAGACAATAACCATGTTCTTTTCTTTTTCTCATCAACGGAAACTAGATGTTTTTGTGAGTTTCAGAGATGGGAAGATTGACGGATTTCATCGAAGGTTCAGAACCAATCCCAATTTTTTTGGGACACATATAGGACACTATTATTGAGAGCTGACCATGGGTCCTTGCGTTTGTGCATGTCATGTATATTTTGAACATGCATGTTCTTTCTGGTACATTTAGGTGTGTGTTTGTTTTGCATGAAATGAGTGATTTTGAAAATATTTTTCAAAAAATGATTGTTTATATCGTTTAGAAAAAAATAACTAATGGTAAATGTTTTCATCATCAATAATAACCTATACCTAATTATTTTTGTGGGTGATAAAATATTTTTCCATTCATTTATTTTTATAAGCTATATAAGCGATTATTTTTCAAAAAATATTTTCCGAATCATTCATTTTCCGTGAAACGGACACACTCTGTGTATTACAATATATTTTGAGTTTAAGCTCAAAAAGGATTTTTTTTTTTTTTTAATTTGAATAGGTTTCCTAATTGGAATGGGGTTCCTAGCTTGAGTAAGTTTCTTGGAAAAAGCTTTTCCGATTTGGATCCAATTTTTTACCATATAAAAAGTGTGTCATTTTAGGAAGAACATCCGACATGAGACTTATTTGTGAATAACATTCTAAAGTAATCAAAGGGTCAAGCCCATAGATCTTGTGGTATGAGAAATTGTGTGAGCTAAATACTTGTAAGTTATTAAATGTAATTAGGGGCTGAAAAACACTAAGAGTCTTTGAGTGACTTGAGGGATTGTCATTTCCAAAATATCGCTTGATTTTATCAAGACTTGTGAGTATGGTCTTTGTTTTATGTAACCTCCCAGAGCCTATAAAAAGTAAGCGGATGTCATGTTTTGGTCAGAGTCCTTTCAAGTAAGGTGTGTATTTGTGAAAATTCTATCATATATCTCTAAACACCTCATCTTCTCCAGACTGATAAGATCTACTAAGAAATGTAGCTTAGCTAGTTAGAAATGTTACCATCCTGGCATCTTTGAGCGTCTCTATGCTATGAATTAAATCTTTGAGTAGTTTGCAACTAAAAGATAGTCATTGAAGGGTTTAAACATGAGATTCGCCTACTATGGGATAGCATACCTATTGCAACTTACCCGGTTTTCCTTACTCTTTGTCGCTTTCCTTGTGGGTGTAAGTTACACCAATTGAACCACATAAATCTACTGTCTAATTTATTTTCTTATTATGTATGTGATCGTTTGTTTTCTACAACAATTAATATCAGAGTCAAGCTTGATTGACAATAAGTGAATCAATGGGATAGTAGAATGAAATGTCAAAATCGACAAATTTGATGAGAAAGATTTTGGTTTCTAGAAAACACTAAGTAAGGATTTTGTTTCCTTTTCTGATGTTGCATTATTATTGCTTCTGATTTGAGTTTTGCCATCCCGGTCTTCTCTGCTATAGCATCATTTTTAATTTTTAGCAGATGTTAATTGACAACATTTGGTTTCACATCAAACTATCTAGTAATATGGCAACTTAGAGTTAACTTTGTCGCGACCTCTTTTTTTCCGGCGCCCGATCGGGGCGGGCGCCTAAGGAGGCTAATGGCTCGGCTGGATTAATTAAGCCCGGACTCTCCCAAGTCCACCAATTCACGACTTTAATAGTCTAAGTTTGAGTTAATTTTTAAAACGGAGTCGCCACTAATCAATTTAGGGTGGGTTGATTAGAAACCCATGCGAAATATTGGGAGAAATATTCGCTCCGCGCAACCAGGAGAAATTAGGATCGGGGACTTGATTACACTAGTTAATCACTAATGCCCTTTCGGTACCTAAACTTGTTTAAACCCCGAGGTTTTTGGATGTTTAAGGGATTTTCCACACACTTTGGGAAAAAACATTTTTTTTTGAACCTTTTTCCAATTTTTGGACATAAAAGGGATTTTTTTGGATTTTTGGTATTTTTTTTTTGATTTGGAAAATAAAATATATATTTTTTTTTTGGAAAATAAAGTATTTTTTGATTTTCTCTAAAATAAAGTATTTTTTGATTTTTCTCGAAAATAAAATATTTTTTTATATTTTTAAATATTTTCTGCTTTTTTTTGGAATTAAAATATTTTCTATATATATTTTTTAAAAATAAAAAATATATATATGTTCAATATATTTTTGGAAAATAAAAAAGCCGAGCGCACTCGGGCCCCGCGTCGCGGGCCCGGCTCGGATTTTTTCATCATTTTTCACTTTTCATTTTTTTTTTATTATGAAACGGCGCCGTTTAGGGGCGGGGAACGGTGAAACCCTACCCGGTTCCCGACCCGGGTCCGACCCAACGACCCGGGTCACGATTTTTTTTTTTTTTTTTTTTTAATATTTTAAAACTGCGTCGTTTTGAGAAAAAGGGGGAACCCTACCCGGTTCCCGACCTGGATCCGCCCGACTTCGACCCGTCTTCCCCTTCGCCGACCCGGTCTTCTGGAGTTCACGAGATCCGGCGATTCGCGGCGGACAGCAGCCCGACGTCCGACGGCGGCGACGTCGCAATCGACAACCGACCACTCAACTGGATCGATGATGGGGCTCGTGGCGCGGTGGTAGGAGACGCGACGACGACCTCGATTCACCGAGGTCGAGATCCGGAGATGGATGGGTTTCGAAAAAAGGGGGTGCTACGACGGCTACGCAACCGGAGGCGGCGGATACCGGTGGCGGCGAATGGTGGTAGTGACGACGACAGGCGCCGACTGGCATCCCTCAACCCTCGATCCGGCGTGGCATTGGCGGGTCGGGTCGCGGCACGGCGTCGGGCGGGGTACAGCAAGAGCGGAGCGAGCGAGGTTGCCACGGTGGCACGGAGCTTCGAGCTTCACGGATGTGGCACCCCCTCCTCCGGCTCACTTCGCTCGCCCTTGGTTTTCACTCACCGGCCAGATCCGAGCCTCCACCGGCGGATCCGACCCTCTCGAACTCGCCGCCGCCCGCCTTCCCGAAGTCTCGGTGGAGGGTAGGCTGAGCTCGCGACTCGAGTTCTCCCCTGCGCTCGCCCTTTGATCTTTCCCGACGTCTCTCGGTGAAAGATCTCCGAACTCGCCGCCCCCTCCGATGGTGCTTGCGGTCGCCTATTTATAGGCCAAGGAAAACCGGTCGACGGAGGGCCTCGGTCGCCGGCTTCCAGCTTGCCCACCGGTTCCCCTTGGCGAACCGGTGTCCCATCGAGCTTTCCAGTGGCTTGCTCAACATTAATGGCGCCCGAGATCTTATCTTCTCCGGCCGACGTCGACCTACTCTCCTCGGCCGTAGGTCGTCCTTCGCGCGTCGGTGATGATGCGCGTGAAATACGAGGCGGGGAGGGAAGGCGCAAGGAAGAAGAAGAAGGAAGAAGAAGGAAGAGAGGGTGGGCCGAAAAGAAAAAGCTGGGCTTGGGCCTGCGAAAAGGGGAAAAAGATGGGGGGCTGCCAATTTTGCTTTCTTTTGCTTTTACTATTATTTATTTTTTATTTTTTTATTTTTTATTATTTTTTGTTTTTATTCTTTATTATCCGAAAAGGCAAAATAGATAATTAAAAAAACCTAATTAAAAACGAAATTTAGGTGTCAACAATTTTGCCCCTCTTTGAAGGTGAGTTCGCAGAGGTTACATTCAAAGACAAACTGATGCCTAAATTTTATCCATACATGCGTAGCAGATTATATTTTATTTGGGACCTATTATCCTATGCAATAAGAGCAATATAACATTACATATACTAAGACGGCTAAGAAGATACCTCGTAATTACTTACCGAGAGTGAGTGAGATAGGGTGTGAACCCTGAGTTTTGGCAAGTATCAAGGTGTCATCTTACCTGGTGATATGAGAGGGTTGCTTCTCTAGGACCCGAACTATTCTTCGGTCGCCTGTTAGAGCAATCAACGATTTATCTAGGACCCGAACCTTTCTTCGGTCGCCTTGACGGGAAATTGCTTCTCCAGGACTCGAACCATTCTTCGGTCGCCTGTTAAAACAATCAATGATTTGTCTAGGACTCGAACTTTTCTTCTGGTCGCCTTGACAGAAATTGTTTCTCCGGGACTCGAACCATTCTTTGCCGCCTTTGTTAAAACAATCAATGATTTGTCTAGGACTCGAACCTTTCTTCGGTTGCCTTGACGAGAAATTGCTCCTCCAGGACCCGAACCATTCTTCGGTCGCCTGTTAGAGCAATTAGTGGCTTGTCTCGGACCCGAATCATTCTTCGGTCGCCGTGACGGGAGGTGCACCGACCTTTCTCAGGGCATCTCATTTGTGGGTGCCTGATTTGTATCGAGGACACCAGTTGGTACCCGACCTTTCTCGGGAGATGCGCCGACCTTCTCGGGGCATCGATTTTGTGGGGATGTCTGACCTCTGTCGAAGACACCAGTTGGTACCCGACCTTTCTCGGGAGATGCGCCGACCTTTCTCAGGGCATCATATTTGTTGGGGTGTCTGACTTCTGTCAAAGACACCGGTTGGTACCCGACCTTTCTCGGGAGATGCGCCGACCTTTCTCGGGGCGTCGATTTTGTGGGGATGTCTGACCTCTGTCAAAGACACCTGTTGGAACCCGACCTTTCTCGGGGGATGCACCGACCTTTCTCAGGGCATCGATTTGTTAGGTGCTTGATCTTCGTCAAAGACACCAGTTGGAACCCGATCTTTCTCGGGGGATGCACCGACCTTTCTCAGGGCATCAATTTGTTGAGGATACCTGGACATTCACAGGCATTGAAAGAGTACCTGGATATTCACAAGTACAAGCCTGGAGGATATTTGGGCCTTTGCAGGCGTTGAAGGGGTACTTGGATGATCACAGATACTAGATGCTGGAAAATACCTGATTGATTGCAAGTATTAAAAGAGTACTGGGATGTTTATCAAGTACGGGCTTTAAACGATGTCTGAACGTTCGCAGGCGTTGAAGAGGTACTCGGATGATCACAAGTACGAATTTCTAAAAAATACCTGGCAAATGGAATATCGAGGATGGGTCTCGCATATTCGCGGAGGTCTCTCACCTATTGATAATTGGGGAATATCGAGGACGTGCCTTGCATATTCATGAAGGTCTCTCACCTCCTGGTTAATGGGAATATCGAAGACGTACCTTGGATATTCATGAAGGTCTCTCACCTCCTGGTAATTGGGAATATCAAGGATGTATCCGAGATATTCATGAAGGTCTCTCACCTCCTGGTAATTGAGAATATCGAGGGCATGCCCTGAGATATCCGTGAAGGTCTCTCACCTCCTGGTTATGGGGAATATCGAGGACGTACCTCGCATATTCGTGAAGGTCTCTTACCTTTTGGAAATTGGGAATATCAAGGACCTACCTCGCATATTCGTGAAGGTCTCCCACCTCCTGGCAATTAGGGAATATCGAGGACGCACCTGAGATATTTGTGAAGGTCTCTCACCTCCTGGTAGTTAGGAATATCGAGGACGTACCTGAGATATTCGTGAAGGTCTCTCACCTCCTGGTTATGGGGAATATCGAGGACGTACCTCGCATATTCATGAAGGTCTCTTACCTTCTGGAAATTGGGAATATCAAGGACCTACCTGAGATATTTGTGAAGGTCTCTCACCTCCTGGTAGTTAGGAATATCGAGGACGTACCTGAGATATTCGTGAAGGTCTCTCACCTCCTGGTTATTGAGGATTTGAATGTAGCACAAGGCTTACCTGGATGGCGGCAGGCACACAAGTGTACAAAGTAGAGAAATATTTGGATGAACACAAATATTTAATGATATAATCAGGGACCACTCAACTGGTCCGAGTGTAAGAAAGCATACCTGGGTGATTGCAGGCGCATAATGTGGTGGAATACTTGAGTAGCTGCTAGTATTCAAAGATACAATTTGGAGGACAACTCGGACAAGTCGAGTGTCACGGAAAGGGAGTATCCAAACGATGATCGGTACTCAAAGACAAGAGGATACTTGGACAGTCACAAGCATCCAAACTTTAAGGACAACTCGAACAGGTCGAGTGTCAACAGAGGGAGTACCTAAGTAATGGCAGGCACTCAAAAGCAGGGGGATATCTAGACAGTTGCAAATATTAATATTCTGGGGACAACTCGAACAGGTCGAGTGTTGATAAGAGGGAGTACCAGGCAAATGGCAGGTACTCAAAGACAAGGGGATACTCAGACCGCTGCAAGCACCCAAACTCAGGGGACGACTTGAGTAGGTCGAGTGACAAGAAGAGAGTACCAGGATAGTGGTAGGTACTTTAAGACAAATGGGGATAGGGATATGCTTACTTGGCAATATCTCTGATTGAGAGTATGTTCACTATTTACACAATATGCAGACATGTACACAATGATTGAATATGCTGTAAACTCATAAATTCAAATGCGATTTATGCATGACAACTTTGTCAATTTTGTATCATTCGAATTCCCAGGGAAGATTTTGAAAGACAACCCTCATTTAGAATGGAGATGTCTTGAGCATGCCGATGAGGGACTTTCAGCCCGAAAGGACTTTTCACTCACTCTCATGGAAATGTTGTTTTATCGACCATTGATGCAGGATTTATAGGGATCACACTTCTCTTTGTCATCATGTCGGCCAGGGTCCGAGTATTCTCGCAAGCGGTACGACTTTACCAATGTGAGAGGTCTTTGTTGAAATTGTGATGAAGACTTGGTTAGCGAGTCATCAAAGGGGATCATCAAGGTTGAAGTCGATGGATGAAAATGTTGCACGATCATCTCCGGGTTTACAAGTCGAACCCCGCGAAAAGAGATAGAGTAATCTTGCTCGTACTTCTTCGAGCGATATTTATGCACATATGAAATCCTACGTTAATTGAAGTGCCCCTAGTCCGAAGAGACTTTTTACAATGGGAATATAACGTAGACTCGGCTTACATGTAGAAGAGTGAGAATTGGTGACTGTGTCAGCATTCGTCACTGGTCTCTCTTCTTACTATCAAATGGAGATTTTACAACCACAATTTTTTTCTTGGCTGTATTTTTGACTGGGGGGCATTGGCCTTGCTTTTACCAGGCACACTGCTTTTCTATGCCCCTGCTTTTATTCCAGTTCTTCAATTATGGGCATTGACCTTGCTTTTACCAGGTACACTGCTTTTTTATGCCCCCTCGCTTTTTCATTTTTGTTGCTTGAGGAACTTATCTAGGCGAGTTCAATCGAAGCACCATTATTTAGACTTTGAGTCTTCATCTCCAGCCAGCATTCTAGGCTATGGCAATAACTTCTCGCTTTGTCTCAATGTGAGGGTAAAATTACGAGACTCACTTGGGTTGTACAATGTATACAAATGCATAGAAAAAGGAACTGCTCTTCGTCATTCTAAGGCACTTAAATTAACGCGAGTGTTCATATGTAATAAAGACGCTCGAAGATTGATGCAAGTGCGAGCAAGAGAATTTCTATCCCTCTTCTCACCTTGTAATGCCGATTTGCCTTGTCTTTGACATGCTCCAATGTGGGGTGATTCTTGATGAGAGAAGCTTCACCAGTGTATGGGGCTCAAAGGGGAATGAGCAATAAAATGCCTCTCACTATTTTGGTTATCGTACCATTCGCGAGAGAACTCTTTACCCTGAAGTCATGGAATTTTCTGCACTCATCTTACAAGTGTATAGATGGGGACTCGTGTGTAGGATATGGCTTGTCTGTCATCATTCTGATGTGCCTCATCCAGCATGCTCAACTAACCATGTATTCTTCACTTGGCTGTCTATTCTAATAATTCACAATGGAATCAGTGATTTAGACAGACAAAATCATCATGCAAAAATCCATTTGGAGAAAGCATGCATCATTTTTTTTTTAAGTATGAGAGGGTTTGTACTCTCAAAACAAATGCATGATCTTTACTTAAGAAACCCTATTGACAATTTTAGGGGTGTTTACTTGGTGAAATTGCATTTACAAATGTGTTGAATTTTGAACATCAAAAGAGTTATTCACAAAGGGGTGTCAATGGATTATTCTAATCAAGTATGGAAATGACACAAGAAGGATCAGTTGGGACTGGAGATCTGAACGGGCATCTTTGCTTTTGCCTTGGGTTATGTAAATTGATTTGGATCACTTGATTTGCCACTATTTAACCATTAAGCTTGGTTCTTGAATCCCGACGCCTCCTGTCAATATGGCAAAGAAAATGAGTTTAGAGAGTGAGTGCTGGGGAATGATACCAAATTAGTTTTTCCCCATAATCTATATGTGCTGGCCTCCAAGGATATTTGAAAGTTGATGACTGTCTCTTTACAGTTCAATGCTTCTTTCGATTGGCATTTCTTATTTGTGGCCACGTATGTCTGATTGTCGGTCGTTGATTATAGCAGCATGTGGATAGAGCCATGTATTTCAAGCTTTTATGGAATCTCGAGATGGACAATCAAGACCTCCAGCTTTTATTAATTACTTCCCGAGAGAACATGCGTCGGGAACAAGAAGTGAGGTTTCAGTCCCAAGGTTATCGTCTGGGATAGACGGCTTCCTTTATTTAACTCGGACTGGTTCTTGAACGACACGTCTTTTATACCAAGTTAGGTGAATTTGACGTAGGTCACTCCTATGCGCTTGCTTGGGTAGTATTGATTATCCCATCAAGTTTGCTGCCTGGTTCTCAACACTCCCTTAAATGCTAGTGATTACCATTCATTCTTTTTTGCTGAATCAACCAAACACATTTTTATGATGGTGCAAATACATCACTCATAAAAGGTGCATAGGTAATTTCATTTTGATAGAGAAATGTTTGGCAATGCCAGGCAATGAACATCTTTCAAGGGTAGTACTTTTTACAAAGCATCGAATTAACCGGCTTGGAGAATTCCCGCCCATCCATTTCGGTCGGGATCAAGGCTCCTCCGGGAGTATCTTCTTTATCACATAAGGACCCTTGTAATTTGGGGCAAACTTGCCACCGGGCTCAGGAAGATTGGCGTGTCTTCCTCAAGACTAGCTCATTTACCTCGAAGTTCCTAGGTCGCACTTTCGATTGAACGATCGGGCTACCTTCGTTGATAACACCGACCATGACAGAGGGCTTTTAGTCGTTTTTCTTCGATCATATTCGTTGCTCGAGCCTTTGTTGTGTCCACTCTTCCTCGAACAACCCTACCTGGGATAAAATTCGTAGGGATGGGATTTCTACTTCTATGGGCAAACCGCTTCCATGCCATAAACCAGGGGAAAAGGGGTTGCCCGGTGGAAGTTCGAATCGAAGTTCGATATGCTGTTAGTGCGAAGGGTAACCTTTCATGCCAGTCGCGATAGTTTTCAGCCGTCTTGGCTAGGATTCTCTTGATGTTCTTGTTGGCGGCTTCCACGGCTCCATTCATTTGTGGACGATAAGGGGACGAGTTCGATGTTGGATTTTGAACTCGAGAGAACAATTGATCAATCAACTTGTTGTTCGGGTTTGACCCATTGTCGGTGATGATAGCTTCGGCACGCCATATCGGGCGATTATGTCACGTCTCGATGAACTTCGTAACGTTCCGCGCATGATTACGTTTGCATAGGATGTGGCCTCGATCCATTTTGAGAAGTAATCAATTGCAACTAAAATAAACCGATGCCCATTTGATGCCTTCGGATTGATTGGGCCAATTACATCAATGCCCCACATTGAAAATGGCCACGGCTCAGATAATTGATGCAGTTCGGTTGGAGGGACATTTATCTTGTTCCCGTGAATGCAACGATGACACTTCGCACATGTCGGGCGCAATCGCCTTCCAAAGGGAGCCAATAATAACCTAATCTCATTATTTTCTTGGCCAACATGCGTCCATTCATGTGAGGGCCACATACTCCCTCATGTATTTCCTGCATTATCCGTGTGGCTTCAGTTGCATCAACACACCTTAGCAGATGAATCATATGATCTTTTGTACAGATTTTCACCGCTGACGAAGAACCTTGAGGCCATTTTCATTAGGTATTTTCGATCAGAGTGAGTGCTTTCTTTAGGGAATTCCTGCTTCCGGACGTATTTCATGATATCGTAATACCAAGGTTTCCCGTCGGGTTCTTCGGTTATAGCCATGCAGTGGGCCTGTCTTGTCAGAACTTCGATCTTCAAAGGTTCTACTTCTAACCCCTTCGTTACTTGTAACATAGATGACAGCGTTGCTAGTGCATCAACGAACTGATTATGAACTCTAGGAAGGTATTCAAACGAGATGTCTTGAAATTCTCTCACCAATTTTTCCAAGTAGTTGTGATAAGGCACAAGTTTGGTATCTCTCGTCTTCCATTCGCCCACAGTTTGGAGGATGATTAAGGCGGAGTCACCGAATACTTTTAGTTTTGTCACTTCCATTTCAATAGCTGCTTGTAAGCCGAGGATGCATGCTTCATATTCGGCTATATTGTTGGTGCATGGAAAATCAATTTTGCAGCCACGGGATAATGTTGCCCATCGGGGATATCAAACCGCCCAAAGTGCGGAACCCGACAAATTTACAGCTCCGTCGAAAAACATAGTCCATGCGTCTTCTTCTATTGTTGAAATCCGGTCGTCGGTGTATTATCCTCGTGTACCTCCTTAGGGCCATCTCGCTAACATATCTGCAATCACTCGACCTTTAACTGATTTTCGCGACAAAACTTGGATGTCGAATTCTGAGATCAAGATTTGCCATTTGGCCAATTTTCCTACCAAGGCCGAGCGACCGAGCAAATACTTAATCGGGTCACTCTCAGTTACGAGGAACGTTTGGTAGTGCAAGGTATATTGCCGGAGCCTGTGCAACACCCATACCAATGCAGCGCATGTTTTTTCTGATTTGGAGTAGTTTTGTTCTGACGTGGTGAACTTTTTACTTAAATAGTAGATGGCTCGCTCCTTCCCGTCATGAGGTCCTTCTTGTGCAAGCATTGCGCCTAAGGATTCACTGTTGATGGTAAGGTAGAGGATCAAAGGGTGCCCCGGGACCGGAGGTACCAGAATCGGGGGCTTCATCGTGCACTTTAGATTTTCGAATGCCGTTGGCAATCATCATTCCATTTAACTTGTGCATCCTTCTTGAGAAGTTTAAAGAAGGGTTTTCATTTTCAGAAAGTTGGGAAATGAACCGCGCAATATAATTTAATCTTCCTAGGAGGCTTCGGACTTCCTTTACAGTCGAGGGATGAGGCATCTCAAATATTGCCTTGGTTTTTGACGGGTCTACTTCTATACCTTCACAGCTCACAATGAATCCAAGTAATTTACCGTAAGTTGCCCCGAACACACATTTTGCCTGGGTTCAAGCGCAACTTGAACCGGCGGAGTCGATTGAATAATTTCTCCAGGGTTTTCACATGGTCTTCTCCATGTCTGGTTTTGGCGATCATGTCATCAACATATACTTCAATTTCTTTGTGCATCATGTCATGGAAAAGGGTGACCATGGCACGTTGGTAAGTTGCTCCAGCATTTTTCAGGCCAAAAGGCATGACCTTATAATGAAAAGTTCCCCATGGAGTAATGAACGCTGTTTTTTCCTTGTCTTCTTCCTTCATTTTTATTTGGTTGTATCCTGAGAATCCATCCATGAAAGAGAAAAGCTTGAATCCGGCCGTACTATCCACAAGAACGTCTATATGAGGTAGCGGGAAATCATCTTTTGGGCTTGCTTTGTTCAAATCGCGGTAGTCGACACAAACTCGGATTCGACCGTCTTTTTCTTCACTCGGTACAATGTTCGCTACCCAACTAGGGTATTGCGAGACTTCGAGGAAGCCTACTTCCGGGAGCTTCATCACTTCTTCTTCAATCTTTTTTGACAATTCTGGTTTAGTTCTCCTTAGCCGTTGCTTCTTGGGGGCTACATCGGGTTGGTTGGCAAGCTATGCTCCACAATCATTGGATCGAGGCTCCGGCATATCGGCATATGACCATGCGAATACATCTTGATATCTCTTTAGAGGGCAATTAAGCTTGCAGCTTCTTCTTTAGGAAGGTTCGCGCCGATCTTTATCTCCCTAGGATCTTCTGTGCTGCCTAAATTGACAACGACGGTGTCTTCGGTAGTAGGGGGGCTCGTTTCTTCGTGTCGCTCCCAATTTCGTTGAATTTCGCTGGAATTATCAAAATCGTCCTCTGAGTTATCAGAATGGTTTCTTACGGTGTTGGTTTGGACCGTTCCCATACCCTCGCCCCCGTCGCTAGATTATTCCCGTATCATATAATAGATAGGTTAAGGGGACAAATAGGTTTAACAAGTATGTATGCTTCTTTCTTTTGAAAATGGGGATGAATTGTTCTTTAAGATGAGGAAGCATGAGGAAACCCGGGGCCTCGCATTTCTTCTTTCATTTTGCGGCCGGATATCATCAACGGGCCGGTTTGGAGTGCCTCCTCATGCTTTCAAAATGTTTCCAACTTTATTTAATAGTAGGCGAATTTACATTTTGGAAGAGTGATTTCAAAAGTTAGTTCCTTAAGTGGAACTGGTATTTGAAACAAACCAAGCCAGACTTAAGAAATATGTACAAGTTCCCACATAGGGGAGTACGTGAGGGAAATAAAAAGGGTTCTACTTGAGCGGGCCTGCACCCATTTCCCCTAACGGTCCTTCGTTGATAGCGCCCACGAAGAAGTCTTCATACCGCCACCGCCGCCTCCTTGTGCTCCCGCCTTTGTGAACTTCATATCATCCATGCCTCCCCATCCGTCGTGGGATGATGCTCGATGATGGTCATAGAAACTTTGGGGGATTGAATAGTTGACATAGTAGTCGAATTTACCACTTGGTTGGCCCAAAGTGTCCATGATCGCCTTTCCTCTATGCGCTTCTTTAGCATGCTCGTGGAACATGGTACGTGTGCTAGGTACCACGAGGAGATCTTCTTTGCCATAACATAGCCATGGGGAGCGGAAAGTGAATACCCCAAAGATCCAAAAGATCCCGAATCTTGTCTTTTAGGATGGTACAGTCATCTAGCGAGTGTCCTAATTCCCCCGAATGATAGTCACAAAGTACTTGGATGGATCATAATCAAGGAAGTATTCGGGAGCAGGACGTCTCTCGCCCCCTAGAGATTATTCCTTGCTCTAGGAGGATGGGGAAGATGATGGCCATCGATTTAGGAAGAGGCGAATATGGTCGCGTGTTTCTTGACGACCGGGGTAGCCGAGCCCCTTGCCAACTCGTGTCGCAACGTCTTCTTCGTTTACTTTGGCTGCCAACTCCTCATCGTGACGAGAGAGGAATGTACGGGCAACTTTGGCGAAATTTTCCGTTAAGTGGTGTACTGTCTCGTGTAGCTCATTGACTTGACGTTGAAGTTGGGCGAACGAGAAGTTATCGCCTGTTTCTTCTAGTTGTTCTTCATCAATGGCACCTACAAAAAGGTCTCCAAAAATGGCAGTCACATTGTCTGGCTCTTCTTCCTTTGTAAGTACGGGCTGAATTGTGTCTTCCCGGGATCGTGGGCAATTTCGTACTTCCGTAGTTGAACCACTTTGAAGTATTCACTTCTTCTTCCTCATGCATCATCCTGGCTGGGCCTGGGAAAGTTTTCTCGAGACGGGGATATACAAGGCCGACTTTTTTCTTTGCTTTTCTATCCGGGGGATATCCTAAACCAATAGTATAGGGTCTCCTTATGGCTTTAATAGGTCGACGGGATGCCCCGGCCTCTCTTACCAAGCCCTTGTCCCGAATGAAACCGTGTCCAACCATGATTTTTCCTACCATGATTGCAAAGTGCTTGATATCTCGGGACGAGGGGCAAAGTCCCTCGAGCTTCATGTATAGTAGACACGAGCTCGAACGATTGATAGTCGGCTTCGCGCTTTTGTCACTCGGTTCAACGTAAGGGATGGCCGTCTCGTGGTAAATGCGGTGATCTTCTTCTCCTCGGACCGTAATCAGTTTTCCTCCAACCACGAACTTTACACTTTGGTGGAGGCTTGAAGGTACTGCTCCTGCGACGTGGATCCATGGGCGCCCTAAGAGGAAATTGAATGCAGTGGGGATATCCATCACCTGGAACAAAATTTTGAATATGGTTGGGCCTATTTGAACGTCGAGTTCAATCTCTCCCACTGTTTCCTTCTTCGTTCCATCGAATGCTCGAACGGAAGTCTTGGGTACCGGATCCATGATCTCTCTATTTTAAGGCGACGAGTGTCGCCGGTGGACATATGTTAAGAGCAGATCCATTGTCAATCAGCACTCGAGCGACGTGAGATGCGTTGCACTTGACCGATATGTAGAGGCCCTTGGTGTGTCCTCTACCCTCCTCGGGAATTTCTTCATCGAAAAATGCCATCTCGGTCCTTTAAAGGATGGTACCGACAAATTCCTCGAGTTTGTCATGCTCAATCGTTTAAGGGACATGTACCTCACTTAATACTTTCATGAGGGATTTCTAGTGCTTGACAGATGTTTGAAGCAATTCCAGCAGAGAGATGTCAGGCTGGTGATTTTCGTAATCGTTCCACCACATTATATTCGCTGGCCTTAACTACGGCCAAAAACTCCTTGGCTTCTTCGTCAGTGACGGGCTTGGCAGACTGAGTGTTTGCTTGTGCATAGGTTCGCCCAGATCTTGTGACTAAACCAACCTCAAGGTCATAAGACCATGGTACGGCATTGTTGTATTTGCAAGGTTGGGGAATCTCGATGACTATAGCTGCTTTCGCCGATGCTTGAACAATAGCTTCCTTTTTTTTTCAAAGACGCTCTCATGTGAGGTGGAATCTTTCTTTTCCTTTTTCCGCATTCGCGGCAAATTCTTCCTCCCGTTGATGAGGACTTGCGATATGGTAGAAACTATACCGGTGTGGTCGGGCGTATATGACTACTCCGGCCTCTATCATTCTTAATACCCTTTCCTCCATTACCGCAAGGGGTGGTATCCCATTGCTTGAATAATACCCAGCCTTCTATCGCCCTCGATAGATGTCAACGCAGGTACTTTGGCATTTCGATTTGACCGGCCTCTCGAACCGAATATTGCATTTACCTTGTTGTCGTGATCGGGAGTGGATTGCTTTGGACATTCGGTTTTGTAGTTTGGAACGAGAATGCCTTAGTATCCAGCAAGTTCTCGGATCCGATGCTTAAGGGTGAAACATTCGCCGCTGAGTGGCCTATTTCTCCCATGTGATAATCGCATTTTTTGACGGGTCATAGCCGGGGAAGCTTAAAGATTGGGTCGCTTTGGCTCGGTTGAGAGGAGGTTCTTGTTTCGGAGGATTGCCGTAACTTGTGATGGAGATCCGGGAAGCGGAGTGAACCTGTCTTCCTGTTGTTGTAGCGCTGAGGCGGTTGACGATTGGTGGTCTGTCGCTGTCCCGTGCTTGTCTGAACAGTTGGGAGGTGACCGGTGCTCGTAGTGTAGGTTGCATTAACATCAACCAGGAGTTCTTTGTCTTTTTTCACGTTGAGCCTCCTGTTGATGGGTGCAGGCTCAGTGAACCAGCCATCCCTTAATCCTATCTCAATCTGTTCTCCTACTGGAATGAGTTGATTGAATGATTCAGCGATCGTAGTTACCATACGGTTGCGGTATTCATAGGGGAGGGTTTTGATGAACATTTTTCTTAGTTCGAAATCAGTTGGTTCAGATCGATTTGGGCGGCGATTCCTCCATCTAATGGCATATTCTTTGAAAGATTCCAGCTTTTTCTTTTCCGTGCGCTCTAGATCCTCACGAGAAGGAGTAATGTCCATTATAAATTTGTACTGCTTGAGGAATGCCTCAGTTACTTCACTCCATGCTTCGAGGAGGTTTATATTTTTTGTGATATACCACCTCAGGGCAGGGCCTACTAGACTTGACTGGAATAACTGTATCATCAATGGTGCATTATTAACGTATTGGGTCATTCGAACCAAGTACATTTGCAAATGAGCCCTTGGGCAAGTCGTGCCATCGTACTTCTCAAACTCAGGTATTTTGAATTTTTCTGGCATTTTGACTTTGGAATAAATGGAGAGATCCGTCAAAGTAGGATCCGGGAGGCCTTGCGCTTGTTTCAGTTTTTCTTCAAGCTTTTCGAGGCGTTTGTCATGCTCAATTTTAGACAAACTGCCTGGCTTAGCTTTCTCAATCACGGTTTGGTGCGGATCGTCCTCCAATTCAGGCATGTTATCATCAGTATCTCTTCCTTGATCACCTCGAATAGATGATTGTGGTAACAATACTTCGATTGAGGCTGGGGCAGGAGCCAGTTTGCCCTGAATGGAATCTATCTGCTTTGAGAGTTGCTGGAGTACATTGAAAACCTGCTTCATTTCATTTTCCATGATCTCGACACGGCTTGGTACGTTTTCTTCAGCCATTCTAGCTTTCGAATGCGGTTATGTCGTAATTACCTGTGTTTGCGCAAAATGGAAAGAACATAAGTGAGGGAAACAAATGGAACATTGGCCCATGGCGAGGGTCGAGTCATTTTTATTTATTAACAAGGGGGAATATATACAAAGCCGAAAGGGTTCTTTAAACAAGGCATAAAAGATAGAACGACCCTAACTATTCACATTTAGACATATTCACATAAAAAAAACCGAACTGCCAAATTTCATATGTGATGGGAAGCTCCAGTCTTGTGAATCGCTTGCTCTTTCGTGCTGGCTTTGATATGTGTTTCCGCTTGTCTTCAAACTTTTTCAAGCGATTCAATTCGTCTTCGGAGAGTAAGTTTATCAGCTACATCGGGGATTACTGGTTGCAATTCTTAGGGGAATTATATGGTTGAGGATGTAGAACGTGGATGCATGATGAGCTTTTTCTTGCCCCTTCAATCTTCGGGTACGACAATCTTTTCGTGTGACATCTACCCATGCATCCCTGGATTATACGGATCTCTCCCGAGTAGTCATAATTGGTGTGAGTGAAGAGGATTCGGAACAATCCCGGCTTGAGTGGCGGCGGGATTTCCGGAGGACCACATCGACGAGCCACCCTATGTGGATAATATGAGGTAGCTCCGGAGAGGCCCAGCAGTGGGATGGGGTCGTAATAATCAAGCGCAAAACGTGCCTCTCCTGTAATGAACCACTTAGCTCGCCAAAGGAATGCCTCGGGGACAGGGTTTTTTAACAAGTCGATCCATCGAGAATATTCCTCATTTGGGAGAGTATTTTCCAAGCTTTGAAATTTTGAAGTGGATGCTTGAATTTGTTGATTTCAAATATTTGCATGAGGTGCCCAAATCCTTTGACATGAGAAAAGAACCACATTTGTAAAATTTCCGGGGCGGCCCTCATGATTTTTTCTTTGTTTTCCTTAAAACGATTAAGGGATAAAAATGTTTCAGCTAAAACCATGTTCACATATCCTGCTCCAAAAGCGACTTGACTTACCACCCCTGCCATTAAAGGATTTATGGCATTCTTCCTATAGGGGAAGATAATAAATCCAAAGAATGCTAAGAGGAAGATTTTGCTTTTTTGGTTCATTGATTGTTTTCAAAACATTCGAGTTAAAGATGATAGTGGGAATGCATTGTTGTTGGCTTTAACTATTTCTCTTACCGAATGATTTTTTAAAAACCGTGATAGACTAACCACAGGGCTGATGCGGGTCAGTGGCTTGGCGAGCTCTTTCTCCAGGGGCATTCCTATGGCGAGACTGTATTCCTCCAAGGTCGGAGTCGGTTCAAATTTGCCGAACATGAAGGTGGATGCTTGGGGCACCGAAATGTGGTAGTGCTTGCATGACTCGGAGTGGATATTGATTTGGAGCAACGGAAGGAGATGACCGATGAGTGATTTGACATACTCCTGGCCGAGCCGATCTAACCGATTCCACCATCCGAGGAGCTCTTTCTTGGGAGCCGGAATGAACGGATATCGACTCTTCCCATCACATATGAAATTTGGAGTTTACACGACCTGACCCTATGCCATGAGCCAATAAAAAGACTAAGTAAAAGTAAATAAATTACTTTGCTTTTAAAGAAAATGGCAAGCACAAAGACATGCACATGAGATGTGCGACTCGATTTCTAACTAAGAAGGCTTGTTGAAATTAAAGGGTATCCGCCTATCGCAGTCTCGCGTTAGCAGCATACCCTTCTAACCTCGGCTAGAGAAATTCGGGGAAAAGAAAGGCAACCTCTACATCGCGGTCTCGCGTTCGAGGTCGTATCTTTCTTGACACCATCCTAAATATCCTATGGCGGCCCAGGTCCGGCGGCCGGGTTGTGTGTGTCGTGTGTAGTGCTGAAACAGTAAAACATGCACAACAATTCATATTCACAGGAAGATCTATTTTAAGCAAAGAATAAATTTCTAAGCTATTGACCTGCATAAAAACCTAAGTCGGAAAAAGAATTTACACAAGGCAAAAAAGGCCTAAGTCCTCAAATGTCCCCAGCGGAGTCGCCAAGCTGTCGCGACCTCTTTTTTTCCGGCGCCCGATCGGGGCGGGCGCCTAAGGAGGCTAATGGCTCGGCTGGATTAACTAAGCCCGGACTCTCCCAAGTCCACCAATTCACGACTTTAATAGTCTAAGTTTGAGTTAATTTTTAAAACGGAGTCGCCACTAATCAATTTAGGGTGGGTTGATTAGAAACCCATGCGAAATATTGGGAGAAATATTCGCTCCCTGCGCAACTGAGAGAAATTAGGATCGGGGACTTGATTACACTAGTTAATCACTAATGCCATTTCGGTACCTAAACTTGTTTAAACCCCGAGGTTTTTGGATGTTTAAGGGATTTTCCACGCACTTTGGGAAAAACATTTTTTTGAACCTTTTTCCAATTTTTTGGACATAAAAGGGATTTTTTTGGATTTTTGGTATTTTTTTTTGATTTGGAAAATAAAATATATATATTTTTTTTGGAAAATAAAGTATTTTTGATTTTCTCGAAAATAAAGTATTTTTTGATTTTTCTCGAAAATAAAATATTTTTTTATATTTTTAAATATTTTCTGCTTTTTTTTGGAATTAAAATATTTTCTATATATATTTTTTAAAAATAAAAAATATATATATGTTCAATATATTTTTGGAAAATAAAAAAAAGCCGGCGCACCGGGCCCGCGTTGCGGCCCGGCTCGGATTTTTTCATCATTTTTCACTTTTCATTTTTTTTTATTATGAAACGGCGCCGTTTAGGGGCGGGGAACCGGTGAAACCCTACCCGGTTCCCCGACCGGGTCCGACCCAACGACCCGGGTCACGAATTTTTTTTTTTTTTTTTTTTTTAATATTTTAAAAACTGCGTCGTTTGAGAAAAAGGGGGAACCCACCGGTTCCCGACCCGGATCCGCCCGACTTCGACCCGTCTTCCCCTTCGCCGACCCGGTCTTCGGAGTTCACGAGATCCGGCGATTCGCGCGGACGAGCGGCCGACGTCCGACGGCGGCGACGCCGCAATCGACAACCGACCACTCAACTGGATCGACGATGGGGCTCGTGGCGCGGTGGTAGGAGACGCGACGACGACCTCGATTCACTGAGGTCGAGATCCGGAGATGGATGGGTTTCGAAAAAAAGGGGGGTGCTACGACGGCTACGCAACCGGAGGCGGCGGATACCTGGTGGCGGCGAATGGTGGTAGTGACGACGACGGGGCGGCGGCGAGTCCTCAGCCCCTCGATCCGGCGTGGCATTGGCGGGTCGGTCGCGGCACGGCGTCGGGCGGGGAGTGCAGCAGCGCAGCGCGAGGTTGCCACGGTGGCACGGAGCTTCGAGCTTCACGAGATGTGGCACCCTCCTCCCGGCTCACTTCGCTCGCCCTTGGTTTTCGCTCACTCCCGGCCCGGATCCGAGCCTCCACCGGCAGATCGACCCTCTCGAACTCGCTCGCCGCCCGCCTTCCCGAAGTCTCTCGGTGGAGGGTAGGCCGAGCTCGCGACTCGAGTTCTCCCCGCGCTCGCCCTTTGATCTTTCCCGACGTCTCTCGGTGAAAGATCTCCGAACTTCGCCGCCCCCTCCGATGGTGCTTGCGGTCGCCTATTTATAGGCCAAGGAAAACCGGTCGACGGAGGGCCTCGGCCGCCGGCTTCCCGGCTTGCCCACCGGTTCCCCTTGGCTGAACCGGTGTCCCATCGAGCTTTCCAGTAAGCCTGCTCAACATTAATGGCGCCCGAGATCTTATCTTCTCCGGCCGACGTCGACCTACTCTCCTCGGCCGTAGGGTCCCCCTTCGCGTCGGTGATGATGCGCGTGAAATACGGAGGCGGGGAGGGAAGGCGCAAGGAAGAAGAAGAAGGAAGAAGAAGGAAGAGAGGGGTGGGCCGAAAGAAAAGCCTGGGCTTGGGCCCTGCGAAAAGGGGAAAAAGATGGGGGCTGCCAATTTTGCTTTCTTTTGCTTTTACTATTATTTATTTTTATTTTTTTATTTTATTATTATTTTTTGTTTTTATTCTTTATTATCCGAAAAAAGGCAAAATAGATAATTAAAAAAACCTAATTAAAAACGAAATTTAGGTGTCAACAAACTTGTACAACAAAGTTGTCTCAATGTTAAAAGCCCATGCACAAGATTGGATCGCTTAGTGCACTGTCACAAAATGGAAGATAAGAGAGATTTGGGTAAATGCTATATATTGTGTTCTGAATTTAATGAATTTTGTACTAGTATATTATGCTATTTATAATACAAAAGGATGTACCACTAAAGAAAGAATCAAGACTAATATACAAAATCAAATCTAATTCTAAAATGATTATTGGAACAATTATAATCTGTGATTGATCCTTGCATATCTCCAACATTCCCCCTTAAGCTGGTAGCTGATATATATCCAAGACGCCTAGCTTGCTCAGTAGATATGCATGTTATCTCTGACATAGCGGCTTGATAAAGATGTCAACAGGTTATTTCATGCTAATCCCACTTGTCTTGATAACTCCTTCTTGGATCTTATCTTGGGTAAAGTGACAATCCACTTCCATATGTTTCATTCTCTCATGAACTATGGGATTTGCTGCGAGTTTGAGTGTTGCATCATTATCACAAAATATATTTGTTGGCCCTTTAACTCGTATACCAAGATCCAAAAGTAGACCTCATAGCCAAATTATTTGACAAACAGTCTTGGCAATAGCACTATACTCTTCCTCAGCTGATGACAATGATATGGTCGATTGTTTCTTTGTTTTCGATGAAAGCTAGGACTTTCCAAACTTAAAACAAAAACTAACGATAGATCTTTGACTCATGGGGCATGTGGTTTAGTCTTATATCACAATAAGTTGTCACCTCTAAGTTGTAATCTCAAGAAAGTAGTATCCCAAGTCCTAGACATTTTTTTCAATTATTTCACAATCTTTAAGGTTGCATTCATGTGAGACACCTTGGGATTCTGCATGAATTGGTTGAGTGTCTATACTGCATAACATATGTCGGGTCTTGTCATAGTGAGATATATGAGTTTCCCTACGAGCCTTTGATAACTGGATGGATCTTTGAGCAATGGGTCATCAATTTCAGCAAAGGATCTAGCATCATATTCAGCTATAGTTAAATTAATATTTTGCTCTGTAGAGATAACAGTTGGCTTGCCTCTAGATAATCCTGCCTATGATATGATTTCCAGAATGAATTTCCGTTGACTGATGGAAATCCCTAGTTCTGAATGAGAAATCTCAATGCCAAGAAAATATTTGGGAAGCCCCCAGTCTTTTATATGAAAAGTAGAGTATGAGTACTCTTTGAAACTTTGGATGGCCAATTCATCGTTTCCATAATTGTATGCCATCAATATATATCATTAAGTAAATCGATAACATACCTTTAGCCAATGAGAAGAGGGCATAACCATGTTTGGACTGCTTGAAGCCAATAGCTATAAGTGTTGTAGTGAACTTGACATACCATTGATGAGAAGCTTGCTTGAGACCATAAAGGGATTTACAAAGACGACAACTCTATTCTCCCCTGGTCACCGTAAACCCTATGGAAGGTCCATATATATTTCCTCATCCAAATCACCATGAAGAAAGTCATTGTGGACATCCATTTGATGTAATTCTCAATCTCAAAATGCAACAATAGATAAGAAAGAGAGGATGGTGACATCTTTTGCGACTGGAAAGAATGTTTCATGGTAATCAAATGCTTCGCGCTGTCTAAATTCTTTAGCCATTAAATGAGCATTGTATCTTTCAACAGTTCAATCAGCCTTGTACTTGATTTTATAGACCAATTTCTAGCCAATTGGTTTATGATGAGAGGGCAAAGGTACTATACATTCGAAGTCTGATTATCTATCAGTCAATGCAACTTTTGCTTCCATGGCCTTCTGCCATCGGGGATCGTGAGCTACCTCATTGTAACTAGAAGGTTCTTTCTCTTCAGAAATATGAGTAATGTAGCATAAATGATCCTTGGATGGTCAACTGAGTGAAACATAAGAAGAGACTGGGTATAAAGTACCTGATGAATTGATGGGGCCACAAATGTAGTCTTTTGTCTAGGTAGGTGGTCGAATGGCTCGTCCTGATCATCCAGGGGGAATATACTCCAACGTGGAAGAAGGCTGTGATATTGGAGAGGATGTTGAAGAAGATGTCCTCAATGGTAGTTTTGGGGAAGATGTCCCTGAAGATGTAGTGGAGCTCTCTACAATTGGTGATGTATGCTTCTCGGCCACATACTCTAAGATTGTAGAAGGATATGGTGTCTATTCTACCATTGGTGAAGGGGTCGGAACATCCAAAGGTGTCATAATCGTGTATTGCCGATCATGAGATAATTCTTCTTTGGAAAGGACTTTATCATAACTGAGTCTCGAGTTAGATTGCTCATTCGAAGAAAATTCATCCTAAAATGGAAATATATCTTCATGGAAAACAACGTCTCTACTTTTAAAGAAATTACCTATTGATGGCTCAAAAACATGGTAACCCTTCTGGAATGTTGGCTACCCCATGAAAACACATCGTCGTGCTCCAGGACTCATTTTCTCTCGAGGACCCAAAGTAATAATGCATCATAGGCAGCCAAAAACTTTCAGATAATCAATCTTAGGCTTCTTTCTGAACAGCATCCCAAAAGGAGTTCTTTTGTGCAAAACTTGAGTCGGCATGCGATTGATTAGATAAGCTACCGTGACAACATAATCTCCTCGGAAAATCTTAAGAATGGATGCTTGGAACTTAAGAGCACGTGAAACTTCTAGAAGATGACAGTGTTTCTGTTCATCGATTCCATTCTATCGTGGTGTATAGGTGCACATACTTTCATGCAGAATTCCATAAGGAGAGAGGAGAAGTTTGCATTCACTACTAAAGAATTCTTTTCAATTATCTATTCAAATGTGTTGAATAGATTTACCAAATTGATTTTTTGACACAACGAATAAATTCTTTAATTGAGAAATAACTTGACTCTTTGAATGCATGAGATAGACCCATGTAGCACGAGAATGATTGTCTATAATAGTGAGAAAATATCAGGTGCCATCACGATATGGAATGTGATAAGGCCCCCAAATGTCTATATATGTCAAAGAGAAAATATCTAAAGTACAAGTGTTACTTACAGAAAATGGTACATAGGTTTGTTTTATCAAAGAACAAATCTGGCATTGAGAATGTGGAATAGAGGCACTGTGACCCAAACACTAATGAGAAAGAATAATCTTATAATTGGTAGTAGCATTACACGGTGATTTTTTATTTGTGGAAATACAGGATAAGTCGAAATTTTTTGGAAAGCTAGTCAAAAAATATAATCCGTTAGAAAGTCTATCTAAGCCCATCAGTTTGCCAGTTGAAAGGACTTGAAATAAACAATTATTATAATTGAAAAAATGCAACAAGAATTGTCCTCAAAAGCCTTAAAAATAAACATGGGATTAAATTTGGACTAAAGCACATAAAGCACATTTTGGAGGGTAACGGAAGGGCTAAAATTCACCGTCCCTATTTTCATGACATAGGTGATATTTCCATTTGGGAGACGCACAAATATTATGGAGCCAAGGTTTTCTTCACGTGGGAAAAGAGACTTTCATCACAGATAATGTGGTCACTAGCATTTGAATTAATTATTTAAACACTATGAGAAATGAAATTGAAGCTATAGGATATACCTAAAAAGTTTCCCTTCTTGTCTAAAATATCCAGTCGCTTCAAGGCATTCATGAGTTGCTGATATTGATCATGGGCGATTGGTTGATCATTATGCCCATCGATTTTATTAGCAAAAAATTCTCTCCCCCTTTTTGCTTTGTCACCTAGCTTTCCATGTAATTTCCAGCAGGTATCCACTGTATGATGTGGATATTTACAATAATCACAATACATTTTACCTTTTTCCTTTTATGCATTCCCTTTTTGTAGTGACACGGCAAATGAATAGCCACTGCATTTGGTGGCTTCATACAGACCATCGGATCCATTTGGGGAATAGATGGAATGCAAGTCGTCGGATCTTCATTAGATGGGTGAAACAAAGGTCGTCCAATCTCTCTCTTGATTCCTTGCCGGTTGTTCCTCTCTTCATCTCCCATCTGGAAACCATAGTGCAACTTTCTTCCATCATTCGCTTCCTAGACCACTTGTTCCTCTCTGTTGGTGGCTCACTTGAATGGACAGGAGGATGCTTTCTTCGATCTTGGTGTTTTTCGTCGATGCTAGACGCTATAGCCAAGCGATAGATCTGGACAAGCGAGGGCATGGGTTGCATCGCCAATGGGTTCTGAAAGGTAAATACGAGTCATTTAGAATCATTACAAAATGGATCACCTTCTCTCATTCCTTCATCCTGCGATATTGTTGAAGAGTTTGCTCGAGTCCGTCAAGCTTCTCTTCCACTACTTCAAGTTCATTCCAGAGGGCCAATAGTTTATTAAAACAAGCCCTAATCGACATATTTCCCTGTTTTAGTTCAGATAAAGCCTAGGTAAGTGCAAAAAAAAATTGTTGGATTGAGCTTACCATACATTTGTTTAATGTTGTCCCCATAATTTTCGAATCTGCCATCAAAGGGAGTCCGTCCGCGACCTCTAGGGCGATACAGTTTCCGATCCATGTTCAGACTAACAAATTACACTTCCTCCAATGTCGAGCCATCATTGGAACGTGAACGGTTCTGTCAAGGAAACCATCCTTGTCTTTTGTCACCAAGGCTCATCGAAGCTCTTAAAACCACGTTGAGTAGTTCTCAAGACCGGAGAGTTGTTGGTTGATGAGATGGAGCTCTAGTCCATCGGCCGTAGAAGTATACATGGGATCGTCGGGCTCCGATTGACTTCCTCTAGTGGGAATCTGGTACAGTATGAAATGAAGTTGGAAAATCGAGTAAGGATTAGTTCTCAGACCCGGTGCCCCCAATTCGCTTGATTGATTTGGATGGACTAATTTGGGTCTTGGGGTTGAGCTTGCCCCATTAGTGGCTGGCGGGCTCTCTTGGGACAAACTTTTCCCATCTTGGGCCTACTTTGATACCCCTTGGGGAATGAGCCATGGGTTGATTTGGGCTGTCCCGTATAGCCATGGATTTGATGGGCCTTGGACAGGTAGCCACTAGATGGACGGGCTCGGAATGCCCTATCCCTGGTTTGGCTAGACCTGAATAGGGATCCACGAGATGGGTTGTGTCTAGGCCATAGAACTTTGATTTACCACATCTTCAATAGAGCATGGTGGATGTTGGGACGTCTCTTCAATAATTTCTGGGGCTTGATTCTCTTCCATGGTATCGGTAAGGAGGTATAGGTAAGAAGATAATTTGGTTTTGTGTTGATTTGCTCTCACATTAATTACCATGCTGGAGTGCTAACCTTGTTTTGCAGGTTATAGTTTTCCGACAATAATAAAGATAGAAGATTGAGCTCTGGGGGCAATCGGTGAAGGTTGCAGAAGCTAGGCTATGAATAGGTCTCTGATACCATGTCACAAAATGGAAGAGAAGAAACATATTTGGGAAAATACTGTATGTTGTATTCTGAATTGAATGAATTATGTATGTTCTGCTATTTATAATACAAAAGGATGTACCCCTAAAGAAAGAATCAAGACTGATATACAAAATCAAATCTAATTCTAAAATGATTCTTGGATCAATTATAATCCATGATTGATCCTCACATATCTCCAACATGCATTGAACTGTTCTGTTGTAGTCTTGTGCCTTATTAGTCTGACTCAGTTAAGAGTTTTCCAACTCCACGGTGAAGAGCTTGTGATTAAAATGTCTCCCTTTCAATTTTACTGATTAAATTTGATTACCCCATAGTATTTGACTACCTATTTTGGTTATATAATAGATGATTTTTTATCGTTGCTTTTGTTGGGATATAATACGCGGAAACAATAAAATCTTGCAATTTATGTCAATGCAAAATCACTAGAGAAATAAACGAGAAAAATAAGGACACTAGAAATTTACATGGTTCGGTCCGAGTATCGGTACCTACGTCCACGGGAAGAGCCGAGAAGCAAATAATCTACTATAATCGTAGAATTAGAGTTTACAATCATTCACATGCTCAAATGTTTTCCACACCTAAATTTAACCCCAAAACCCAAAGTATTTATAAATAAATAATTCACTTGGTATAAACTCACTTCCGCACAAAAATTACCGCGTTCAAGTCGTACGCCAAAAAAGAAAAGATTCCAGCGTCCTTTTCTTTTTTCTTCATGCAGCTACTCTCTTGGCAACGTGCAGCTTCTTCTACGGAGGGCTTCGATGGCTTCGCACAAGAGACAAAGAAAAAAAAGACCTACAACAGATTTCTGTTTTTATATGTGTGTGTGCCCAGGTCAAACTTTGACCTGGGCCCACCTACGCTTGGCTTCACACGGACATGCAGACTCCACGATGAGGTGGGACACTGCACATAAAAGGTGAGGAAAAAACTTCCTTTTTTAAAAAGAAAAACTTTTATTCCCTCTTTTGTCTTGTTTTGCACATCCAAGAAGTATTGTCCAAGAAAGGAAATTGTTTCTTCTTTCTTCAACTGACTTGAAATCTACTTGGGACAAATTCGATTTAACAAATCGTTATCCGAATTCAAACTCGAAATATAATTTAACATTCTCCAAAGGCTATTTCGATTTTGAAGCCAATTTATAGTCTTGCCCATCATCCATGCCGCTCTCCCAACGCCCGACGAACGCTACCTCCACAAACGCCGTGATAGAGCTCAGCGAGCAGCCTTCGCCAAAGAAACAAACTTAGTCATCATGTCTGCTGGGTTATCTGCTGTAGCAATCTTTTTAACAGTAACATCACCCTTAGTTAAGACATCTCGGATGAAGTGGTACCTGATGTTGATATGCTTCGTTCGCTCGTGATAAACTGGATTATACACCAAATATATCACACATTGGTTATCACAGTGTATATCCACACTTTTCCGTTCTAACCCAAAGTCCGAGAGCAAACTTTGTAACCATATCGCCTCCTTTGCTACAAAGGTTAGTGCCATGTACTCTGCCTCAGTCGAAGACAAGGTAATGTGATCCTGTAATGACGCTTTCCAACTAACTGCACCACTTGCTAGTGTAAACACGTACCCTGCTAAAGACCTGCAATCATCCAAGTCACCAGCGTGATCCGAATCCACAAAACTAGTGGTCTCACTGCCATTGCTGTCCCTCCGGTATACTTTACCCACGTCTATTGTCCCCTTCAAATATCTGAGGATCTATTTCACAGCTTCCCAATGAGCTTTATCAAGACGCTTCATATAGCAACTAACCACGCTCATAGCTTGTGAAATATCAAGCCTAGTGCACACCATAACATACATGATACTACCTACGGCACTAGATTAAGGAACACGGGACATATGCTCCTCCTCCTCCTCAGTCTGCGGTGATAATTTATCTGAAAGTTCAAAGTGCTTCGCTAAATGTGTACTTACAGATTTTGTCGACTGCATATTAAAACGTGTTACAATCTTCTCAATATATTTCTTTTGAGATAGACGTAAAACTCCTGCAGTCCTGTCACGCAAAATCTCCATACCTAATATTTTCTTTGCAGCACCTAAATCTTTTATCTCAAATTCAGCATTTAGCCTCTTGTATATCAATATCGAGACATATTCTTAGCTGCTATTAGCATATCATCAACATATAAGAGTAGATAAATCAAAAACCATTCTCCAATCTCCTATAGTAAACGTAGCTATCCATCTGACTTTTTGAATAGTCTTGACTAGCCATAAAAGCATCAAAACGTTTATACCACTGCCTAGGAGACTGTTTTAGCCCATACAAAGATTTATTTAACAAGCAAACATGATCATCCTTACCCGAAATAGCAAATCCCTTTGGTTGCCTTATGTAAATTTGCTCATCCAACTCACCGTGAAGAAACGCAGTTTTCACATCTAGTTGCTCTAACTCGAGATCCTGCAAAGCAACTAAGGTAAGTAAAACACGAATAGAAATATGTCTTACCACGGGATAAAACACCTCATTGTAGTCAATGCCCACACCTTTGTGTATATCCCTTCACCACAAGTCTCGCCTTATACCTCGCCGCCTCGACACTGGGAATGCCCTCTTTCCGTTTAAAGACCCATTTACTTCCGACAATCTTTTGGTTTTTTTGTACTTTGACCAGCTCCCATGTCTGATTTCAATGGAGTGATTCCATCTCTTCACTCATAGCCCCTAGCCACTGCGACAACTCTGAACTAGCCATCGCCCCAGAGTAAGACGAAGGCTCATTTGTCTCCATCTCATCACCTACAGTCAATGCATAAGCAATATCTGTATAACCATAACGTACCGGTGATTTAATTTCTCTTCTTTGTCTATCTGCGGCTATAGTCTACTACAGCTTTGCTGGTTGTTCACTATCACCGACTTCAAGAACTGCGGCTTCATCTACAGTCTCAATTTCTATTACCTTCAAGGTCTCCGGAGTCTCCACCTAAAGCTTCACCTCACTAATGATACCATGACCTGTCTTCTCTACTGGTTATGTCTCAGAACTCCTCTGTTGAAGCATTGCAGTCTCGTCGAAGATCACATCTCTACTGATTAGAAAAACGGGTGATTTGGGATCAGTGCACCATAGCCAGTAGCCTTTCACCCCATGTGCATAATTCAGAAATATGCACTTCTTCGCCCTTGGCTCAAGCTTACCATCACTCGCATGAGCATACACAGGACATCCGAATATACGTAATTCGGAATAATTAATAGGTTTCCCTGACCATACTTCCTTAGAAGTCTTCCACTCGATAGCAGATGATGGAGATTGATTAATCAGGTACCATGTCATGTTTATTGCTTCGGCCCAAAATTCCTTGCCAAGTCCTACATGTGAAAGCATGCATCGAGCTCGCTCAAGCAAAGTTCTATTCTTCCGTTATGCCATGCCATTTTGCTATGGTGTCCCAAGTATTGTGCGGTGTCTCATAATACATTCTTTCTCGCAGAATTGGGTAAAATCTTTACCATAGAACTCCATGTCATTATCAGTTCTCAGGCACTTGATCTATTTATCTAACTGCTTCTCAATCAATGCCTTAAATTTCTTGAACTGATCAAACACATCATATTTGTGCTTCAGAAAGTAAACCCATACATTCCTCGAATAATCGTCGATAAATGTCAGCATATATCGGGCACCTCCTTTCGAAGGAACCGAAGACGGGCCCCAAACGTCTGAATAAATATATTCAACTGGTCGTTTGGTCAAATGAATAGTTGTAGTAAACTTAACTCGATGCTGCTTCCCATAGATGCAGTACTCACATAAGTCCAACTTCCCTATCTTCTTACCCTTCAACAACCCCCTTTCACTCAGCATCGTCATACATGCCTCGCTCATGTGTCCTAAACGCATATGCCATAATTGAGTCAAGTCAGAATCTGACTCACCTAATGAAACTACATCAATTCCTGTCATGGTCTCTCCTAGTAGATGATAGAGAATATTCACTTTCTTCCCCTTCATCACTGTCATGGCACCTCAAGAGATCTTCAATACTCCACCTTCAGCGGTGTACCTACACCCGATGTCATCGAGTGTCCCCAAAGAAATAAGATTCTTCTTGAGCTCCGGTACATGCCTCACATCTGTCAATGTGCGCACCACCCCATCGTGCATCCGAATCTGAATTGTCCCTATCCCCACAGCCTTATAGATTGCATTATTCCCCAAAAGAACTCTACCACCATCTGCAGCTTGGTAAGTAGTAAACCAGTTCTTATGATGCATCATGTGATAAGAACACCTAAAATCTAGCACTCATTTGTCTCCTGACGAAGTAGCAGTCACACATAAGACAGCTTCTGCATCACTATTGCTCCCCTCGACAACGTTTGCCATACTGCTTGTGGCATTCTGCATATCAACTTTATTCCTCCGCTTTGGATAGTCTCTCCTGATGTACCCCTCCTCATGACACTCAAAGCACTTCACGCGTCCCTTGGACTTTCTATGGCGTGATTTTGATCTGCTTTTACCTCTGTTGCTACTAGGCCCTCGATGTTGTTCTCTACCCCGAATCGTTAGTGCTTGCGCTGCTCCTTGCGCTAGACCGTCATTTCGCAACTTTCTCTACCACTCCTTAGAGAATAAGGCGGACTTTTCCTCCTCTGAGGTAATTGTAGTACGCCCCTGCAATAGTGAATTAGTAAAGTGCTCCCATGACTCTAGTAAAGAGGCTAACAGCATCATGCCCTATTCTTCATCATCAAGTATCTTATCGACATTCTTCAGATCCAACATGAGTTTATTAAATTCATCTAGGTGGGTTCTGATAGACGTACCTTCAGTATATCTAAATTGAAACATCTTCTTCAACATGTACAAAGCGATTGTTCAAACCTTTCTTCACATAGAGTGCTTGAAGTTTTGCCCATAATGCTGCGGCATCCTTCTCCTCAGCAACCTCTATTAAGACTTCATTCTTTAAATTTAACAGGATTATACTTTTTGTTTTTTCCATTAGCTCTACCCTCTCAGAAGCTTTCATTATAATCGGCAACTCATTTTCATCATTCAGTGCCTTGGCCAAACCTTGTGTTGTCAATAATGCCCGCATCTCGATGCTCCATAACACAAAGTTGTTGCTCCCGTTAAACTTCTCAATTTCATATTTCCTCTCAAACATAATTGCAGTAACATAATTTCCAGATAATAATCAGACAAGTAAAAGCTCCAAATCACAATCAAGAAATCCAACCCCAAGCTCTGATACAATTGTTGGGATATAATACGCGGAAACGACAGGATCTTGCAACTTACGTCAATGCGAAATCACCAGAGAAATAAACGAGAAAAATAAGGATACCAGAAATTTATGTGATTCGGTTCGAGTATCGGTACATACGTCCACGGGAAGAACCAGCAACAAATAATCCACTATAATCGGAGAATCAGAGTTTACAATCACTCACACGCTCAAGTGTTTCCCACACCTAGATTTAACCCAAAATCCAAAGTGTTTATAAATAAACAACTCACTTGGATATAAACTCACGGCACAAAATTACTGCGTTCAAGTGGTACGCCAAAAAAAGAAAAGATTCCAGCGTTCTTTTCTTTGTTCTTCGTGCAGCTACTCTCTCGGCAACGTGCGAGAAAAAAAGACCTGCAACAGATTTCTATTTTTATATGTGTGTGTGCCCAAGTCAAACTTTGACCTGGGCCCACCTACGCTTGGCTTCATGCGTACGTGCAGACTCCACGATGAGGTGGGACGCTGCACATAATAGGTGAGGAAAAACTTCATTTTTCTTTTTAACTTTTATTCCCTCTTTTGTCTTGTTTTGCGCATCCAAGAAGTATTGTCCAAGAAAGGAAATTGTTTCTTCTTTCTTCAACTGACTTGAAATCTACTTGGACAAATTCGGTTTAACAAATCGTTATTCCAATTCAAACTCGAGACATAATTTAACAGTTTTACGTTCCCTCACATTTTAGAGCAACCAAAGAACTTGTGGACCATTCAGCACGGAGAAAGGGGAGTGCTTTTATTTCCTTCAACTGGTGGGAATTTCGTTGGATTTCGTGGAAGGTCTGGAACCCTTATCGATTCTTTCGGTGCGCATATAGGACACTATTATTGAGAGCCAACCATGTGTGTCCCCATCTTTGAATGTCGTGCATACTTTGCAGGTGCACGTGCTTCCAAGTGTACGTCTTTTATCATTCTTAGAACATATTTTTGGTATATTTAACTGGTCATTGCCACATCACTTGACGTTCTTTGCCACATTGCCTCATAATTTTGGGGAAGTAGATGTAACATGTAGAGCACCCCTCGGTTTGGTTTTTGATATCCTCAAGCCCTAGCTAATTCCACTTATGTTCTTGAACACCCTTTATCTACATCGGCATTTTGTCTTTTTCATTTGATCTCAGTTTTTATGCTTAGATTAGCCTATGCTAAGAAGTGTGCACGGAAAAGTTGGTTGTAAATGAGTGCAAATATGGTGTAGCTATTTTCCACCTACAAGGACGGATCCTTATTAGCGAATGCGTGGGGAGCTGGCCCCAGCCATTGGGCCTCACGTGGGCCCCAAATAAAAGTTACATCTAACAAATGCCTAAGATAAATCAAACCCCATCGAATCGGATCTAGATAAATTTTTCCGTGACTTCAGGAGGAAAATGTGACTACTCTGGATTATTTTCTCTCCTGGATTGGACAGGCATAAGAATCTAATGTTTCCTCTTGTATACAAATTCTGTAACTATTAATTGCCTCTATATTTGACATTCACTCACGTGCCAGTTTGATTATGATAGAACATTAAAATAACAATTTTCATCTCGTACTGTTGACACCTAAATTTTGCCTAATCATTTAGTAATTAGTTGCATAAAAAATAAAAATAAAAAAGGTAAAATTGCATTTCATGTAGTCGCATTTGCATCGATACCAAAAGGCAACAAGACGCAGCGGCTCGTGGTCGATAATATTCACAAAAAGACGGTCTCTCTCTTCGTTGGTCTGAACACACATAAGAAAAAATGAGGAAAGAAGAAGTTCTTGCACGTCCGTTGTCTCTCCCTCATTAATGCATGCGCATGCACGCACAAATTCGGCGGACGTGCGGATTCTAGAGGAACCCTCAGAGAAGCAAAATGAGCCCATGATATATTATATAATATGCTCTCTCTCAAGTGTGGGTTGTCAGGAGAAGCAGCGAGAAGTTGGCTGAAGGAGGAAGCAAATAGCAAGCAGGAAAAGTCAATAGTTGTGACTCAATTAATGAGTGTCAGGCGGTGGCCACCATATTTGAAAAAAAGAAACGGACGTGAACAGCAAGGAAAAGTTGCGGCTGGATCTTTTCACACTAAAGTCGGCTATCTTCAAGGCGATGGAATGCCTATAAATAAGACCACAAGAAGCCGCACGAAAAGGGGGGAGCTAAAAAAAAAAAAAAAAAAAATATTCATTGTGAAGGGGCTTCTCCTTCGAGGAAGCAAAAAAAGGAAGTCGGGGGAGGATATTAAAAAAGAGATGAATAGTGAGTGCAATGGAGAAAAACTAAAAAAGAAGGTGAAAGCAGAAAGCAAAAGGAAAGTAACCGGACGTGAGGAGAGAGAGGGGGAGAGTAAAAAACCAAAAAGAAAAAAAGTAAAAGCTGCTGTTCATCTTCTCCATTGCTCCCCTTCGTCTCGCACTGCTTGAAGCTGCCGCTGGCCAGCCCGCCGCGCCGCACCACTACCGCTCGAGGTCTCCGCCGCCGCAGCTGCCCACCCGCCGCTTTCCTCTTTCGGCGAGCGCCGCGCTGCCGCGCGCCCGCCCGCGCGCCTGCCCTCCGCGCCACCGTCCTCGTCGCGCACCCTCACCGGTGCCAGCTTCTCCTCCCGCCGATCTCGAGTGCGCCACCATCTCCGCCGCACCGCTGCGACGCCGACGCCCGCGCCACCTCCGCTCGCTCGACGCCGCAGCGCGACCTGCTCGTTGCCCGGCCCGACGCCGGAGCTCCGAAGCCCGCCGCTTCTAACCTCGCCGCGCCACCGCGCCGCTCGCCTCAGCCCAGCACTCGGAGTCTTCGCGGCCCGTATTCGCCCACCGGACGCCGCGCCTGCAGAGCCCGACGCCGCACCACAGCGACCTGTGGCTCAGCGACTCGAGCCGCGCCACCACGCCTCCGCCTCTACGCTCCTCTCGCGCCCAGGAGCCCGAAGACAACCAAGACCGCCCTTGCCGAAGTCCGAGCCGCCGCGCCCGAGTCGATCTCCCACCGGCCCGACAAAGCTTCGCGTGCCGATCCGGACCTCAACCTGAGCCGCCCACCGTTCGAGCTCCGAACACCACCCCTTTACCGACGAGCGGAGACCCACTCCAACCGCGCCCGAAGCCGCCTCTTCCGCGCTGCACGTACCGCGCCACCACCGCCCGAAGCCCGCCTTTGTGAGAGCCCCGAACCCAGCTGTTCCGACGAGCATCGCGCGACACCTCGGCCCGCGAAAGCCGTCCCCCGCTCTTAGCCGCATCTCCGTCCGCCACGCCCGGCCCTGCTTTGCCGGCGACCCGCGCCAATCCCCGCCGGACCTCGCCGAGCCCCTCATCGGACCGACGACCCTCCATACGGAGACCATCCGCACGAGCACGTGCCTGAAAAAAAAAAAAAAACAAAGAAAAAAAAAAAAAAAAGGAAAAAGAAAATCAATTTAGGTAGTTTTCTTTTTCTTTTACTTACTTATCTACCTTATTTTTTGTTATTTTTGTTATTTCTGTTATTTTATTGCTTTATTTGTTCTCTTGTAGTTTAATTACCCTTTTATGTGAAATTGAGATTACATGTTATGAAATTGTCTTGAAACTAGTGATTGTCAGTCCGATTTTCGCGCCCGAAATCCGACTCGCAATTACTTTAAAAATTGCCAATCCGATCTCCTGTCCGAGATCCGATCCGTGATTTATGTGAAATTGGCCAACCCGATCTCACGCGCGAGATACGGTTCGTCAATTTGGGGTATTAATATTGCTTGATTTGCTGTGGTGTTTTTAAATTAATTTTCTTTAAAAAAAAATCAAAAGTGTAGGTTAGAATTAGGGTTTGCATGTTTAGAATTGAAGTTTTATTTTAAATAAAAAAAATAAAAAATAAAAAAAATCAAGTGACATAGGTTGTTAGTTTTTTTTATTGCATGTTTAATTATTAGGCGATTGTTAATTTTGAAAATTAAAAAAGGAAAAGAAAAGGGAAATTAGAGTTAGATTTGCTTTTCTTATTTTGCATGTTTAGGGTTGAGATTTTATTTTAAATCATGGGAAAGAAAACAAAAAAACCATCATACATAATTCATGTAGAATTAAGGCATTCCTTGCATATCATTGCATTTTAAAGTAAGATTGCATGTAATTTAATTCTAGATAATAGTTTTTAAGTAGATTGCATTTTAGTTAGGGATTTCTAAGTTAGGATAACATTCTAGTTTAAATTAGGATTTGACATAACTTCATTCCTAATTCAAATTAGATGATATTTTAATTTAGATAGATAACTTTCACATTTTTCTAATTCCGAATTTCAAGAAAAATACAAAAAAAATGTCTTAGAATAAATTAGTCTTATTTTCTAGGATAAATTGCGTTTTTAGGAAAAAAAAAAAAAAAAAACGTCATGAACATGTCATTTAGGATTAGATTAATTGGAATGCACGTCATTTAGTTTTTTTAGGCCCATTTAATTAGAAATTGCCTGTCATTAGAATTAGGCCATTTAGATTGCATCTAATTGTTGCATTTCTTTAGGATTTACTCCTCATATAATTTAGATCATATTGCCGTGTCATGTAATTTAGGTCATGTTGCCATGTCATATTAGGTTACTAGCATGCATTGCATATAGATTAAGTTCCCATTAAATAAAGTGAAAACAAAAAAAGAGCTGCGTGTTAATTAGAAGTCATATCTAGGGTTGATGATGTGAATTTTGATCTAACTACGCAGATGCTTTCGTTACTTTGAGGTGAGTTTTTGCAATTTATTGTTTATCTGGGTGTTTAATTGGTGGTTTGTGCACTTGCATGATGACATCACATGTTAAGGGAGATAAATTAAAATCAATCCAAGCTGCTTGCCAAACATTTTTTCAAAAAATAAAAGAAAGGTACCGAAAGGGCATTAGAGAAATCTAGTGTAACCAAGTCCCCGTACCCATAATCTCTGGTTCGTAGGAGTAAAGTAAACCTCCCGTTGCTTTACTTGGGTTTCTAATCGACCCACCAAAAAACAGATTAGTGGCGACTCCTAATTGAAAATCATTTGCATGTTAAGAACTCAAACCTAAGTCGCGAATTGGTATGGGCTTGGGAGAGCCCGAGTTAAGTCTAGGCTTAGCAATCCATTAGCCGAACCCTTAGGTGGTACAAAACCCGCTTCGAGGGAGGTCGCGACAGCTTGGCGACTCCACTGGGGACTAGAGTTAAAACTCTTAGTGGACTTAGGCCAATTTTCTTTTTGAAAAATACTTTTGTTTGGCAGAGATGATTCCAGGTACGTCCCTAACATTTAAGGTGTTAAATGTTTTTGTAGATTGGGAGATATAAGGGGAGTAGTCTTTGCTAACCCTTGTCTTGCAGGTTGGAGTTGGAAATGAATGTTTTAAATTCAAGCTATTGAAGTGTTGTGTGATTTAAACTGTTGTGCATGCCTTGCATTTAGCACTACACTATTGCACACACAACCCGCCGCCGGACCTGGGCCGCATAGGATTATCTAGGATGGTATCGAGATGGATAGCACTCTGACCGTATGCTCGCGGTACGAGTCGCCCATCTCGATCCCGAAATTTCTTTTTGGTGTCAAGAGTACCCACCTTGGTCCGCATGCCCGCGACCTGGGTCGGCTCTTTGACCAAGCCGAAGTCATGAGGACCCGATTTAGTCTGCACGCCCGCGGCTAGTCCGATCATCCTTGTGGCTTCAGTTTGATAAGCCTTATAGGTTAGAAATCGAGCCACTTACCATGCGCATGTCTATGCGATTGCCCCTCATCGGTAAAGTAAGTTCTCTAAATTTTTGCCTTTGCAATTTACTTACTTTATTATATCATCTTGTCGGTCCATGGCATTAGGATTGTCCTGAGTCTTGATCAATATACAATGGGGATATCGGACATTCGGATTATTCTCCCTCCGAAGCAAGAGCTTAGCACCTGGTGGGACAAGTTAGACCAAGCTGGCCGTCAGTTCGTAAAGTTGCACATTAGTCGACTACTTCCATTACTGCGTGTCAACATCCATGGCGGTCTCATTCAAGCACTTGCTCATTGTTGGTGCCCCGAGACCTCTACTTTCATCTTCGGCGGTAAGCATGAACTCACGCCCACCTTGGAAGAGTATAGCACTGCCATAGAGAAATCTTTGAAAGCTGAATTAATTAGCCCACCTATCGGAATAGACCCCGTTGTGGCCTTATCCGATTTTTTAAGAATTAAGGAGGACAATGTAAGAAAGGTTTTAAAAGCTCACCGCAATACATGTCATTTATCTTTTCTAAAAGAATGTTTTGAAAATGGCAATTCATTTCAAATGCAAAGGGTTTTCCTTTTAGCGTTCTTTGGGTTTATAATTTTCCCTCATTGCAAGAATGTCATTAACCCTTTGATTGCTCAATTAGTTAAACAAGTGTTGGAAAAAAAATTTTGTAAACACTGTTTTGACTGAAACTTTTCTTTCCCTCACTCGATTTAAAGAAGGTGGTGATAAAATTTTCCATTCCTCTCCTGAGCTTTTGCAAATTTGGTTCCTTTCTCATATAAAAGGGTTTGGTGGTTTAATGACTATACATGATGTTAATAACTCTAATCACCCCATTTTGAGATTTGAAAGCAAGCAAAAACATGCACCAGATCACCATTATTCTAGATGGTTAGCTTTCATGAAAAAACCAACTTCCAAGGGTTTCCTATGGCATGCTAAGTGGTTCCAAGTTCGTGTGGTGAGACTCTCATGTGGAGCTATTGGCCCAATTCCTTTACTGGGATTCACTGGAGCAATGGAATATTATCCGACTAGAGTGACCCGTTAGTATCAAGTGGTGCAAGAACTTCCACCAGCATTGCAAACAGATCCGCTCCGAGTAAGCTTCGTTGATGGAGACCGAGACCGTGAAGATTCCATTCTCACAATCAAATCAATGTGGGACATGTGTCATCCACGAAAGCTCAAATGGCCTGAGGAGGAGCTGAAGGGTAAAGAAAGGAAGTACTATGCCTCAATTAAGTACATTCAACAACACAAGATTCCAGAGGAGTTACTTCCAAAGATACCAGAGGTGCCACTGAAGATCACCAACTGCGCTGAGAATAAACGCCTCAAAAGGGTTGCTGAAAAAGCTCAAGAGGAGAATAAGCGATTGCGCCGAGTGGTGTCCCGAGTGTATATTGATCAAGCTAGATGAAGTGCTTGAATCAATCTTGTTGTTTTCATTTCTAGATTAATGTTTAGGAAGTCGAGTCATTTACTTTCCTAGCTTATTTGTTTAGGGCATTTCAAGTTTCTATTTTGTTAGGCTGTGTCAAAAACTCCCTTAATGAAAAAATTTTAGACCATTGCCATGGACCGACGTGTTTCATATGAGATACTTATTTTGTTCATTTCAACAATTTAGGTGATAACGGATCCGCCACGTTCGCCTATTATTACACGATCAAGAGCTAAAATGGCTGACCAAACCGAGATGCGTGATCGTATTACCAGCGTGGAAGATCAGCTCAAACAGTTGCTTACATCTATGCAACTTATGACCGCCCAAATCGAATCCCTCCGGGTGAATCCCATTCCGCACCTACTCGCCCGAGTTAGTAATCCCAAAGCGGTAAGGAAGTTCCGGATGGTTGATGATGACATGCCGAATTGGAGGATGACATACCTCCAATCACTGCCGAGAAAGCTAAGTCTGACGGCAAGTCTGACGGCACTCCTAAGACGGAGCAAGGTGAACGCCTTGCGAAACTTGAAGAGAAAGTGAAACAATTGCAAGGATCGTAGAACTCACTCCCAATTGACTTGTCCGTTTATGAGAAGGTTAAGACGCCAAACAAGTTTAAAATGCCGGAGTTCGAGAAGTATGATGGTACTTCTTGCCCGAAAGCTCACCGCAGATGTACCATGTAAGGATGGCTCGGCATGTCAAAAATGAGCCCCTTATGATCCAATCATTCCAAATGAGTTTGGTCGGGCACGCACCGAAGCGGTATATTATGAAAAACATAAACCTCCTCGACACTTGGAATGAGGTGGCCAATGCATTTCTCAAGCAGTACAAGTTCAATATGGACATTGCACCTTCACGAGAGGATCTCGAACGAATGGAGAAAAAGAGGAGTGAGTCGTTTAAAGAATATGCCATAAGGTGGCGAAATCTGGCCGCCCAAATCACTCCTGAACCCACGGACAAAGAACTGATGAAGTTGTTCGTCAAAACCCTCCCATTCGAGTTTCGTAATCGAATGGCCAGCACGTATGTTGAGAACTTCAATCAACTCATCCCAGTTGGTGAACAAATCGAGACAGGGCTGAGAGATGGATGGTTTAATGAACCGACCCCTGCAGGCAAAAGATTTATTGCAAAAAAAGACAAAGAACCGATCACTGAAGTTAATGTTGCATATGCACAACCAGCCCCTAATAAGCCTCCGATTGTTCGTGTCCCTGGGAATCAGCAAGATGGAGGCCGAGTGCCTGCACCACGGCAATTCAACAAAAGGCAGTTCTCTCCTCTTCCTGGTCCTTTATCTCAGGTCCTGCCGATACTCCAAAAGAAGGGATTGATCTCCCACGAGCCAAAGCGACCCAATGCTGAAAAATTCTCCAACTATGATCCCTCCAAAAAATGTGAGTATCATATGGGAGAGGTGGGCCATTCGACCGATGAATGTATGACTTTGAAGCACAAGATCCAAAATTTATTGGATACTAAGGCATTTTCTTTCCGTGCCACCCAACCAAATGTCAAGAAGAATCCGTTGCCGAACATGAGGGAAACGTGAATGCAATCTTTGAGTTCAATGTGGCAAAAAGATGAACTTGAAGGTGTCCGTCAAAGATATCTAGCGGATTAGTTAGAGTTGGTTACTATCCGACGGATGAGAATCCTCCCTTGCCTACCATGAGGGAAAGGGTTCAAGAAATGGTTAAGGCTGGCATGATCGGGTATGCGATCAAACGGAATAGTGTCAACTATCTCTCAAGTCATCATTGACTGGGAGAAAGAATTTGCTGAGCTAAGTGCTGAAAAGAGCGAACCTGATCCATTGATCGAAGACATGCCCCCACTTGAGGATGCCTCCGACCATGAAGAACTGATAGTGGAGGTGCCTTCAACTGATGAGGAGATAATAATTGAGATGCCCAAGTTGTATCAGTACAAGAATAACAAAGCCGTCCCCTGGTCATACGAGCTAGATGTTGACCCGATTACAAGGTGCGGTCGAACCTATGCTCAAGCTAATACCCAACTGCAAAGCCGATTCTCGATGAGGAGGCTAAAGAATTTCTGGCTATAATCAAAGCGAGTGAGTATAACGTGGTCGACCAGTTGCGAAAATTGCCTGCTCAAATCTCTTTACTTGAACTCTTGCAAACGTCTCCTACACATCAAAAGTCTCTAATGAAGGTCTTGAGTGAAGTTCATGTACCGGAGACGATCGAGGAGGAATTTGTAGGGTCGATTCTTCTCAAAGATTTAATAGCCTTTTCTGATGAAGAATTCCCTCTTGAGAGGAGGGGACATACTAAGGCGTTATATATATATCTGTCAAGTGCAAGGCTTCTCATGTGGCTCGAGTACTCATTGACAATGGGTCCGCCTTGAATATCGTCCATTGGCGACTCTTCATCGCCTTAAAATAGATCCTTCAAAAATAAATGCTGCAAAGACCTCCGTCCGAGCTTTTGATGGTACAAGAAAGGAGGTGATAGGGGAGACCCACCTTGATCTCGCAAATAGGTCCGGTGATGTTCAACGTCCTTTTCGTGTAATGGACATCCCTACTGGATTCAATTTCTGTTAGGACGTCCTTGGATTCATACTGCTGGAGCTGTGCCATCAAGTCTTCACCAAAGCGTGAAATTTGTTGTCAAAGGAAAGCTAGTCATTGTTCATGGCGAGGAAGATCATCGGATTTATCATGAGACGGCCATCCCTTATGTCGAGCCGGAACCTAGGGAGGAGTCGAGTTACCAATCGTTCGAGCTCGTGTCCACTATTCATGCATCTCGAGGATCGACACCACCTATCCCTGATGTGTCAAATGCAGCAGTTATGGTAGCAAGAGTGATGGTTGGAAATGGCTTTATTCCAGGTCGTGGACTTGGTAAAGAAGAGCAGGGTATCAGGAACCCGATTGAAACCCCTCGAAGGTCTCGTTCCGCCGGATTAGGGTACCATGGAAGAGGGGGAGGACATGAACAAGAGAGGAAAAACTCATTATTCCTCGATATTCGAAAGACATTTCCCGGCCCTGCTAGAATGATGCATGATGAAGGAGGAGTGATCGACACCCGAGGAATCGCGCCCGATGGATGGAGTAGCATGGATGACCCGACAACTTCAAAGATAGAGAATCCAGATAATGAGATGGAAGGGATCATGACCCTATTCGATGATCTCCTTATAGGTGCCATTAACGAAGAATCATCAGAGGAAATGGGTGCTAGCCCACAAGAGAGCAACCTTGTGGTAGGCAAGGGGGTAAAATTGGTTCAATCCAATACCATGAGCGATGACAGAGAAGACCCCGAGGAGCCGAATGGTGACTCCATTGAAGTACAAACATAGTTGGGAGCAAAGCATGAAAAACCCAAAGTTCTCACCCCCGAGCAAACCGTCACTATCAATTTAAGTGATACCGAGGATCCCAAAGAGATAAAAATCGGGGCAAATCTTCCCAAAGATGAGGCCGAGCACTTGACTCAGTTGCTAAAAGAATATCAGGATATCTTTGCCTGGACATATGCTGATATGCCAGGTTTAGATCCGTCAATTGTGGAACATTGTTTGCCCACTAACCCAGACGTGCGCCCTAAGAAGCAGAAGCTTCGGAGGACTAAACCGGAGCTCTCAAAGAAGATAGAAGAGGAAGTAATGAAACTCCTCAAAGTGGGATTCATCGAAGTCTCGCAGTACCCGAATGGGTGGCCAACATAGTACCGGTCATGAAGAAAGACGGTCGAGTCCGAGTGTGTGTTGATTATCGGGATTTGAACAAGGCCAGCCCAAAAGACGATTTCCCATTGCCACATATCGATGTTCTCGTGGATAGTACTGCTGGATTTGAATTATTCTCTTTCATGGATGGTTTTTCTGGATATAACCAGATAAGAATGAAGGTTGAAGACAAAGAGAAGACAGCATTTATCACCCCGTGGGGAACCTTTCATTATAAGGTCATGCCCTTTGGACTCAAAAATGCAGGGGCAACTTACCAACGAGCCATGGTTACGTTGTTCCATGACATGATGCATGAAGAAATTGAGGTATATGTCGATGATATGATTGCAAAAACCCGACCCGGGAGAAGTCATGTCAAAACCCTCAAGAAGTTATTTGATCGGCTTCGTGAATTCAAGCTTCGTTTAAATCCTGCCAAGTGTGTGTTCGGGGCAGCATCAGGTAAATTACTTGGGTTCATTGTGAGTAGTAAAGGGATCGAGATTGACCCATCTAAAGCCAAGGCAATATGTGAGCTACAACCTCCATCGACAAAGTGAAGGAGGTTCGGAGTCTCCTAGGGGAGACCGAATTACATTGCACGATTCATTTCCCAACTCTCTAAGACCGCTAAGCCATTCTTCAAACTCTTGAAGAAAAACGTACAAGTTGAGTGGAACGATGAATGTCGAGAGGCGTTCGATAAGCTGAAGCAATATTTGATTAGTCCACCCGTTCTTGTCCCACCAATATCAAGGCATCCTTTGATTTTGTACCTCACAATCCATAGTGAGTCCTTGGGTGCGATGTTAGCTCGTAAAAGTCCCGTGGATCAGAGGGAACGAGCTATTTACTACCTAAGTAAAAAGTTCACTATCTCGGAGCTAAAATATTCTGATGCTGAAAAAACTTTTGCTGCATTAGTATGGGTATTGCATAGACTGCGACAGTACACATTGCATTACCAGACATTTCTCGTGACTGAGAACGATCCCATCAAGTATTTATTTAATCAACCAGCTTTGGTGGGTAAGTTAGCTAAATGGCAGGTCTTGATTTCGGAATTCGACGTGCAGTTCATACCACAAAAATCAATTAAAGGCCGAGTAATTGCTGATATATTGGCCGAGAATCCTAGAACCTTGAATGATGATGGTTATCCCCTGGATGATCGTATTTTGGCCGTAAATGAAGATGCATGGTCCATGTTCTTCGATGGAGCTGTGAACTTGTCCGGTTCTGGCACTGGGGCAGTACTAATAACCCCAGACGAACAACATCACCCAGTAGCCGCGAAATTGATATTCCCATGCACTAACAATATAGCTGAATACGAAGCTTGTATTCTCGGACTTCAAGCCGCAATTGGAATGGGAGTGGCCAAATTAAAAGTATATGGAGATTCTGCACTGATCATACTCATCGTAGGTGAATGGAAGACCGGGGATGCCAAATTACCGCCGTATCACAAGTACCTCGAAGAGTTGGTGAAGGAGTTCGATGAAATCTCGTTTGACTACTTGGCTAGATCTCATAATCTATGTTGCAAGTTATTGATGGTTTAGAAGTTGAGCCTTTGAAAATTGAGGTTTTAGCCAAACCTTCTTATTGTATGGTTGTGAATGAAGGGCTTGATGAGAAGCCATGGTATTACGACATCATGAACTATATTCAAAAGCAGGAATTTCCTGAAGAGAGCACTCCAGCCGATAGAAAATACATAATGAAGATGGCCTCAAAGTTCTTCGTCAGTGGTAAGAATTTATACAAGAGATCTTATGATTCGGTTTTATTAAGATGTGTAGATGAAGCAGAAGCTACCCAAATCATGCAAGAAGTGCATGAAGGAGTTTGTGGCCCACACATGAATGGGCACATGTTAGCCAAGAAGATTATGAGACTGGGTTACTATTGGCTTGCACTGGAAAGTGACTGCATACTGAGCATGTTAGAAGTTGCCATCGTTGCCAAATTCATGGAGATAAAATAAATGTTCCTCCAACGGAGTTACACCAACTATCTGAGCCATGGCCTTTCTCAATGTGGGGGATCGATGTGATTGGCCCGATAAATCCTAAAGCTTCAAATGGGCACCGATTCATATTGGTGGCAATAGATTATTTTTCAAAGTGGATTGAAGCCGCATCATATGCTAATGTCACGGCCCGAAATGTTGTGAAGTTTATTAAGCGTGACATAATCGCCCGTTATGGTGTCCCCGAAGCAATTGTCACTGACAATGGAACAAATCTGAATAACAAGTTTGTTGATGAGCTGTTCAGTAAGTTCAAAATCAAGCATTTGAATTCATCACCATACCGACCACAAATGAATGGAGCTGTTGAGGCAGCTAATAAGAACATCAAAAAGATCCTGGCTAAAACAGCCGAGAATTATCGGGATTGGCATGACAAGTTACCCTTTGCTCTAATGGCGTATCGGACATCGATCCGAACATCTACCGGAGCGACCCCTTTCTCCTTAGTCTATGGCATGGAGGCAGTCTTGCCTGTGGAAGTAGAAATCCCCTCTTTGAGAGTCTTATCCCAAATGGAATTGTCCGAGGCAGAATGGACACGACAAAGGTTCGAACAGTTGAACCTGATTGATGAGAAAAGGTTAAAAGCTCTTTGCCATGGTCAGGCATATGAACAAAGAGTAGCTAAGGCCTTCAATCGGAAAGTACGGCCAAGACACTTCGAAGTAAATGATCTAGTGCTAAGAAAGGTGTTGCCGATTTTCCCGATCCGGAGGCAAATTTGCTCCAAATTATAGAGGCCCATATATGGTGAAGAAGGTACTCCCTAGTGGTGCCTTAATCCTTACAGAAATGGATGGTCGTGAGTTTTCTAATCCAGTTAACTCTGATGCGGTGAAGAAATATTACCCTTGATAGAATTTGTTGTAAATCGAAGGTACTCATTTCTTCATTGAATTGTGTGGGAATGGATTGAATGAGATGAAAAGTAGGCCCTGTTCCATACACATATCGAATTCATTTGATTCGACATGTTGACCCAAAGTCAGTTCAATTAAAAAAGAAATGCCCTGAGGATACCACCAGTGCCTCGGCCTGGTGGCATGGGGAATGAAAGGGTCCGAGAACGACCGGGGTTCGATCCCTGGAAATGGCAACAAGGTTTCCATTAAAAAAAAAAAAAAAAAAAAAATTTGTTATCAATCCTTTTCTTTATTTTTTTGAGCTGCAAACTCTTTGTGTTCAAAGCTGATGAATTCATGAAGTGATTGTGGCCTTTCAAAGGAAATTTTTGCATTATAGTTTTACCTGTTTAAATTACCAATTCCACTGAAAATTATCACCGCAGATCAAGTTAATGAATGATGTGGAATGGATTGAACATGCTAAATGAGACATGTCAGAATGATGAAAGGCAAGTCCTATCCTATACACAGTCCCTTGCTCATACACCGGTGAGACGAGTGTAGGAAGTTCCATGTCTATGAGGTAAAGAGTTCTCTCGCGAAAGGTACGATAATCGAAATGATGAGAGGTGGTTTGTTCTCTATCCCAAACACTACATGATCATCCATTGTTTAAACCCTTTTGAGCCCACACATGTGGATAAATTTTAAATTACCCCTGTCAAGAACCACCCCACATTGGGGCAAGCTGGAGGTAAGACGACATCATGAGGTGAGGAAATTGATAGGAATATTCTTGCTCTCATTTGCATCAATCTTCAGGTATTGCTATTACATTGAATTCATACAGTAATTTAAGTGCCTTAGGATGATGAAGAGCAGTTCTTTCTCTATCCTACACATTTTATCCATTGCGTACCCCCTTGAGCCTGTAAATTCGTTTCATTTAAACCCAATTGGTGATCGTCCCCCACACTAGGGCAAGGCAAAAGGCAAATGTTCAAGCAGCAGAATCCCAAGTGCCGACAAAAAATGAAAACTCCTCAAGAACCCAAATGTTAAAGCATTACGTGGTTATTCAAAAAAAAAAAACAAACAAAAGGGGCCTGAAAAGCGGTGTGCCTAGTAAAAGCAAGGCCAATGCCCATAGAAAAAAAAAGAAAAAAAAAAAAATGTGTGAATTCTCAATGGAGTGGTACTCAAAGAACTCAAAAGCCAAGTTTTTATAGTACCTATAAGGAAAATCCCAATGGTGGAGAAGAAAACCCGTGACGATGCCAAGATGAACACCAATTCTCATCCCCCTATACACATTTTGAGCCTAATGATCCATTCATTTATCAACCCATAAACTTGACCTACGTTACGTCCCTTACAAAGTCTCTTCAGATTAGGGCACTGAAATTAATGTAGGAATTCACATGTTTATAAGCATTGCTCGAAGAAGTGCGAGCAAGACCATTTCTATCTCATTTCGCAGGTTACTTGACTTGTAAACCCGGAGATGATTGCAAAGTATTTTCATTAGCCTTGACTCGAAGAGTCCCTCTTTGTTGAGCCATTGACCAAGCCCACATTACAGTCTTGATAAAGGCCTCTCAGATTAACAAGGTCGTACCGCTTGCGAGAATACTCGAACCCTCATCGACATGATGAAAGTAAGATTGAGTGATTCCTGTGATCCCACATTAATGGTTGGGACAAAATAGCCTCCTTAATGAGAGTGAGTGAAAGTCCTTTCTAACTGAAAGTCTCTCATTTGGTATTCTTGAAAATCCATGTCATGAGTAAAAATTGTCTTAAGCGATGATTCTCCCGGTGGAAATTTGGTGGTGCAAATATGGTAAAACCATCATGCATAAATCTTGATTGAATGGATAAAAACTTCAGTGGACTTTGGAGTGTGCTGAATTGTTTACTTCTTCGGCAAATGCATGTATTTTTGCTCTAATCATGTCGACGATGATAATTTTTTTCTCAAAGACCCAAGAGCTCTTAACATTCAGGTTCCTTTCAAAATGCCTCATGATATGAAGAGATGAGAAACCATCATGAACATTCAAGGTGCATCATTGATGTTCCAAAATTTATTTCTACTAGGAGGTGAGAGGCCTCCACAGGATATCCAAGTTCCAGAAGACATATTCCAAATAATCAGAGATATCATCAGCCCAAAGCCCATCTTTACAGGAGACATATCCCCAATGAACAGAGATGTCATCAGGTAAGTATATCTCTATCTATACCTTAAATACTTGTCATTGCACGGGTATTCCTTTTTCGAATACACCGACACTCGTTCGAGTTGTCCCCAAAGAATTTTCTTCGATTGCAACGCCGGGCGACCGAAGAATGGTTCGAGTCCTAGCTAAGCAAAATCTCCGTTTAGGCGACCGTAGAATGGTACGGGTCCTAAACAACATTTATTGCTCTAACAGGCGACCGTAGAATGGTACGGGTCCTGAGAAAGCAGCTCATTTCTGCCATACTGGGCGACCGTAGAATGGTACGGGTCCTAGGAAAGCAGTTCCTTACAAAGCTTTTCTGCCGTATTGGGCGACCGTAGAATGGTACGGGTCCTGAGAAAGCAGCTCATTTCTGCCATACCGGGCGACCGTAGAATGGTACGGGTCCTAGGAAAGCGGTTCCTTACAAATCTTTTCGCCGTATTGGGCGACCATAGAATGGTACGGGTCCCGAGAAAGCAACCCATTCCCGCCGTATTGGGCGACCGTAGAATGGTACGGGTCCCGAGAAAGCGCAGCTCATTTCTGCCATACCGGGCGGCACCGTAGAATGGTACGGGTCCTAGGAAAGCAGTTCCTTACAAATCTTTTCGCCGTATTGGGCGACCGTAGAATGGTACGGGTCCTGAGAAAGCAACCCCTTCCTGCCGTATTGGGCGACCGTAGAATGGTACGGGTCCTGAGAAAGCAGCTCATTTCTGTCATACTGGGCGACCGTAAAATGGTACGGGTCCTAGGAAAGCAGTTCCTTACAAATCTTTTCTGCCGTATTGGGCGACCGTAGAATGGTACGGGTCCTGAGAAAGCAACCCCTTCCTGCCGTATTGGGCGACCGTAGAATGATACGGGTCCTGGGAAAGCAGTATTGTCACAAAGTCATGTTACTATTCTAGGCGACCGTAGAATGGTACGGGTCCTGGATAGGTAACACCCACTACCTCGAATTACTCTATCCTCCTCAAAGGTAAGTTATCCCAGGTAGGTTCATCTATCATTTACATTAGTATTTCCATGCATCATAAAAATTGCATCAAAAAATGGAATTTATTTTCCAACAAAAATTATTCAATGCATGTTCATGGTCAAAATTTAGGTATCATATTGTCTTTGAATGTAACCTCTGCGAGCTCACCTTCAAAGAGGGACAGCTGTTGACACCTAAATTTTGCCTAATCATTTAGTAATTAGTTGCATAAAAAATAAAAATAAAAAAGGTAAAATTGCATTTCATGTAGTCGCATTTGCATAGATACCAAAAGGCAACAAGACGCAGCGGCTCGTGGTCGATAATATTCACAAAAAGACGGTCTCTCTCTTCGTTGGTCGAACACACATAAGAAAAAAATGAGGAAAGAAGAAGTTCTTGCACGTCCGTTGTCTCTCCCTCATTAATGCATGCGCATGCACGCACAAATTCGGCGGACGTGCGGATTCTAGAGGAACCCTCGAGAAGCAAAATGAGCCCATGATATATTATATAATATGCTCTCTCTCAAGTGTGGGTTGTCAGGAGAAGCAGCGAGAAGTTGGCTGAAGGAGGAAGCAAATAGCAAGCAAGAAAAGTCAATAGTTGTGACTCAATTAATGAGTGTCAGGCGGTGGCCACCATATTTGAAAAAAAAGAAACGGACGTGAACAGCAAGGAAAAGTTGCGGCTGGATCTTTTCACACTAAAGTCGGCTATCTTCAAGAGGTGATGGAATGCCTATAAATAAGACCACAAGAGGCCGCACGAAAAGGGGGGAGCTAAAAAAAAAAAAAAAATTATTCATTGTGAAGGGGCTTCTCCTTCGAGCAAGCAAAAAAGGAAGTCAGGGGGAGGATATTAAAAAAAGAGATGAATAGTGAGTCTGTCAGAGAAAAACTAAAAAGAAGGTGAAAGCAGAAAGCAAAAGGAAAGTAACCGGACGTGAGGAGAGAGAGGGGGAGAGTAAAAAAACAAAAAAGAAAAAAAAGTAAAAGCTGCTGTTCATCTTCTCCATTGCTCCCCTTCGTCTCGCAGCTGCTTGAAGCTTCTGCTGTACCAGCCGCCGCGCCGCACCACTACCGCTCGAGGTCTCCGCCGCTGCAGCTGCCCACCCGCCGCTTTCCTCTTTCCGGCGAGCGCCGCGCCTGCCCGCCGCGCCGCACCACTACCGCTCGAGGTCTCCGCCGCTGCAGCTGCCCACCTGCCGCTTTCCTCTTTCCGGCGAGCGCCGCGCCTGCCCGCCGCGCCTCTGCCCTCCGCGCCACCGTCCTCGTCGCTGCACCCCTCACCGGTGCCAGCTTCTCCTCCCAGCGATCTCCGAGTGCGCCACCATCTCCGCCGCACCGCGCGACGCCGACGCCGACGCCCGCGCCACCTCCGCTCGCCGACGCCGCAAGCGGCGACCTGCGTTGCCCGGCCCGACGCCGAGCTCGAAGCCCGTCGCTTCTAACCTCGCCGCGCCACCGCGCCGCTCGCCTCAGCCCGGCACTCGGGTCTTCGCGGCCCGTCTTCGCCCACCGGACGCCGCGCTGCGAGCCCGACGCCGCACCACGGCGACACGTGGCTCGGCGACTCGAGCCGCGCCACCACGCCTCCGCCTCTGCGCTCCTCTCGCGCCCAAGAGCCCCGAAGACAACCAAGACCACCCTTGCCAGAAGTCCGAGCCGCCGCTCGCCTGAGTCGATCTCCCACCAGCCCGACAAAGCTTCTGCTGTGCCGATCCGGACCTCAACTTGAGCCGCCCACCGTTCGAGCTCCGAACACCACCCCTTTACCGACGAGCGGAGACCCACTCCAACCGCGCCCGAAGCCGCCTCTTCCGCGCTGCACGTACCGCGCCACCACCGCCTGAAGCCCGCCGCGCCTGAGCCCCGAACCCGAGCTGTTCCGACGAGCATCGCGCGACACCTCAGCCGCGAAAGCCGTCCCCCTGCTCTTAGCCGCATCTCCGTCCGCCACAGCCGGCCCTGCTTTGCCGGCGACCCGCGCCAATCCCCCTCGCCGGACCTCGCCGGAGCCCCTCATCGGACCGACGACCCTCCATACGGAGACCATCCGCACGAGCACGTGCCTGAAAAAAAAGAAAAAAACAAAAGAAAAAAAAAAAAAAAAGGAAAAAGAAAATCAATTTAGGTAGTTTTCTTTTTTCTTTTACTTACTTATCTACCTTATTTTTTGTTATTTTTGTTATTTCTGTTATTTTATTGCTTTATTTGTTCTCTTGTAGTTTAATTACCCTTTTATGTGAAATTGAGATTACATGTTAGGAAATTGCCTTGGAAACTAGTGATTGTCAGTCCGATTTTCGCGCCCGAAATCCGACTCGCAATTACTTTAAAAATTACCAATCCGATCTCCCGCCCAAGATCCGATTCGTGATTTATGTGAAATTGGCCAACCCGATCTCACGCGCGAGATACGGTTCGTCAATTTGGGGTATTAATATTGCTTGATTTGCTGTGGTGTTTTTAAATTAATTTTCTTTAAAAAAAAAAATCAAAAGTGTAGGTTAGAATTAGGGTTTGCATGTTTAGAATTGAAGTTTTATTTTAAATAAAAAATAAAAAAATCAAGTGACATAGGTTGTTAGTTTTTTTTATTGCATGTTTAATTATTAGGCGATTGTTAATTTTGAAAATTAAAAAAGGAAAAGAAAAGGGAAATTAGAGTTAGATTTGCTTTTCTTATTTTGCATGTTTAGGGTTGAGATTTTATTTTAAATCATGGGAAAGAAAACAAAAAAAACCATCATACATAATTCATGTAGAATTAAGGCATTCCTTGCATATCATTGCATTTTAAAGTAAGATTGCATGTAATTTAATTCTAGATAATAGTTTTTAAGTAGATTGCATTTTAGTTAGGGATTTCTAAGTTAGGATAACATTCTAGTTTAAATTAGGATTTGACATAACTTCATTCCTAATTCAAATTAGATGATATTTTAATTTAGATAGATAACTTTCACATTTTTCTAATTCCGAATTTCAAGAAAAAATACAAAAAAAATGTCTTAGAATAAATTAGTCTTATTTTCTAGGATAAATTGCGTTTTTTAGGAAAAATAAAAAATAAAAAAAACGTCATGAACATGTCATTTAGGATTAGATTAATTGGAATGCACGTCATTTAGTTTTTTTAGGCCCATTTAATTAGAAATTGCCTGTCATTAGAATTAGGCCATTTAGATTGCATCTAATTGTTGCATTTCTTTAGGATTTACTCCTCATATAATTTAGATCATATTGCCATGTCATGTAATTTAGGTCATGTTGCCATGTCATATTAGATTACTAGCATGCATTGCATATAGATTAAGTTCCCATTAAATAAAGTGAAAACAAAAAAAAGAAGTTGCGTGTTAATTAGAAATCATATCTAGGGTTGATGATGTGAATTTTGATCTAACAACGCAGATGCTTTCATTGCTTTGAGGTAAGTCTTTGCAATTTATTGTTTATCTGGGTGTTTAATTGGTGGTTTGTGCACTTGCATGATGACATCACATGTTAAGGGAGATAAATTAAAATCAATCCAAGCTGCTTGCCAAACATTTTTTCAAAAAATAAAAAGAAAGGTACCGAAAGGGCATTAGAGAAATCTAGTGTAACCAAGTCCCCGTACCCATAATCTCTGGTTCGTAGGAGTAAAGTAAACCTCCCGTTGCTTTACTTGGGTTTCTAATCGACCCACCAAAAAAACAGATTAGTGGCGACTCCTAATTGAAAATCATTTGCATGTTAAGAACTCAAACCTAAGTCGCGAATTGGTATGGGCTTGGGAGAGCCCGAGTTAAGTCTAGGCTTAACAATCCATTAGCCGAACCCTTAGGTGGTACAAAACCCGCTTCGAGGGAGGTTGCGACACGTACTATATCCCTGGACCATTGGCTCCCTGACTAATTGTAGTCCATAAAGAATCCCAGTGAGCCGCATTTAATCCTACTCTCAAATTCGTGCACTAGAAAGAAATATCAAAAGGCGTCGAAATGTCGACCAGATCCGGATGATGCGCTCTTGCAAGTCAAGGGTGAAGTGTCAAAATCTTATTGCAGCTCTAGTTAAAGTGCTGTCGTTTTACGTGCAAATATTTTATGCTAGGTTCCGCACACTACGAAGTTGAAAGTAGAATCTTCGGAGAGAGGGGTTCTGATCCTGCGATTCAATCCATTTTCTTCCATAAATGCCAGTGGGAACTGATAAAATCTGTCCCTTAAATCTCTGATTAAGTAAACTGACATTTTTGGTGAGAGAATTGCATCCCGCCGACCGTTGTTTTTCCCTGGTAAATTATTGTCCGACGAGGAGACATGCGCGTACAAGAAGAAGAAGCCACGCCTTTCCTCTTAATGTCTTTTTAACCAAATACACGTACGGCCTCTCAATCATAGTTTCTCCCGCACGTATCATCAAGACAGGAACTGTCTTCTACTTCTACTCCACCTCAGTGGGAACACGATCTATTCGTGAGTTTCAGAAACGATGACGCGAGGAAGACCTTCATATCGCACCTCTTCAAACGGCTGGAACTGGAGGGCATTAACTATTACAACGACCAACTCTGAAACGTCGTCTCGATGTTAAAAACTCGTACACAAAATTGGACACTGAAATCTTCTACTCGGATCTTTTGCCTTGTTATTCTAACTTGGTTAATCAGTGGGGGTCTGTTTCTGGAGATTTTACTACTCTACAGTGAGGAGCTTCTCATTGAAATATCTCCCTTTCAATTTTTGCAGATTAAGCTTGATTACCCTGGAGAGAATTTGACTTCGTATTCTGGTTACATAAGAGATGATTTTGGACATGTTGTGATTTGCTCCCTCACATCTCAGAGCAACAAAAGAGCTTAAGGACAATTTGGGATCGAGAAAGGGAAGTACTCTTCATTTCCTTCAACCGGTGGAAATATTGTCGGATTTCATGGAAGGTCTCGAAGCCTTCTCACTTCGCTCAGTGTGCATGTAAGACACTATTACGGAGAGCTGACCATGTGTGCCTGAGCTTTTGCATTTCATGTGTTTGCTCTAGGGTACATCGTCCATCATTCTTAGAACATGCCAGTATATGTAATTGGTCATCGTCAGTTCACTTGACATTCTTTGCCATATTGCCCCATAAGTTTGGAGAAGTAGATGTTGTATGTAGAGTACTCCTCGGTTTTGTTTGCGATATCCTCATGCCCTAGCTAATTAAATTTCTGTTCTTGAACACCCCTTATCAACATATGTTATTTGGTGTTTCTTTTCATATTGCATTTTATGCTTAGAGTAACCTATGCTATGCTAAGAATTGCACCTGAAAAACTTGAGTGTGATTAAGCACATTTATGGTGTAGCTATATTCTATATAGGGTTGTATATCCTTATTGATGAATGCATGGGGAGCTCAACACGGCTGTTGGATCTCATGTGGGCCTAATAAAAGATTCAGATAATCAACCATAGATATTGAAGTCCGACGAATCTGGATCTAGACAAAATTTACCGTGATCTTGGGAAGAAAACGTGACTTGTTTGCGTTATTTTCTCTCCAGGGTTGGACGTGCATGATAATCTAATGTTTCTTTTGTTTTGAGATTCCGTAACCATTTATTGCATCTATATTTCCATACACTCACGTTTACTGCTTAATGTTAGTATAGTTTTAATAGAACATTAGAAAAACGATTTGAGCATCTTGCACTGTTTTCCAGGACCATTAGCTCCCTAACTAATTCTGTCATCTGACCAAAAGAAAAATAATAATAATTATTGTAAGTCAGTGAGAACTGATAAAAATTTTCAAGTAAATCCAAGTCAGACTCCAGCTAAAGCCAATCACGAACAAGTATTAAGTCAACTTTTTGATAAAAGAGTTGCATCCCATCAATAATTTTTTTTTTTTACCTGGCAAATTATTGTACCACGAGGAGACATGTACGTTCAATTACAAAATGACATGGTTTTCCTCTTAAGTGTCATTCAAACCAAATACACATACCACCTCTCAATCAAAGTTTCCATGCCACGTTAAAAGAAGACAGGAACCATGTGTCCTTCTCCTCATACTCCATGGAAACAAGACGTATTCGTGAGTTTCGTAGAGGATGACCAGGGAGAGACCTTCATATCAAACCTCTTCAAACGGCTGCACCAGGTGGGGATTGGCCACTTCGGAGATGACAAGAGTGAGGGTGCTGCGAAGAACAACAAGGCCAAGCGCCTCGATGCAATCCGCGGGCCGACGTTTGCCTTTGCCCTCGTCGTGTTCTCCAAGAAGTACGTTGACTCCAGCCCCTGCCTGAACGAGCTGGTCGAGATCCTCTACTGCCAAAAGGACTCCAAAGTCGTGGTAATTCCCATCTTTTACATAGACAGGGCAGACGTTTCAAACTTGGCGAGTAATGACAAATTCAAAGAAGCTCTCAGAAGCAGGAAAAAGACAGATTCCGTAACTATTTATTGCCTCTATATTTAAAATTCACTCACGTGCCAGTTTGATTATAATAGAACATTAAAATAACAATTTTCATCTCGCACTATATCCCTGGACCATTGGCTCCCTGACTAATTGTAGTCCATAAAGAATCCCAGTGAGCCACATTTAATCCTACTCCCAAATTCGTGGACTAGAAAGAAATATCAAAAGGCGTCGAAATGTCCACCAGATCCGGATGATGCGCTCTTGCAAGTCAACGTTGAAGTGTCAACATCTTATTGCAGCTGTAGTTATTGCCGCTGTAGTTAAAGTGCTGTCGTTTTACGTGCAAATATTTTATGCTAGGTTCCGCATGCTACGAAGTCGAAAGTAGAATCTTCGGAGAGAATGGGATTCTGATCCTGCGATTCAATCCATTTTCTTCCATAAATGCCAGTGGGAACTGATAAAATCTGTCCCTTAAATCTCTGATTAAGTAAACTGACATTTTGGTGTGAGAATTGCATCCCACCAACCGTTGTTTTTTTTTCCCTGGTACATTAGGGCACGTTTTTCTGTTCCCCGGAACAAAAATTTATGTTCTTTTGTTCCGAGAAATGAAAAAAGAATAGAAACGTGTTTAGTAAATCTTTTGTTTCCGGGAATAAAAAATTTATTTTTTGTTTCCGGGAATAGATTTAGAACAGAAACAAGAAATAGAAAAAAATAACTTTTGTTTCGGGAACAATTTCTAGAATCAATTTTTTCTCTCTCTTCTTTTTCTTTTCTTTTTTTTTCTTCTCTTTCATTTCTTCTTCTTCTTCTTCCTTTTGGTCGGTTGCTAGCCTTGGCCATGGCGGGCGCCGGCGACTAGCTAGAGAAGGGCCGGCGACCTTGCTGGAGCGTCGCCGGCCCGGAGATGCCGAGCCACGGCGAGGCTCGTCGGCCCGAGCCTTGCGTGGCCACGGTGAGGCTTGGCCTCCCGGCTAGCGTGAGGCCGGGCCTCGCCGGAGCTAGGACAAGGCCGACTTCGCGCCGCTTGGGTGAGGACGAGGCCAAGTTGGCCTCCGGCGAGCTCGTCGGACGTCGCCCAGCCGGTGGCCGGCGATCGACCAAAGAGAAAAAGAAAAAAGGAAAAAATAATAAAAAATAATAAAAGAATTAAAAAAAAATTAAAAGAATAAAAAAACCTAAGAATTTTACTAAACGTATTTCTATCCCGGGAATAGAAATTTTGGGAAGTTACCAAATGCATTCTTTTTCTCAAAAATTATTTCCGAGAACAGAAACATAAAAAATCATTTCTCAGCAAAAATTGTTCCCAGGAACGTGCGTTACCAAACACGTCCTTATTGTCCGACGAGGAGCTTCTCATTGAAATATCTCCCTTTCAATTTTTGCAGATTAAGCTTGATTACCCTGGAGAGAATTTGACTTCGTATTCTGGTTACATAAGAGATGATTTTGGACATCTTATGATTTGCTCCCTCACATCTCAGAGCAACAAAAGAGTTTAAGGACCATTCGGGATCGAGAAAGGGAAGTACTCTTCATTTCCTTCAACGAGTGGAAATATTGTCGGATTTCATGGGAAGTCTCGAAGCCTTCTCACTTCGCTCAGTGTGCATGTAAGACACTATTATGGAGAGCTGACCATGTGTGCCCGAGCTTTTGCATGTCATGTGTTCGCTCAAGGGTACATCGTCCATCATTCTTAGAACATGCCAGTATATGTAATTGGTCATCGTCAGTTCACTTGACATTCTTTGCCATATTGCCCCATAAGTTTGGAGAAGTAGATGTTGTATGTAGAATACTCCTCGGTTTTGTTTGCAATATGCTCATGCCCTAGCTAATTCGATTTCTGTTCTTGAACACCCCTTATCAACATATGTTATTTGGTGTTTTTTTTTAAAATTGCATTTTATGCTTAGAGTAGCCTATGCTATGCTAAGAATTGCATGTGAAAAACTTGAGTGTGATTAAGCATATATATGGTGTAGCTATATTCTATATAAGGTTGTATATCCTTATTGGTGAATGCATTGGGAGCTCGACACGGCTGTTGGCTCTTATGTGGGCCTAATAAAAGATTCACATAATCAACCGTAGATATTCAAGTCCAACGAATCTGGATCTAGACAAATTTTACCGTGATATCGGGAAGAAAACGTGACTTGTTTGCGTTATTTTCTCTCTGGGGTTGGACGTGCATGATGATGTAATGTTTCTTTTATTTTGAGATTCCGTAACCATTTATTGCCTCTATATTTCCGTACACTCACATTAACTGCTAAATGTTAGTATAGTTTTAATAGAACATTAAAAAAGGATTTGGGCATCTCGCACTGTTTTCCAGGACCATTAGCTCCCTAACTAATTCCGTCATCTGACCAAAAGGAAAAATAATAATAATCGGAAGTCAGTGAGAATTGATAAAATTTGTCAAGTGAATCCAAGTCAGACTCCAGATTTCCCAAAACCAATCATGAACAAGTCTCTAATTAAGTTTAATTTTTTCGATAAAAGAGTTGCATCCCATCAATTTTATTTTATTTTTACCTGGTAAATTATCGTTCCACGACGAGACATGTACCTTCAGTTATAAAAAGACATAGGTTTCCTCTCAAATGTCATTCAAACCAAGTACACATACGACCGCTCAATCAAAGTTTCTATGCCACGTTAAAAGAAGACAGGAACCATGTCTCCTCCTCCTCCTCCTCATCCTCCATGGAAACAAGACGTATTCGTGAGTTTCGTGGAGGATGACCAGGGAAAGACCTTCATATCGAACCTCTTGAAACGTCTGCACCAGGTGGGGATTGGCCACTTCGGAGATGACAAAAGAGAGGGCGCTGCAAAGAACAACGAGGCCAACCGCCTCAATGCAATCCGCCGGCCGACGTTTGCCTTTGCCCTTGTCGTGTTCTCCAAGAAGTATGTTGACTCCAGCCCGTGCCTGAACGAGCTGGTCGAGATCCTCTACTGCCAAAAGGACCCCGAACTCGTGGTAATTCCCATCTTTTACATAGACAGGGCAGACGTTTCAAACTTGGCGAGTAATGACAAATTCAAAGAAGCTCTCAGGAGCAGGAAAAAGACAGAGACAGATGCTCAGAAGAATTGGAGTGCCCTAGCAAGGGCGGGTTACGAGTTGAAAGCCTCCAAAGGGTACGTACTCGATGTTGAAGCCTAGTACCGTAGTCTGTGGTTTTCTTTCTTTGATGTTATTTCTTTGTTGTGTCTGCTTTGGGGATGGAATTTTTGCGCAGTCGACAGAATTAATTTTTTAAGGGAACAAGACAAGTAGAAGTCTCTATTGACTTTCCTGAAAATTCTCATTACCATTTTGAGAAAAATCATGTAAAACATGATGTGACTTTACCTGTTAATTTCAAAATTTTACATGTAAAATAGGAATAATTTCAAAAACCATCTCAATGTTTTATTTCAATATCAGTTTTCATCCTAGATTTTGAAAACCTATAATTTGCACTTCTTAGCATGATCCTCAAATTCAGTCAAAGAAAATAAAATCTTCGAATTCAAAAAGATCAATCTATCCTCTGGCTAATCCAAGCCTTGAACCATTCCCCCCGTTTTCCCTCTTTCTTTTCTCGCACTTGCTCTGGCTTTCTCCCCCTTGCTCTCTCCCTGCCATGGGCCCTTACCATTGACTCCGACCAACGCTATGCCGCCATTGAGCCCTACTGAATCCTCTGTGCATCTCTCTCTCTCTCTCTCTGTATCCCTCTTCTTGGCCACGATGGGCATGGAGCTCGACTTAGATTTGGAGACTCAGATTTGAGTCGAACCCAACAGATCTAAGTTGTGGCTCAGCGGGGGTGGCGTGGGTGCCGCCGGCGCAGCTTGCACTGGCAATGCTGGGACGGGAGGAGTGGAACAGTGGGTAGGTGGATAGTTAGGGCTTTATCAAGTGAAATTTTATTGAGTGAATTTGAAATGGTAAAAGGGGCAAAATCGGAAGGAAAATGACAAATTCGTAGATATGACCAGCTCTTACACGTAATCGGAATGCTAATGGTAGGTTTGCAGAACTTAATATGCGAATTAATATGAAGCTGAAATATGAAGATGCTTTTTGATATTTTGCCGTGAAATTTTAAGAAAGCCAAAATAAAACGTGTTAAATACTCCCCAAGTTTGCAGCGCACATTGTTGAAAATCGGTAAATTAAAATGAGAACTATAAAGGGAGACGTATGCAAAAAATTGTATAATGGGGTAAGCTAGGTTTCTTCCGCTAAGATTATTTTGGTTTTTTAGCTTTCATACGTTTTGTGGGCTATATTTTGGAGTTTTATGCCCAAAACATGATAACGCAGTAGAAATTGGGTAAAGTATTGACAAAATTTTTTTTTTTTTCACTTGTGGCGAGTTTATTTTAACAAAACTCAAGATTTAAAAAAAAATCAAAAAATGATTAGTTATATTGCTTTAAAAAATTAGTCAACGGAAATTATTTACATTCGATAACAGTTTATGTCTAACTATTTTCATTGATGATGCAAATGTGCTTCACTCTTTCATTTTAGTAAGTAACATAAGGGATTATATTTCGAAAAATATTTTCCAAATCTTGATGGTTATGCAAAATGAGCGCACTCTTAATATTTACTGTTTTAACGGCCTCAATCAGAAATGTGTTGTTTCTTGGCATGCAATATGCATGGTACGACGCACCCTCTTCTGCCGCAGGATGAGGTCACAATTGAAAGCAGAGCTTAAGTTAATCACCATTTCTTTTTACACATGCCAAGGCCTATGGTGATTCAAGCTCGATCTTTTCTATTCATATTTAATATACCCACGTAGAAATTTGTGTACAGCATTTATCTTACGTTGGCTCTTGGGGTATGTGTTTATATTCATTTTTGTCATCCATATTGCTCATAAATTTTTTTTAATACTTTACGGCAGCGATGAATCGAAGCTCATTGACATAATAGTCGAGCGCCTTGTCAACGAGATCCATTCTCGATATTCTGGTAAGGATTTCACCTTCGGGCCTTTCGGAGGCGAAGGTCAAAATAACTGGGAAGCTGTTGATATAGAGAAGATTGATGAAACGGGGACTTATAGAAAGGTCATTCATGTTGAGTACGGAGACTTCATCAAGTCCGTTACTTTTAAAGTCCCCAAGGAGACCAGCTTCAAACCGCAAAATGACGGGAAGAGTCCTTTCATGGTTTGCATCTAGACTTTTTCCTTCTTGTCTTTTTCCGTTTCTACTTAAATGTCATAAGTTCATCTTTCTAACTTATGATAAAACATTAGTCGATTGTGGAATTATGAACCTTGAGATTCTTAACCACTGCTTCGCAAATTGACATGAAATTCTCATACCAGCGATGCATGAGGAAAAAAAAAATGGACTTCCCCTTATTAAAATTATGCAAAGACAAATCGAGCCACAAACAAAGAGTAAATTAACTTCTGATTGTACAGAATGAAATTTACTACCAAATATTAGGAAACATAATTTACACAAATCTTAGCATATTATTTATTGTACCGATCTGAATTGCATTTCAAAAATAAACTGCTGATTTATTTTGCTCATTGAATGATGCAACTTATAATCCCTCAAGTCGAATGTCTTTTTTGTGGCTTGTCTGCAGGTTAAATTGGAAGAAGGAGAGTACATAACTTCTTTTTCTGGATATTTCAAAAAAGGTGAATGATGTTTACGCTGGAATCAACTCTCTCACATTTCGAACCAATAAAAGGATATTGGGACCTACTAATAAAATGAAATTGGAAGGGGAATACTTTTCCGTACCATCCAAAGGAGGGAAAGTTGTAGAGCTTTTGCTGAGTGCTAATAATGGATTTATCACATCTATTGGAGCACGTGTCAAGCTACAGTCTGATAAGTCCTGTTCCGCCAGTATCCAGTCTGTGGGTTTAATCGGGAGTAAAAGGGGGTCAAAGTGGGATGATAGCAATCAAAACACCGACGTAAGGAAAATCATTTATGAACTTGATTCAGAGGGAGAGCGATTCATCCGGTCAATCGCGTTTGAGTATCAAATGGAGGATGGAGGAACGTGGCGATCGGAGACACATGGGGCCATGGGTGGAAAGAAGGAGGAGAAGCCGATTAAAATGGTACGTCCCCCATGTGGACATGCTTTTTAGAATTCTTAAGAAACTCGCATTACCTACGATGACGGTGGGAGAACATTTCGAGAATTTATTTATGAGTTTTGATGGTTATGTCTACTATTGCAGGTTACAGGGGAGTATCTGACTACAATATCCGGACATTTTACGAAAGATGGCATTAAATTTCTCAGTTTTCTGACTAACAAAAGACAACTCATAACTATTGGTGATAAGAAGGGAACCCATAACAAGAGATACAGCTCTGTCAGTCTCCCAACGGATGGCAAAATTGTCGGATTCTACGGGTGGGATTTTGGAAACCTTCGTGGAATTGGAGCATATTTCGAAGGGCAGCCATTTGCAGGTGAAGCGGATTGGGAGGACAAGAAATTTGACGGTGTGAGGGAAATTTACGTAATGCCCGACCAAAGTGGTATCCGTTATATTAGGTTTCTGATTGATGACGGTAGTGAAGGTCTCGAACGTATTAGCGGTGACGGGACTGGAAAAGTCTCCGACGAGGAAGAACAGGTTAGTGTTCTTTTTTTCTCACTTTTACATTAATCTCATTGACCGAGATGATCTGAGTATGTGTCCAGTTATGTGATTTAGCAAATTAAACTCGACAAATTGGTCTTGTTTTCACCTCCTGTCCCACACCAAGAGACTCTGTTGAGATTGCGCAGGTTCAATTGAAGGATTATCCACGGGAGTACTTAACATCGATCTCTGGTTATGTGGGAGAGGATGGTGCCATCAAGTCGCTAACATTTTATAGTAACAGAGAAACATACGGTCCCTATGGCAGGGAGGACAATGGGAAGTATTTTTGGTATCCATCAACTGGAAGCAGAATCACCTGCTTTTATGGAACAGAGGGCAAGACTCTCAAATCCATAGGAGTGTATGCGGAGCCCATACCGTACATGTATCCTTCTAAAATCTTGGGACCCTTTGGTGACTCAGGTGGAGAAGAATGGGATGATGGAGTGCATACTAATGTGAGGGGATTTCGGGTGACCACCTGCGGGGCCAACGGAAAAGAAAAAATTGAGTCCATCACTTTTATGTACGATGACAATGGTTTCTTGGTCAAAGGATCTCCACATGGCAGACGAGACGTATCTTCGGGCAAATGGGTTAGTCCCTATCTCAATCCCTCCGGCTCTGTCCTTTTTCTCTTTCGTCTTCAGTTTCTCTTGATCGATCGAAGACTGACGCACTTCTTTTGGCATCCAAGAGTTAAGAGTTTATAGGTCCGAACCTTCCTCTGTTCTCACAAGTACAACATGTTTCGCTCTGTTATTCTTGCAGGTCTGGCTGGATTTTCCCTACGAGCGCCTAACTTCGATAGGTGTTTGGAAGCGAAGCATTGAAGGGGTGACTATCATCCGCGGCCTGAGAATAACGACCATTCGTGGAACTTCCACCGATCCCGTAACTTACCTTTACGGGCAGTGCACAACAGATCCTAAAACGCGGGCGGACTTTACCATTGAAAAAGATGGTCACAAGATCGTTGGCTTTTTCGGGAGGAAGGGGGAATCACATCTTATTTCTATTGGAGCGCATTTGGAAGAAAATTAGATTAAACCCCCTCCCTCTCACAACCTTTCTTTTTTCTTCCTCTATGGCTTGTGATTGCAAGAACATTCGTTGTTTCTCTTTTCAAATGATGATGGCAAGCGTTGCCCATGGCCAGTATCTGTTTGAATAAATATAAAATGACGGTTGGAGTTGAGCATGTTGGTTGCTGGTTTCTAGATTTGGTCGTTTTGATGTTCTTCAAAGGAAGTCTGGATTCACTGTAGGCGCCCGATGAAGAATGAAGACAAAAAAACTACAAGCATTTAATGAAGAGGATCTACCTAGCATGAAGACAAGGAATGCCAACAAAGGTCATTGAAGAGTTCCCCACGGATTGCTATGTTTGTCTTCAAATGCATTTATTGTATTGACTTTGTTTGTGCGCTCTTGTTAACTTTGTGTGCTTTTATTGTTTTTCTTCATGTAATGTCGTGAGACTTTTGTACTAAGTTGTGTGCGTCCAGCCACTTTAAGGTTGTGAAGTGCAGATTTGTGGACAGCCTGAAAGCAACAGCATTTGCATTTCAATAAAAAGTTCCCTCTAGTCTTTATCTGTCCTTTTGTTTCAAATTTTAAAGTTGTTATCATTCTTTTGGTTACAATAGTCTCGCCTGATTTGATGAGTAACTGTAAGATGCTCCAAGGTGTTACTGAGGTTATGCTTGGATGGGAAAGCTAGTTGTAGAAGAGAGGAAAATGAGCAACTTCTCAACCACGACATTACCCTTGGATTTTTTTGATAGATCCAAGAAGTAAACCGGCACTCCAAGTAACGAGAATAATTGATCCCTATCTTATTCGATTTCTTAAGCTAGAGGTCATCGACAATAGTTTACGTGTCTAGCATTGATAATCACTTGTCCTTAAGTCACGTGCCTACTCATGTCCACGATCTAATTAATTCTTTTGCAAGCAATACCAAATATATGCATAAGTACCTTAAGGTCTAGAAAATTAAAATTCAGTACATATTAATATCTTCTAAAGGCTTCCATTTTTTTTTTTTATAAATATCTCACGAAGAGCCATAATTCACTATAACTCCATCTGCAATAATGCTTAGTAATTTGTTGTGAGCTGTGATGCATATTTTAGCAAAAGATGATGAAATAATGACGTGTGAATATCCTTTATGAGCTCATAGATAGGAGACAATAGTATTTAGGGAAAATCTCAAATAGGGACCCAGAGTGCCCTCATTTTCTCAAAAGAGGACCTAAAGTGAAATTTGTCTCAAATAAGGACCCAAAATGGTTATTTAGTCTCAAAGAAGGACCTCAGTCCCTGGTCGGTAAATAGTTACATTTCCGATGTATATTCTGGTGACTTGATTAGGGTATTTTTGTCCAACTATTTTATTTTTTTTCATTTTTGGTTGTCCTGCTCATCGTCTTCTTCAGGGCACATCTCCTTTGATTTCCCCATGAAACAACACATTGCAATTATGCATTTCAAAAGGCACCCATTTGCTGCCTTCACTTAGGAATACCAACAAACACCAACCGAGCATACACACCATTATATCCAAAACGCGCAGAACCCTGAACTGTTCACTCGAGACGGTAATGACACAAAGTAAAGGGGAAGGAAAATGAAGTCCCACCTTCTTGAGCACCTCTTCTGGTCCGAAAGCCTAGAAATTTGCACTGGGTGCACTCGGTTTGGGCGTGCTCGAGACGGAGAAGAGAGCTCAAAGCAACTGTCCGCAACAAGCCACCGGTACCGTTTCTTCATCATCAGTTGCCTCCTGATGATGACAGTGAGCCAATTTGCAGCACTGCTGATCGTCCTAGCATCAACGACCGAGAAGAATTTCTTCAATTCCGGAGATCTTGTAGCGAGTGAACGTAGTGAACTCAATTACGTTCCCTAGAATATGTTTGTCATCTTCGTTTGATTTTCCTGATGCATTTGTTACAGGTGTGTTCGGTTGTTGAGCTGAGTGGTCTGTTTTTGTGCTTGTTGGGGGCTGCAAGAATCACCGGGATTGCCTCTTTGGCCACTAGATGGCACATGCTAGTGACGCTTCGCTTCTGGTTCGAACCGCCCGAAACCCGAAACCGTGGAACACGATGACTCGCACAGTGACACCGACTCAGATCTCCTCATCCCAGTCTCCACCTTCTCGAGATTCTAGCTCATTCCAAATCCGACAAGCACTAGGTCAATCCATATCCACACATATCCTTACACATGAAATCCATCATTGAAGCTCAAACCTCACTTCGATACCATCTCTCATTCGGTGTACTGTATGTGCAGCGGTGTACTTGGAGCGGAACAACGGCGGGATAACGTTGTACGGGTTCGCGCTAGACCGTAGCTGAGGCCACCCTCGCCAGATCTGGCGAGGGTCAACCTACAAGCCTTTGCCTGTGGCCGGCGAGGGCTCGGTGGTCCTCGCCCACTACCGGCGATGGGCGTCCAACCCTCGCTGGCCCTTCCCAAGTCCAATCTTCTTGGTCTGGGTAAGGGAAGATGCAGAGGGGACGAAGAAGATGATGAACAGTGCAACCATGGACAAAAAAAAAAAAGAATAGAACAAACCGAAAATAAAAAAAAGAATTTTTTTGGACAAAAATACCCTTGATCAGGTTACCGGAATATGCATTGGAGATACATCTATTCAACGGCCGGCAAGTGAGGTCATTTTTTGGGACTAAATGACAACTTTGGATCCTTATCTGAGACAGACTCCATTTTAGGTCCTCTTTTGAGAAAAAGGATGCACTTTGGGTCCCTATTTGGGATTTTCCCTAGTATTTATCATGTAAAATGACACAAAAAATCCCTAAATTTTACTTCAATAAATAATGTTGTCTCTAGATTTTTTAATATATTTAATGTAGTTCTTGAACATTTATTGAATGTTCAATCTAGTTCCTAAACTATATGAAAATATTTGATAGCGTCCTTTCATTAATTAAAGTTGACAAAATCTAGTATTATGACTTCTAAACCATTAAGTTTGAACGGTAGAACAAAAAATTAAATCACATGTGGATTTTTAATGTAAGATATTCATTTTAATTTAGGATATAATAATCCACGTTATCAAATAATGCTAGACATTTTAATGCCCTAATTCTTTTTCTTTTTCTAAAGTAGATGAATAAAATGATGAACATGTGTAGACATCATTTTTAATGATCCGACTCAGCTTATATTAATCCACTTCTTCAAATAACGTTTGATTTGTGTTTGACCAATGAAGAAGTCCATTAAATATTTACCAAAAGTTCAAGAACCACATTAAATAAATTAGAATATTAAGAATAATATTGCATATTGAGTCAATGATGGCATTTTTCCTATTTATTACTATCAAAAGAGGGTTATTTTAGGGTAAAATTCAATTTTTTTTTTAATGACCCTGGAACCGCCGTCAACCGGCAGCCTAGACGTAAACCAGGGGCGGCCAAGCCCACCCACCTGACCCGGCGTGCGGTTGAGTCACACAAGCGACCGCAGGGATTCGAACTCGCTCCCCTCTGATAGGGGAATTGAGCACAAACCACGCGACCACCAATGGGGTGGGTAGAATTCGTTGTTTATTCTTTTGAAACCACATAAATGGTCAGGGATGAAACTGAAGAAGATGCAGTTCGTACATCACTGTTTGCAAAAAGCAAATGCATAAGAGGATGATCCTCGTTCTCATATCAATTCATATTGATTTCGTTGAAATTACACATCTAAAAGGGTTCAAAGGTGAATCTTAGAAAATTGTTGCAAATTAGTGATAAGCAAAAGATATAATAGTGCCAAAAGGACTTTGGATAAATTACATTCAGTTGCTACTCATTATGGTTAACATTGTGCCTGAGCACTTGCTAGCCCAATTCTAAGAAAATAAGAACACATACATCCTCATCTTGAAGAAGATCGGATGATTACCATTACACATAAGAACACGCCGATCCATCAACTCAATCCATCCAAATGCTCCTTTGCATTTACAGTCCTGATCCACGTGTACATGCAAAAATCAATTTATGTGATGCTAATTGAAGAGGTTTGATTCAGTCGATGATTCGGAGAGGCTAGCGTGGGCTCTAAGTTAGGTTTTGTACCTTGACAACCACTTGAAATTGAAGCATGATCAATGGAATTTGAACTCTAGAGCTCATGTTCGAGGAGACATTAACAGTGCGATTCTTGTCCCGCTATTTTGTCAAATTAGGCCAAGTTGTGGTGAGAAAAACACATTGGGTGAAAGATTCACTTGGCGTTGGGAACTGTACATGATGATGTGCACTGCAACTTTCGGAACAATGTATAAACAAAAAAGTAGGGAATTGCTTAAAGCACTTTTGAAGTGGCGGATTGAAGAATTAATTAATGGGGGGAATCGTGTCGCGATCTCGTTTTTTTTTTTTTGTGCATGATCAGGGCAGAGCCAGCGGAGGCTAATGGTTTGGCTAGGTCTATTAAGCTTAACCCGGGCTCTCCTACGCCCACCAACTCCAACTTAATGGTTTAATATTTTAATCTATAAGTTAATTTTAAAAGAAGTCGACACTTCGATTAGAAATCCAAGTGAAAAATATTGAGAAAAATATTCGCTCTGCGCAACCAGGAGAAATTTGATTACACTAGTTAGGCTGCGTTTGTTTTCGTTTCTTTTTTCTGTTTTTAAACAACTTTTTTGTTTTTGTTCCGGGAACAAAAAAAGAAGCAATGCGTTTGTGTGCGTTTTTGTTCCAAAATTATTTTTTTGTTCCCAGAAACACATCTGGAACAGAAACAAGAAACAAAAAAAAATTGTTTCTTGTTTCTGGAACAAAATTTAGAAACACTTTCTTTTCTTCTTCTTTTCCTTCTCTCTTTTTCTTCTTCTTTTTCTTTCTTTTTTTCTTTGGCCGGTCGCCGGCCTCGGTCGGCCGGCGGCCGGCCGTCGAGGGCGCCGGCGACCTCGCCGGAGCGTCACCGGCCCCGGCGAGGCCGACCTCGCGCCGAGCTCGCCCGGTGGCCGGCGAGGCTCGACCTCGCAAGGTCGGCGTCGCAGCGGTGGCCGGCGAGCCGAGCCTCGCCGGCCGTTGGGCGAGTTCGGCCTCGCCGGATCTAGGCGAGGCTGCGGCCCTCGTCGGCCGGTCGGCCGGCCATGGCCGAGGCGGCGACCGGCCAAAAGAAGAAAAAAAAAAAAGAAAAAAAGGAAAAAAAGGAAAAATAAATAAGAAAATAAGAAAAATAAGAAAGAAAATAGAAAAATAAAATAAAAATATTAAGAAATAAAAGAAATAAAATAATTATACAAATTTACCAAACGTGTTTCTGTTAATTTTTTATTCGCGAGAACAAGTTTACCAAACGCGTTTTTTTGTTCAAAAATTGTTCCCAGGAACAGAAACACTTTTTCTATTTCTATTTCCTAGAGCAATTTTTAAACGAAATGTTACCAAACGCGCCCTTAATCACTAATGCACTTTTGGTACTTAATTTTGTTTAAACCCTCGGGATTTTTGGATTTTTGAGGGATTTTCCATGCATTTGCAAAAGAAATTTTTTTTTTGGTCTTTTTCTATTTTTGAACATAAAAAATAATTTTTTTATTTTTGATCTTTTTAGAAATATTAATCATTTTTGGCTTTTCTTCTAATTTTTTGGGCTTTTTGGGAAAATATGAGATATTTTTGGATTTTTTTAAAATGTTTTGAAAATAAAGTTATTTTATTAAAATATTATTATTATTATCATTATTATAATATAATATATTAAAAACGACTTGGGTCGGATCCCGGCGAGTCCAACCCGTTTCGTTGGCCTTCGGCCCTATTGGCCAATCGTCGGCCATGGGGCTGAAGCATGGGCCCGACCCAGAATTTTTCACTCAAAGCCCAAAAAAAGTAAAAAGGGGCTACGCACCTCGAGCTGCGCGAGACGGCCCACACGTGACTAGGCCTGGTTGGCCCAAACCAATGAAACCCTACCCGATTATGACCCGGCATCAACCGACGACCCGGTTCCTAAAAACCCTACCCGGGTGACCCGGGTTCGACCCGATTCCAACTCGGCTCCTTCTTTGCGAATCCGAATTTCGGAGTCCTAGAGTGCGTCACCGAGGGGAGTTTGGCTGCGGCGACGCGATCGGGGTTTCGGCCGGCGCGGGGGGAAGCGGCGACGACGATGCGTCGGGCGGCTGCTGGTTTCTCAAAAAAGCGACAGCGACAAAGAGGTTCCCACCTGGTACGATAGCGGCGGGAGTGTGCAGCGGCAGGGAATGGCAGCGCTTGACAAATATCTGGTGCAGCGACGACGACGGGGGGCTAGCTCTCGGACCTCCTCCGATGTCTCTTGGGGGAAGTGATCAAAGCTAGCTACCTTGGATCGTCTCTTGGCCGTGGTTTTGGCCTTCCCCCGGACGCCCTATTTATAGGCGAGGGGGGCCGGTTGACGGAGGCTATGCCAGCGGTCTTTGGTGCGCCGACCGGCCTTCCTCCGCCGGCCGAACCGGCATCCGTCCTTCCCCTTCCACGGAGGCCTGCTCGCCATCAATGCCGTGTCCTCTCAGCCACCAGCCTATGCTCCTCTCTCTGCTCTAGCTCGTCCTTCACGCGTTGGCATCCTCCGCGCGCGTAAGCAGTAGAGGCGAAGGGGAGGAAGCAGGAAGAAGGAAGAAGAAGGAGAGAGGGGGGGCTGAGCCGGAGCTAAAAAAAGAGGGCTGGGCCCTGGGCCCGCGTGGGGAGAAGAGAGGAGGAAGAGGGGCGTGGCGGCTACTACTCCTTTTTTTTTTTTTTTTTTTTTTGCTTTTTTTTTGTTTTTATTATTATTATCTAAAAAGAAAATAAAGATTAATAGATGCCAATAAAAACTAAGCCCTAATTTAATATACGTTGACAAAATTTAGATGTCAATAATCGCAAACTTTAACGGGCACATAATTGATTGCAACTAATCGCGGATTGACTTTATGGTTCTTCTCTTGCCAAGTGGCTTGGAACTTGGAAGAGTATATGTTTGTTTATCATATTTTATGTTTAACTCCAATATTAAAATTACACACAGAAAAAAAAAAGGTGAGAAAAGATAGGATGAGTTACATCGAAAAGGCTAGCACACAAAACCTACATATGTTATTAATTTATTATCACAACATAAAACGAGAAAACTATAGTTAGTTTTATTATTTTGGGTCGAGAATGTACGTAATTACTGATTACAAAAAAGTTGAAGTTTGACATAAGACATGCTGGTAAAACCTGCTACCAGTCCTTTATTTCGCGATTAATCAGTTCTAGTTTCTTAGAATTCAGAGTGCGAGTAAAGACTTTAATTGAAGAAATAACAACATTAAAGATTGATTGTGGGAGTAAAAATTCTCAAAAATAAAGAAAGAAAGAAATGCGTCTTATCCCAACTGGATACTTCAAAACATTATCTTCGCACATGGATTACGTGCTTCGTGAAACGGATCACTAGTATTAGAATAATTAATTATAAATCAAGTCTTCATCTAACAACGTCCTATTTGCCTCTCCAATTGATGATAAACCACACCTTTATCTTAATAACTAGTCTATGACCAAAAACTATCTAATAACTAGTCGATAATGATCCTACAAAATCTCATTATCGGCATCACATCATTTTCTTAGTGGTCTTCCCTGGTGAAAAGCTTGCTTGCAAGTGTGATTATTAAATAGAAACTTATTTAAGTGAAGGCCTTATTGAATTTATAAATGATTTTAAAGATAGGAGTAATCGATTCTTATTTCTCTTTGTAGAGCATCTAAATGTTGTTAGGACAACTAAAGGTAATAAAAAAAAAATTGAACTATTTACTTTTATAATTTAAGACGATTTGATGGTATTATATTAATCAAATATTTCCTTAACAAAGGAATTAAGTATCGTATTGAACCAATGTTTAGGAATCATCGACTTTATAAGTTATTGGTCTATCGTGACAAAAAACTCCTCTTCACTTTCAAAGATTCTATAAATTTTCTTCCTGGTGGCCTGGCTTCATTAGCCAAAGCTTTATGCCCGCAATTTGGTTCGAAAGGTTCCATCCGACATGAGGATTTGAAATTGTCAAGTCTTTGAGATCTGAGAACTGAATTCTTCACCGTATCTATTAACAAATTCATTCGGTAGAAGCGATCGTCCAAAGACCCAGTTTCTGAACCAAAAGGATAAGTTATACTTCTCTAGTTGCTGCTGAGCAGATATCTTAGGGACAGAAATAAGAAATGATAGATCGAATCCCACCACTCCAGAGGCTGCTTGAAAGTTCGGACTCGAAAGGGAGGAATTCGATCTTCCGCTTGTCTTGTTAGTATTATTTGGAAATCTATTTATAGCAAGTAAAGACTCCTTTTGGTCGAGGAGAGCGCTTTAACTAGAGAATTTCTTTCTTTTTTTTTAGCTTGACTTTGATTACTTTTTTTGCAAATCGGTAACGGTCCCATAAAATCTCACAATTGGCACTAGTATTGGTCAGCTTTATTCCTACCTCCGCTGTATGTGTTTTCTTCTTTATGGTCCCGCCTTTTTTGGCTCGCATATCGTCTCTATTATCAGCACCGGCAGACAGTTGCTCCATATTTAAAGTAGGGTTTGTGCATTTCAGATTGATGCATGGTACTTGTTGAATGCTTCTTCATCTTTACATGGGGCGAGTTGGCGAAGAAGGGGCACCATAGATATTCTTTAGCACCCGGGTATCTTAGCAGCTTTCGACTTATTATCATGATGTCGCATTTCTGCTTTGAATGCCCACGACCGTCTTTTGTTTTGATATTGTTTTTCCCAATTAAACCGAGTAATTTGGATAATCCAAAACCTTATTCAAAAGTTCTTGCTCGAATTGTCCGAAGCAGCGGAGGCACTAGAGAAGTCTATCAGCTCATGCAAACAACACGGAAATAGATGTTAAAGTACAAATTGAGTTGATGACAATGATGCTGCTTATCAACTAAATATAGAGCTATCTGGTTGGGAAGTTTTGGAATTTTATCTTTAGAAGTTTGAAAGTTTTCTAATTGATGTATTTCTCTTCTTGCAAGTAAATCTTTCAAAACGTACTCTTAGGTATATAAATACTCACTTAAGCTTAATGGAAATACACAATAATTTCTGTTTCAACATGATATCAAGAGTCATCTAAGGCTAACGCCGCTTTCAACCCTTCCGTTCTTGTTCTCCTTTTTTGTTTTCTACAAGGGTGGTCATCATGGCCCTAGAGAATCCTGCCGCCACCACCACCATTATTGCCATTATAAACCCCTCTTCCACACTTCCTCGTTCACCACTTCCTTTCTCTAAGTCTCAAAGCATCCAATTACTTGTTATCGAAAGCATGGGTCATCCCATTTCTCAAGAGACAAAACCTCTATGACCAAGTCGATAGAACCAAAATGTGTCCCTCTAATGCAGCCCATGTAGCTCTCTAACAATAACAAAACGCTTCCATCAAGAGTCTTCTAATTGCGTCCCTCTCAGAATCAATTTTACCTCTAATTATAGGTAAACCAACTAATATAGCCATTGAGCTTCACTCTCTGGTTCTTTTCTCTCTACGCGGGTAGAGCTGCCCCTCCTTCCATGGAGCCCTCCTCTATCCCCTACGGGTGATAGTTTTCCCAAACCCTAATCCCATACTCATAGCTCACACAGAATCCCTAATTCTCGTCCCCCCTCAGTCTCTCTAGTCCGCAAAACCCAAAAATCAAAACCTAACCAACCCTAATAGATGGACATCACCGGGAGCTCTACACATCTTCGGTCTGCGATCTTCACTGGACATCGGAAGAAATAGAGTGTTGATCCATACAGTGGTCGCCCACCCAAGCCCCTGCCTTGAGCTCCCTTCAATCGGAATCAACGATCTCCTCCAAATCAGGTACGACGCCCTGTGTCCAGATTCTGCAAGAGTGGTCGAAAATGGAGAATGAGGAAGAAAATCAGCTTCGTGTTGCAGCCCTGTGTAGGAGTCTAGGGCACCTATGGTCAGAAAAAGATGTCGTTACAGTTAGGGAGGAAGTCCCCACTGATAAGATCATAGAGTGTCAACATACCCTCTTTGGGAAACTGCTGTCGAGATCGCTTGTCAACTTCCAAGCATTATGTACAACGATGAAGAAAGCCTGGAAAGTCAATGCAGTTCTAATAACCCAAAAAGAACCTGGGTTTTTCTCCTTTATGTTTGAATCAAATGAAGACAAAGAGCGAGTGCTAAATTCTGGTCCCTGGTCTTTTTCAAGTAACTTACTGGTCTTGAAGCAATGTGTACCTGATATTCCCGAATACTGCTATGACTTCATGAGTTACGACTTCTGGGTTCATATTCTAGGCCTGCCTCCGGGGTGGATTCTGGAGGAAGTATATGCTGATGTGGCTGGCAAAATAGGCACAGTAAAGGAAATCCAGTTAGAATTACAAGGCAATACTTTCACTAAAACTGGGAAAGTACGTGTCGCCTTAGACCTTTCAGCCCCTTTGAAAACAGGGACACTAGTGCAGATGGGTGCCAAAAGCTTGGGTTGAGTTCAAGTACGAACGCCTTCCCCATTTCTGCTACTCATGCGGCAAAATGGGGCATTATGCTACCAACTGTGAAGAAATGCCCTATGAACAGTCAGACTGGGCAGCAAACAAGGTAGGGAAATACGGATCGTGGCTTAAAGCTAAGTCAAGAGACAAAAGCCCTCACCGGGAAGCCTTTTATGGCACAGTCATAACTCACCCAGAGACTGAGGAGTATGTACCTGAAACTCCTCTTCAATCTAACCTCGAGGTTGTGGGATGCCCTGGAGTTCCAGCTGGACCGAATCGAAGCAAAAAAAGGGTGGAGAATCCATCAGCAGATGACAACAGAGCAGAAAATATGCATACCATAACAGACAAGTCAGCCAAAGGAAAGCAGCCTTTATATCTACTAGACTCAACTGCAGCAAGGCATCATGAAACAGAGGGGTCCACTAGGAAGGGGCCAAAGCTCATCAGAGCAAAAAAGCAGAAGAAGATCGAGGAATCAATGGCGCAATTGATAGAAGACATGGAGTTACTAGACACTCCCATTCACTTGGTGAAAGAAGGGAATGATTGGGCTTTGGTGGCTAGCCCTAATAAGCCACCGGCGACACCATGAAAATTCTGAGCAGGAACTGTCAGGGGCTGGGCAACCCCCTGACGTTCAAGAGCTTAGAGCCCTTGTGGCTCTAGAAAGGCCCTCCGTGGTTTTCCTGATGGAAACTAAAAATAAAGCAACTATGGTGGAAAAGGTAAGGAAGAGACTTAATTATCAGCAATCTTTTCTGGTACAGCCAACAGGAATTGCAGGTGGACTCGCTCTCCGTGGAATGAAGAGTTTAAGGTAAAAGTGAGGTGTAGCTCCAACAATTTTATAGATATGGACTGTGAAGATCCCAAGCGGTAAATTAATGAGGATAACATTCCTTCACGCTCCAACTAGCTACCAAGATAGACTTCAACTATGGCAGCAATTAAGAGGTTTTCATGCAGCCAATCACTTACCGTGGTTGTGTATGGGGGATTTCAATGATACTCTCTATACCTGGGAGAAGGAAGGGAAACGGGAGACTATGTATTATCGAGTTGCAGCCTTCAGGGATATGCTAAACGACTGTTCACTCATGGAGATAGACAATAAAGGCTGTAAGTTTACATGGACTAACAACAGAGAAGGGGAAATTTTAGTTAAAAAGCGTTTAGACAAAGCAGTTTGCACAATGGAATGGCGTATTACCTTCCCAAATGCTGAAATCTTTGCTTTACCCGCGGTAGGGTCAGACCATAGCCCCCTCCTTCTCTCTTTATACCCTGGTCATGGCAAAAGGAAAAAGGAGTTCAGATTCGAAACTTACTGGCTAGATGAGGAGGAATGCAAAGATGTAGTCAAGAATGTTTGGGCTGAATACCACCTAGACAATAGAAGTTTGCCACAAAAGATCAAACGAGTAACATCGGCTATGCTGGATTGGAGCAAAAAGAAGTTCTCCAATGCTTCTATTCAAATTAAGGGGCTCAAATAGCGTCTAACGGAGCTAACAAACGGCAACTCTGCTGATTCCAGTAAAGTAGAAATTCAGTCGATTAAGGCAAAAATTGATCATCTATGGCGGCAAGAGGAGATGTATTGGGGACTACGATCTCGCATCACATGGCTCAAATGGGGCAATAAAAATATGAAGTTTTTCCATGCAACTACAATCCAGAGAACACAAATGAACAAAATTACCATGTTGAAGATTGATGAACAGCACTGGACCAGGGATCCTCAGACTCTCAAGCAGCACGTCACGGACTACTTCCAAACTCTCTATGGTTCGGTGGGACCAAGAAACCTCCAGCCCATCTTAAATCACTACCCAAAAGTAGTAACAACAGAGATTAATCAGATATTGATGGCTGATATAAATGAGGAGGAGGTTAAAGAAGCTGTCTTTCAGCTTGGCTCCCTAAAGGCCCCAGGACCAGATGGTCTAAGTGGGCAATTCTATCAGCATTTTGGGATGAAATCAAAAGCGACATCGTGAACATACTACAACAATTCTTTAAGTCAGGTCAGTTTGATCCGGTTCTTAACTAAACTTTCATTGTCCTCATACCAAAAATCAAAAATCCAGAGCATATTAGCCAATTCCGGCCAATCAGCCTGTGCAATTTTAACTATAAAATCATTTCAAAGGTCCTGGCAAATCGTTTAAAACAATGGCTACCACAGATTATATCACAAGAACAAAGTGCTTTTGTTCATGGACACCAAATACAGGACAATATCATATTTGTTCAAAAAATGCTGCATCAAATGAGGATCAGAAAAAGGAAAAGGAAATTCCAGACCATTTTGAAACTGGACATGCAAAAAGCATATGATAGATTGGAGTGGGATTTTCTTCGACTGAGTATGTTAAAGATGGGCTTTTCAGATCAATGGGTTCATTTGATTATGCAATGTGTATCTTCAGTTTCTCTAAATGTGAAAGTTAATGGAGAGCAAACAGAATTTTTTCGTCCTACACGGGGAATACGACAAGGCGACCCTCTTTCTCCCTACTTGTTTATTGTGATGGCCAATGTCCTGTCGTGGATGATACACAATGCCGTGGCAGATGGCAGCATTAAAAGGATTAAGTTAAACAGGTTTTGCCCCACCTTAACCCATCTACTGTTTGCTGATGACCTTATTTTCTTTATGGATGGATCAATTCGAGAATGCCAGAGTTTGGCTGCTATACTCAATCAATATTGTTATGCTACGGGTCAAGCGATTAATTTAAACAAGTCAAGCATGTTCTTCAGTCACGGTTGTCCACAAGATCTAAAAAGGAATATGACCAAAGAAATGCGAGTGCCAACTATTGAAAGGATTGGGAAATACCTAGGGCTTCCTTCAGATTGGGGAGAAACCAAAAAAGACATGTTCGCTTGGATTTTATCCAGAGTCAATATGAAACTGGTAGGGTGGAAAGAGAAATACCTGTCGAAAGCCGGGAAAGAAATCTTGGTCAAGACTGTTGTGCAAGCATTGCGGCAATACGCCATGTCAATCTTCAAGATACTTGTATCAATTTGCAGGGCAATTGAGAAACAAATAGCAGCATTCTGGTGGAGGCAAAATGATGCAAAGAATAGTATGCACTGGAAAAAATGGGAGACTCTGAAATGCAGAAAAGATCGAGGAGGATTAGGTTTTAAAGATTTGATTTCTTTCAATGTAGCTATGTTGGGAAAACAGGCCTGGAGACTATCCCAATCCCCTTCAACCTTATGGAGCCAACTGCTGAAAGGCCTATATTTCCCTCAAGGAGACCTATGGAAAGCAAATAGAGGTCCTCGGCCTTCTTGGGGATGGCAAAGTGTTCTTATGGGACGAGATGCCATTCTACTAGATTTAAAATGGATCGTGGGTGATGGGAAATCTATTCATATCCATCAAGATCATTGGCTCTCACAAGGAATCCTTGGCGGACCAGAAAACAGAGATGACCCTCACCTAGTGGCCGAACTAATTAATCAGGAAAGGAAAGAATGGAACGAGCCAATGTTGAATCAACTATTTGAACAGAGAATAGTCAATCAAATTCTCACTATTCCTCTAGCACAGCAGCAACAGGCAGATAAATTGATCTGGACAGGCAATCATAGCGGGCAATACACAGTTAAAAGTGGCTACAATAAGATTCATGATGCTTCCTTACCATAGGACCGAAACAAAGCCTCCTCCTCCTACCAACCTCCTCGCAGATTGTGGACAAATCTCTGGCACCTGGCAATTCCCCATAAATTGCGAATATTTGTTTGGAGTCTCTGTCAGGACGCCTTACCAACCAAAGAAAAGCTCTACCAGAGGAAGATATTACCTGATTCGGTGTGCCCTCTTTGCTCCAAATACCCTGAAACAGTTGAGCACATATTCCTTCACTGCAAACAAGTCCAGAAGGTATGGTCAGACCCTCGCCTACATCTAAACCAAATCACACAGTCGGCCACCGGAATGGATAAGTGGGTGGCGGAATACCTTGTAGCCAAGTCGCATGCACCAGATCGCGAATTGGTTGTTGAAGTCCTCTGGCAAGTTTGGAAAAATCGGAACAACTTCGTATTCCGGAAGACCAAAGGCCAACCTGAGGCACTGATCGATACAGCTCAAGCACTAGAGGAAAGCCTATCAGAGATGGTCACCGAGGGATCGTTCTGGGTTGAAGGAAACAAAAACCTTACCTGCAACCTGGACGGTACCGCATTCGCCAAATCTAAAGTTGAATGTTGACAGCTCGTGGACAGCAATCGATTCGCCCAGCGCGGTTGCGAGAATTCTTCGCAATTCCAACGGGATCTTGATCGACGGGTTCGCCAAAGAGGTCTACGCTTCTTCCCCCTTGCAGGCGGAAACCCTAGCTCTGTTTTATGGGTTGAAGATGCTGGAAGAGAGAGAAGCTCTGCACGTGGGACAACTACACAAACTGAACCGAAGTCTTCTACTCGAAACTGATAGTCAGACGATCGTAAACTCCATCCTGGGCCGAGAAGAAGCTCCTTGGGCCGTTATAACTCAGGTACAGGAATGCAAAAGTATCTTAGCCCATATGCCATTAGCAACAATCTCCTTTTGTTCGAGAGAGGCAAACCACGCTACCGATTGGGTTGCAAAGGCACTACGCCGCAAAACTCTTCCTTCTAATTGGCAGTGTGAACCACCTGCCCCCCTGATGTCTATTTTATGCTATGACTCTGACTTACCTTGTAAAGCTCGGTGCTATTAATGAAAGTATGAATCACTATTATCGACCAAAAAAACTAATATAGCCATTTGGGATGCTCTCAATGCCTCTTTTGACTCAACTTTCGCTACACAAATGTTCTCTCTTCATCTCAGTATTCAGCTTCTGCAACAGAAACATGACAAATTAGTTATTGATTGCCCCCAACGTGCTAAATCCATTGTCGATGAGATGGGTGCCATAGGCAAGCCTCTTGAGCCAGAGGATTTCAATGTCCATATCTTTTATGGTCTCTGATCTGATCTCCATGACATTGTTCCTATATTACTTGGTCATTCTAAAAAAATCTTGTTTACGAAGAGCATTAAGGCCTTCCAAGAATTGTAGATCTCCAAGCCTTCCTCTCAAGTTAACTATGCTATAGCCCTATGAATCACGGACACGTTGTCCGTGCTTCCGTGTCGTGTCCGACACGTGTCGGAGCGTGTCGGACACGTCGACACGCTCGGACACGCTGGGACACGCGTTGTCCGCGTGTCCGACTTTCCGACACGCGGTCAACATTTTTCGACACGCGTCGACACGCGTGTCCGGGAAGACCGACGGAGGATGGAGGCCGGGGAGGGCGAGGGAGCGAGAGGCCGCGAGCGACGGCGAGAGACGGCTAGAGAAAGAGCCGAATGTAGAGAAAGAGAGAGAGAAGTAAACTCCCGCCGGCGAGACGAAGCCACGCAACGGACCACCGCGACGGCGAGAGACGGCGAGAGAGAGCAGCCGCCACTATTGCGATGGATCGGCGACGAGGAGGAGGAGAAGGATCAAGAGGAAGAGGAGAGGAAGGTGGTCGTGCGGAGAGGAAGGTGGTCGTGCAGCGTGCGGCGTGCGGCGAGCGGCGAGCGGCGGCGAGAAGGCGCGCGGTGAGTGGCGAGAAGGAGGAGGAAAAGTTCGCCCGAGAAGGAGGAGGAAAAGTTTGCTAGGTTTTTGTGAGGGAATAAAAAGTAATAAAAAAAGGGGGATGATGGAGGGAAATGGACGGAGGAAGTGGCATGACTTTTGAGTTTTGGGGAGGGAAGTGACAAGTTGACAGCTTGTCTGTCATTGGTGGGAGGGGAAAAATGTAAAATAAATTTAGGGTGGAGGGAAATGAACGGAGGGAAAAAGGGTGAATTTTGGGGATTTGTTTTTTTTAATGAGAAAATCAAATAAATGAGATTAACAAATAATTTCAAAAAATAAAAGTATTGAATTTTGAATAATGATAAATTTTGATTATTATAGAAAATTATGGATTTATTTAAATAAATTGATTCTAATTTTTTTTATTAATTATTAGTTTCATCAATAACTTTTGTTAAAGGTAAAAACATGTTTCGCATTAACTATAAATATATTTTTCGAATTTTTAATGAATTGATTTATTAATATTATTAGTGTATTTATTATAGGCTCAATTTGAATCAAATTAATTAAAAATACAAATATTCATTTAATATACAACGTGTCGGAACGTGTCGGAATTCTCTATTTTTTTGAAATGACGTGTCGACGTGTCGTGTCGTGTCGGACACTCGTGTCGTGTCGCGTGTCGGTGCTACATAGCTATAGCCAACTCTACTCAACGAAATGCCTGCCCCCCTCTTGGTTCCTCTTTCTATAGCCGTGGTCAGTCTAGAGGTCGCGGGGTTTGCGATGGCCACTTTGGCTATGGTCATAGTACCCGTGGTTTTCAACATGGTCAATTATGGTGTTCCATCTGTCAACATACAAATCACACTACTGCCACATGCTACTATCGTCCTCTAGATATACCTTATTATCCACCGCCTACACATGCCCTTCTTCTACTTCATCTTCTCAACCCTCTTATTCCCCCAATGCCAACCTAAGCCATGCCTTTCCCCCTCTTTTACCTACACCTACCAACACCCTACCTTGGTACCCTAACATGGGTGCCTTACACCATGTTATGCCTAATATACAACCCCTCTCTTCCTACGAAGCTTATAATGGATCAGATCAACTACACGTCGAAAAAGATAAGGGTCTCAAAATCACTAATATTGGTATTTACTCTATTCCCTCCTCTATTTCAAATCTTTCTTTACATTTAAATGATGTTCTTCATGTCCCTGATATTTCTAAGTGTTTACTTTCAATTCAAAAATTTGCACCTGACAATAATGTCTTCTTTGAATCTCCAACTCATAGTTTGATTCCGTTGGATTTAATTTATAGTGATGTTTGGAGTTCTTCTCATGATGTTTCAACTAATGATTATCATTATTTAATGATCTTTGTTGATGATTGCATCAAATTTATTTGGTTTTATCCTCTTAAAGCAAAGTGAGATATTTACTTCATTTTTCTTACTTTCCAAGCTCTTGTCGAACGTCACTTTTCACAAAAAATAAAAGCCACCTGGGTGGGGAATTTCATGTCCTGCCCTCCTTTTTCTCGAAAATTGGTATTACTCACCAATTTCTGCCCTTCATACCCATGAATAGCAAGGGGCAGTTGAACATCATCATAGGTATATAGTTGAAACTGGTTTAAAATTATTAGCTCATGGCTTTATCCCTCACCAATACTGGCACTACGCATTCGAAATGGCGGTCGACCTCATCAATCGGATGCCATCCAAGGTCAATAATCTTGTCTCCCCCTTTCAAATGGTTTACAATCAACCTTTGCATTATTCCTTCTTAAAAATCTTTGGGTGTCACGTAATTATACTGCCCATACGATGGATTTCCACTCCGTTCCCTGTATTTTCTTGGGTTGCAATCCCCTTCTCCTATAGGATACCGCTGCTTTGACCCTCTTAACAATCATTTATACATTGCTCGACATATTCGTTTCGATGAAACATGTTTTCCCTTTATATTTCCTTCCATTCTTGGTCCATCACCTCATTCATCACTTCCTACGCCTATTGTGGTACAGTGGGCTTTGACTCCTATGGGCGTTCCTCCATCTACCAATATAGTGAGATCGCAGCCTCTTACACTAGCACCCTTAATGTCATCTAATACCAATTCATCCATCTCTCCTACCCTAAGAACTAGGCCCCTTTATGACATATATCGTTCCCCATCCTCATCATTCTCTCCACCACCATCGCCGCCACCCCCACCTAGGCTAACACGCACCCACACCATGCAACTTCGCTCTAGTCCTCCTCAAATTAATATAGCCGCCACCCCCCTCACCGAACCAACTTCATCCACCCGAGCCAACAAAATCCTTGAGTGGAGTGCAGCTATGACCGATGAATTTAATGCCTTGTTAAGTAATGACACTTGGTCTTTGGTCTCTCGCATTTCCTCCATGAACCTCGTCGGGTGTAAGTGGGCTTAGATGGTTAAGCACAATGTGGATGATAGTCTTGAGCGCTATAAAACTTGCCTGTGTTGTAACCAAAAGGATTTGAAGGGAGAGAGTAAACACACAAAGAGAGAATATATTACTCAATATGCCTTGCAGAGGCTTAATGGAGTACACACACAAGCTTTGCTAAGCTTAAAACTCTCTCTAGCTTCCTATATGCTTCTGAAGCTATCTCACTCTCTCTCACACTTTCTCTCGTGTGGCCCTATCTCTAAAATAACTAACATAATCCTATATTTATAAGCATCTCCACCGCCTGACTTCACCGCTTGAACTCCACCGCCAAACTTTTCTTCTTGGCTAAGGAGTCAAAGTCTTCAACGTGCAAGAGCTTTTCTTCTTGGCTAAGGAGTCAAAATTTGTGGGCTGCGAATTCTCTTCTTGTTGCCGACTTCAATGGGATTATAAAATTGTCAGCCGCAAGTTTCTTTCCTTCCTTTCTTGTTGTCTCTCACTCTGATGGCTACTTCTCTCTCAAGGATTTTATATTGATGATCTTCTTCACCGGGCTGGGATGTTTGAGTGCAAGCTCGTCCAAACTCCGATGGCCACGACTACAAAACCATATGAGAAAGGGGGTGCTCTGGTGTCTGATCCTACTCTTTATCGGTCTATTGTTGGTGCACTACAATATGTGACATTGACAAGACCAGATCTCTTCTTTGCTATTAATAAAGTTTGTCAATTCATGCATGCACTGACTGAAGACCACTAGCAAACGGTGAAACGCATCTTGCGCTATCTTAAACATACAAGGTCATCCAATTTGCTTCTTTCCCGATCCAATGATACTTGTTTGCAAACCTTTTCCAATGTGGATTGGGTTGATAGCTTTGACGTCAGGAAGTCAACTAGAGGGTATGCTATTTTTCTTGGTCCTAATTTTATCTTTTAGAGCTCCAGACGAAAGCGAATCATAGCGCGCTCTTCACAAAGTCTAATCATAAAGCCCTTGCTGATGCTGCAGCTGAACTCATTTGGCTCGCACTTTTTCAAGAGCTTGGGTTCTCTCTTCAAGGTCCTCCCATCCTTTGGTGCAATAATATTGGTGCCGCTTATCTGTCCGCAATCTGGTTTTTCATGCTTGTACCGAACATATTTAAATTGACTTCCACTTTATCTGTGTCATGTCGCCCAACAACAACTCAATATGCAGTTTATCTCCATAACAGACCAACTCGCCAAAGCTCTTCCTAAAGCACGGTTTGCATTTTTGTGAGACAAGTTGAAGATTCGCCGTCTTGACTCTTCCATTTGAGCGGGTGTATCAACCAACTATAGGGCTATCAGATTTGAAAGTCTTGGAATCTTATCTTTAGAAGTTTGAAACTTTTATGATTAATACATTTCTTCTCTTGCAAGTAAATCTTCCCGAATGTACTCTTGGGTATGTGAACACCCAAATAAACTGAATGGAAATACATAACAATTTCTGTCTCAACACTGCCGCCGCTGCTATGGAAGGGAAGTAGTCCATTCCCTCCCTCAGAAAATCTTGAAGAGCTAACCACGGTGAGGGGCAAAGAAGCGAGCGAACACAAGCGACTCGGCTGCCATTAGCTGGATGAGGATGCAGAGTGGTGGGCCTGAAGTGTCCTTCCATCGCCTGCCAAAGGCTCGATTTGGAGCATCTCTGAGAGGAATATGGGGACGGCGATTCAAGTTCGCATAATCCAAAACACCAGCCTGAAAGTAAATTCAATATATTAAGTAAAAAATCCGTCGGGTCAGACAAGTTTTCTTAGCAGGTCTCTGACCCACCATAGACGCGTACAATCGACGAAAAGCAGCTGCATACCCTAATGTCCTCATTCGCGTTGTTCAATGGTCCATTGGCATTGGACGATGCATTCACAATCTGTTCAAAATCAAGACCGACAAATAGTATTCATCAACAAAAATACTGCAATCAAATGAGACAACTGATGTGAAACTGCCATATTGGCGTAGATATGATGATAAAAGCATTACTCAGCAGTTCACCAACCTACACAAATTTTGTCCAACAATGAAGAAACAACAATATCTTAATCCGGTTTAACATGCATTCATTATGAGACACACCTTGAGCAACGCAAATTACCAAAATAGATAGACATTGATTACTTTGGTAAAGATTACCCGAATAACGAAGAGAAAGAGCCAGCCAAAACACAGACAGCGTCTCTCGCACCAAAGAAGGTCCCGACGAGAATTGGTGCTAACATGACAAGAGCACCAGGAAGAATCAACCCTGTGAAAAATTCATCAGTTGAAATTTGGATGTATCTAGCCCATGCAGGGGTCTCGGGATGAGCCCTTAGGTTGCGGACCTCCTGAGCCATCTCCAATCCTTGACGTCCCACACTTCTCATTGTCATAGTAGAGAAGCGGTAAGGAAGCATGCAGCCCCCAATAAAACCGACCAAAACCTTCGGCGTCCGGACTTCAATATGAGAAATTTCTGCACGACTCACAAATGCACTAAACAGAGTGATAGACACCAGGGCAGCTGATTCAATGGCGAATCCCTAAATACCAGATAAGAAACAAAAAGGATTCCATCAGATATTAGATTTAAACAACAGGAAAGTAGAATTTGCCAATACGGCTAATATGGAGAATGGTAGATGAAGGCAGCACCTAAAAGCAAACAAAGGTGATTTTAGCCAAACATCATGCCACACCAGCGAGAATCCAAAAGGATTTTGACTAATTAACGTATTATTTAGTCGTTTATGGTGAAAAAGAAAATAATAGGACAATGTGCACAAATTCTGGATGACATGAATGTAATCTCACGAATGGTTCTACGCACAGAAACCCTTTCCTCTCCTATGTAATGGATTTTATAAAAAATAAGCAACTAAAAGGACGACAGGACAGTGTCCGCATATTAGGTACGTTAAATACACCATGTGGAATTCGTGTTCAACCATCCACGGATCGACACATGACAAATCCTACCTCACCAGTCAGTTGGACCATCAAATCATGTCGATACTATACTCACATGCAAGGATTGCCAGTACCTTTCCAGCGGCAGCTGGAGGATCGTCAGCAATGCGAAAGGGTAGGCGGGAAGCCATGTCAGCAATACGTTCAGCATAGTGGTTGATGGGATCGTAAGCATCTATGGCCAATCGAGTGGCAATGGTACTCAGCATCCCAAGGGCGGCCACAGCAATTCCATATGTGGCAGCAATACTGAAACCCACAGAAACGCTAATGTCGGCACAAATTGGGATAATGACAGAGGTAAGGACAGCGCAGACAGAGGCAAGGGGGACGCCAGCGTCGGTAACAACTCTCTGGATATTCCTGCAGAAATAAGGCTCATTACGTGGTCAGCACATGACCATCAACAGTCGTAAAAAATCATATCATTCATTTACTATAGCAATTTTAACACCTGATGCAATCGTTGGTGTGATATTTGGGGAACAACTCAATAATTAGCCCAGCCCAAAGACCAACGGCAACACAAAAGGACAGCTGCCTGCAAGATCGTATCCATAATTAGCGATTGCATATGCTCAACATACTGACTCAATCCCATAAAAGTCCGCTGACATTAAAGCATGTCACATGACCAACATTAGAATAAAGCAGCATTTAGGATCAGAACGAGCAAAGCATCATCAAAGAGTTTACCACTTCGTCACAACTTTCTCCGTCCCAAAGTAGTAAATTTTAAACGATGAGGGCAGAGCAATCCTGCTAACACTAGTAATTCCGAAGGTCATTAGAATTGTGGAAATAATGAGTTGGTTCTTCAATGCAAGCCTGATGTCTTCCACTTTCCTGATATTTGAGAAGTAGGCTGTGAAGAGAGTTGAGATCAAGCAAACAAGAATACCCATAGAGCTGATAAGCAGGGGATAACACGTAGCAGTGAAGTTGTGATCGATTCCGAAAGAAGAGATGGAAGCAACAACAAGGGCAGCGCAGCATGATTCGGCATAAGAGCCAAAAAGATCAGTCCCCATACCAGCAATATCCCCAACAATATCACCGACAGTACAAGGAATCACCTGAATGATTAAAGTCAACACCATTTATGACTTAAAGTGAATGATATACTTAGGAGATAGAGCTACAGTAAGAGAGTACATACACTTAAGTTTCGATCGTCTAGGTCACGTGGCCAATTTCTGTCAACAAGATCAACATAAACATCGACAGCCTTGGCATAAATTCCACCACCGGCTCTTCCAAAGAAAGCCATGGAAGATGCACCAAGACCGTAACCGGTAATGACCTCAAAAAGACCTTCCCAGTCATTGCCATAATAGCACTTGAACAGTTTGATAGCAATATAGAGCCCGAGAAGACTCATAGCAGCCAGAAGAAATCCCATTGCTGCACCAGACCTGAAAGTAGCATTGAAAGAGCCCTTTCTATCCATTAGGCGACGGATAACAATTTTCATGCCAAGGAAACCAGAGAGGGCTGATGTGAAGGCACCAAGTAAGAATGAAACCGCAATGGCAAGTGCAGGCTTGCACATGTTTGAAGGACAAAAAGTGAAAGGCCGGCTTTGGGTGCTGAATCTCTCAACATTGCCAAGGAAGAGGATTATTAGAATCGCAAAAGCAACCATGAAAACTCCAACATACAGGTACTCCTTGACCAGAAAATAATTCACACCTGTTGCAATCATAAACAATATCTTAGCCTCTCTATCAAGCAAATAAAACAACAATCTGATTCTTGATCTTCTACTTATGTGTGACGAAATAAGGTATAATTCAGTTAAATCCAGTTACTTCATTCCGTAGCCTAGTTTCGTTCAACCTAGTTCCAAGAAACAGGAAAGCCTAACCTACAGCGCCTCCAAAAGAGCAACTTAAAAGATGATATGGTGTCTATTACAGTTCACCTTTGGAAAGTTGGACAGTGTAAGTATCAAAACTCAATGGCGGAAGAGTGACAGGAACATAATGAGTAGAACAAGACGGGAAAGGGATGAAAGAAAGTACCCAGTTCTGCAAAGTACTTAATGAAATACAAAGAACTGATAATTTACTACAACGTCCCAAAACCCAGAGTATCATTGTAAACACATTTAAACATTACTTTAAAATTAAAGCATCACAAACAAACAAGAAACTAGAAACATATTATGACCGACAATAGTAAACAATAGGTTAGAACCAAAGATTAAACCCAGAGTACGGAAAAATATCGAAGTAAAGTTAGAACTGAACTTACATGTTAGAACAATAGGAGGAGAAGGGTGAACTAGCTACCAGCTAAAATGATAGGAAAAAACACAAAAAAAAACATTATAATTTCCCAATAGAACTGATAATGCTCTAAGGAATAGGTATGAAACATTGTCACATATGAGGACTTTAGTCGGGAGAAGCAAGCACACAACACCAAAGAGAACCATAGAGAAATATAAGAACAGTTCGTTTCCTATTAGTTCTTAACTAATCCTATAGAATTAGTAATCTTCACAAGTATGACAAACCAAGAATGACAATCTCACGCAAATGAGAAATGTTCTGCATCAAATTACATTGTATGACCCTTGAAACACTCTCACTGACGAAGTAAAGAAATACTTTAGAATTGAAGGTTGTTCAGCCTCAGCAATTCATCTTTTTAATACCATATGCTTCTACTAAAGCCAATTACCTATAAAAATTACTATCCTAACTTTAATTTACTTGACGTTGTGTCATTAGTCGCATGTACCAAGCTTCCTATAACTAATACAAAATATCTGGAAGAAAGAAATAAAACCTTGGCTTGTTGTTTCAGAATAACTTGACATTTGTAAAAACTATGCTTGAATAAGTCATTTTTCTACAAAGTGACAATATTTTCTGGTTTTGGCTGAAATTCGAGGATAATTTGACAGGCCTTGGTCTCAATCGCAGGAGCTGGGATTTCGGGGCTCAGCCACTTCAAATCCTAGTGTGTTCATTGGAGACCTAAGCCTGGCCTCGATAGACTTGAGCCTTGCTGTTGATGACTTGAGTGTTGAGCCGTGATGCCAAGAAAGATAGTTAAAACTAGTAACTTATTGGGGAAAAGAGCTTTTGAGAATGAGAAATTGGGCCCCCCTTACTCCATAGGATTTTCGAAAACTATCCTTGTGAATTGAACTGGCAGAATAATTGAGAAGGGTGCTTGCAAGGAATAACTAAAATACAAAAGAAATGTTTGTTCTGAAGTTAAGGAATAAATAGAAATTCCTCTTAAGGGAGAGATTATGTAAAGGGTTTTGACCGTTAAGTCAAATCCTTAAGAATAAGGAGAGGAAAAGTGGGACTTTCAAAGCTTCTCACAAAGAAGGTTTGTGAAGCAGTTGCTTTAGTTGTTTAGCATGAGCAAGGGCGAATTAGGCGACTTGTAATAAATCACGGAATGAACGTATAATTTTATAATAAATCAGAACATGACTTGTCAATTTATCAATAAGAATAAAGAAAAAGAATTCTGGAATCGAAGGAGGATTTTTTTTTGGGGGGGGGCGGGCGGCGTTGGGGGGGGAGGAGGAGGAGGGAGGAGAGGAGGGGGGGGTTGGAGCGGGGGAAGCGAGAGGGTGCGCTTCATGGAAGCTCTAAGCTTGTTGAAGTTTTTTAACATGAAATAACATAAAACTTAACTTTTCTTGATTTTAAAATGTTAAATGCTTATGTAATTGTCCATAATCCAATGTCAAATTAATTGCCTGTTGTAAAAAAAAAAAAAAAAAAAAAAGGTAAATAATAAATAATTAGAAATTATTATCAGGTCCACTCCTTCAAAAATTTGTGACTCACAACATGTTTTTACTCTCATAATAACTCAAAAACTATTATGTTAACAAAGCATTTTTAAAAATAAGTACTTTCTTTGATGGGAATGCCCTCTCAATTAATGTTATTACAATCATTCAAAACGTTAGAAAGTTTAGAAAATCTTTTTCATAAAAACTCTTTCCAACGACACAAGCGCACCTTAGCCTATCATCAAATGTAATCTGTCTTACAGTCGTACATGCGCCTCCTAGTTCAACTTACTCAAACCGGTTCTTGAGCTAATAAATCAATTAATCCTTTCAAACATGTAATGGTTCGCAGGTTATCCCCAGACATTAATCAAATATACTTTTGAAACAGCTATATTATGAACATTCCTGTCGTGTAATGCCATAAAATAAAGTGCCTCCCCGTCCCGTGAGAGCCTGCAGCTAAGTTGGTGAGTAAAGAGACGAAAACATTCACGTGACGTGCACAACACGTGCATTTACTTAATCCAAACAAAGAGCGAAACTGTTGAGAAAATAAAGACGAATGGCAAAAGGCAAACGGACAAGATCTACACCAGTTGACAACCGCCCAAGAACACGACCAAGACCACCAACATCATTCCAGCCATCTTCCTGAGAAGAGATCTGCGTGAGTAAATATTATACTTCTGTGCTCAGATGCGTCGCTTAAAGTTCTAGAAGCTGTGCCAAACCCTAAAAAGGACTCGCCCTACAAGGAGCAAAAGAAGCTCATGATTTCGCCGAGCTATCGTCAGATTACAAGACTCCAATTTGATGCAAGATTGATCCCAGAAAATCGGTTAATGCGCAGTATGAGTGAGAAAGAGAAAGAAGGTTGCTGAACTACAACCTCTCAATGCCCAGAAAAAGAAAGACTCGCGGCCCAGAAAATCAAATGTACTTCATTCTCTGTTTTCGTCTTTTTCCTTTTTCTCTCTCGGACTAAAAGCATGAGCTCGAAGCTTACGAGCTTCACTGGAAAACGCGACCATAAAATTTCATTACCGAAAGACCTAAAATGCTTGAGAATGTACGACCATCAATCCGGAGTGCAGCAAAAAGGAAAAGTTCCATAAAGGAGACAAGTTGCGAAGCTACAGGATCTGTACAAAGTCACCTTGATTGATGGCTTCCGTTATCACCCTAGAGTGATACTCATCACTTCTTTGCTCGTCAAGGCTTAAGTCTTGCTCTTCGTCGACGTGGTTGGCACCAATGTGCGACCCGAAAAGCCACAGTACCAGGGAGAACGCGATCCCGATGACGGCACAGATTGGGATCGCAATCTCCGTCGAGAACAATGCCATCCTCGCGGGAACTCTAGACTAGGTTGCTGGAATCACTGGACCGATCGCCTACCAAAGTGTGTGCGTGTGTGTGCGTGAGAGAGAGAGAGAGAGAGAGACGCAGAGAGGAGTGAAGTGGGGAGTGCGTTCGTCTATGGTGGAAGTGGCGAGAGTTTCACGAAGAGAATTAGAATGTTATGGTAATGTGAATGCGTCGGTAAAAGATCCAGGCCTTTCGATGTCATCTGTCGGATTTAAAAGCGGTGGACCATCCTTCGAGAGCAGGATAATCGGACGGTGGAAGCGAGAGGTGAGTATAATCTCATCGTGTATTTTTTACATGTCTGTCTGAACAGGAATAGCCTATTATTATTTTACAACATATATACTTTTCATCCGTATGGAGATTGCTTGTACTTTTGAGCAAAAAGATTTGAGCTATTTCCATTAGCTTTATGCGATTGACAAGTACATAAATTCATACTAACAAAAAAAAAAAACCAAGCACAGTCTCGTACACATAACAATCTCTTGTGTCGACAACATTAACAAGTTGGCACTCATATATATTTTTGTCTTAATTGCTTGATTTTTAAGTTTTTTATCATTAAAAATTCAAATCAATTTATTTGTAATACAACGGTGACTAATTCTCTGGATTTTCATCATTCTCTATGGGTTTATTTTTTTCCCTTATCAATAGGGTTTTTAAAGCTCAAATCACGAAAAATGCGTTGATGATGAGCAGTATGATAGGCATGTGAGGAGAATGTTTTTATAGTATTAATGCCTCTATGTGATTATGTATAGTGTTTTTTTGTATATATTTATATTCATTTTTTATTTTTGTGCTCCGGAGTGAGGATTACGATGCGGATTAATAGCTGCAAAATTGTCTGCTTCCCCTAGAAGGAACAGAGAAATAGGACGGGGCCCACGTGACCCCACCCTCAGTGTTGGCCCCTGTGGTCCCTCCACCGTTGGATTGGCTCCAACGGACCGCTCAACTCCGAACCTTCAGCTGGCTTTCTTAAATCTATCTCCCGGCCGCGAGTAGTTTTGGGTGCATACCTGAATTTGGTGCATTTAAGCTCATCGATCACACGGCTCTCCCGGAGGACCCGTCCCCATCAAAGAGTGGAATGTGTTGGGCTCATATGCAGCTTAGTCATTTAAAAAAATTTCGATTTTTACATTTTACTTCATCCAAACCTTAATAATAGACCCCTCTAAGAGTCATTTAAAGCATGTCATCGCTCATTACAATTTCAGGTGATTAATAGGTGGATCCAATTGGGACATCACGTCCAACCGAAATTATGGTTCAAACTCACCTATTGACAAAAAAAAAAAAACATATGCGACAACCTTCAATGTTAGTTAGGCTTGGATTGGTCCTAGTCAATTTGGTTCGAGCCCTATGATTATATGCCCTCGCCTAGCCCTCGCCCAAAGATGTGCTTGGGTTGCCTTCGCGAGGCCAGCTGGTTGTCATGCACCTGATCAAATTTGCAATTCCTCTTTAATTGCCATAGCAGCAAAAAATAATAATAAATAAATAAAAATAATTTTTCTTCACATCCTTGTAGTCCCAACAGACGAGTCACCCAATTTTTCAGGGATAAAAGATAATGTTGGTCTTTGAGAGCGTATTTGTTTGAATTGAATGAAAGTATTTCATATTCAATATTCAAAAATAAAAATAAAAAAGAAAATTGAAATATTTATATGCAAATCTAAGTGCCACAGTTTACATATTTTTAAAATTTCGGTTGAATTAACCAAAATTAAGATTAAAAAGTAATAAGTAAAAACTTATTTAAACAAACCAAAGTTTTTACAAATGATCCAATTAAATTGTATTATTCCTTTTTAATTAAATTGGATTATTAAATTTCACAACTTCTTTCGTGCTAGTTCTGTGATCAAATATACAAATGAAAATGTTGACGTGGAATTCTAAGTTAGTGCCACAACAATTTTAATTAGACTAATTTCCGTTGTTGAATAAAAAGAGAGAAAAAAAAAAAAAACTTCAATTCGAAAAGATGGGGAGAGAGAGAGAGAGAGAGTCTGTGTGGGGGTGTGCATGCGTGCGGGGGTGTGTGTGTGTGTGAAAGGGTCTTCCTCACCATAGTGGTGACTCAACGAGGATGTCTTACCCTTGATGGACATCCCTAGTTTCATGGAGCAAATGATAATCATTATGTTCCAAAAATCAATTTATGGTTAGAAATTGAATCATAAATTGATTTTTCTATTTCTATTCCCATAATAGAAATTTGTTTGATAATAGTACAAAATTTCTCACTCTCAAGTGGCGGTGGGAGGCGACTAGAGGCAGGCAATCGACAGTGGCTAGCGATTGGCGACCAGTGGTGGGTGGGTAGGCGATGATAAGAGTTTTTCTTTCTCAATTTTGTTCTAAAAATAGAAAAGTTAAAACTTTTAATTACTTATTTCTATTCTAAACCTATTTATGGGGTAAAAATTTGTTCCAATTTTTTTTTAAAAAAAAAAAATGAAATTGCATTGCTAGGGGGATTTCTATTCCAAACATATTCCCGAAAACATAAAAATAGAAAACATAGAGAAACAAAATGATTATTATAAGCAGCCTTAGCTTTTGCTCTCTTTCCTTTCTTTATCTTACTTTTTTTTTTCCTTTTCAAAATTTTCCTTTTTTTAATTTAAAAATTATTTATTTTGATAAGGTTTTTAAGGTAAGATGTCATTCGTGATGCATAGCACTTAAACAGCCACGTCAGGAGTCTTACTTTTTCAACTAAATGACTAATGTTAATAAAAGAGCAAGGAAATTGAAAAAGAAGAAAAGAATTGATTGAACATTTTATAATAAAAATAAAAATTAAGGACAAGCGATGCCTTCATGCCGCTTTATATGAAGTTAGTATCCATCATACTTGAATCTATGGGTGAGTATGGTTTCAAGATAAAACATGATAAAAACCCGAAATCTGAGAACCAGATTGATGAGAATATGTTCAATTCCTAGTTCCAAGATACGTATAGTAGGTTTCAGATTTTAAAAAATTGGGAACCTGTTCTGACAAGTAGATTTCAGATTCTAAGTTGGTGAAACCTGGAAAATTGGAACTTGAAATTTTAAAATCTGGAATAAGTTTTTTATGCTCTTCTTGATTTATGTCTTTGCGCTATTCTACGGTATTCCATAGCATCTGATGATCAGTATATAATTTGGAACCACTAGTCCGATCTTTGATTTTATGACTAAGGCTTTTCTTTTTAATGTTTTCATATTTTTTGTGCGTTTAAATATAAGTTAGTAACAAGTGATGATTATTAAATGAGATAATTCACTATAATCATTCAATTGATAATAAAGGCAAAACCTAGATAGATCCTAAAACCTGTAACAAGATAGGTTCTAGATTTTAAAGTATGCATGATAGGTTTCAAATTCTAAAAAGTGAGGAACCTATTTCAATATATAGGTTTCAAGTTCCAGGTGAGACCTGCATCAAATCCGGAACGGCTCGTCTCTACTTGAAACATATGTAAGTTGGCTTTAGTGTTCAAATGAATCCAACTCCTTGTAGAATCAAAGACAGCCTTCGCCTTTTCGGACAAAAGCCCGCTCAATCTAATTTTTAAGTTCTGCATTAGTGGAAAGAGAAATTCTCTAAGTTCAAGATAAAGAAAGACCTTGCTTATGCAGTGACAAAACCTCTGTCCCTCGTCATTATCCCAATCCCATTCCTTCAGCATTTATATAATATTATGGCTTGACATCGAAACCATTTTTGGATACATCCGCAATGTGTTCAAGTTTCAAATGTGATAATGTTTTGTTACAGCTGGCAAGTTGAATGAAGATATGCTCTTTGGCTGCCAGAGAGAGTTGGCAGTACTCTCGGCGATTCTTGTCCCCGTGCCCTTATTTTGTAATAGAAGGGATTTTAAGTTAAGATCTGTTCTTGGTGTGGAGAAAGCGTTTTACTGTTGGTGCTAGCACAAATATTATCTTTCTCATTGCATGTGCCACTTGTGAGAAGATTATGATACATCCTATTATACATATATTCCTATTTAAAAGAGATAAGGACACTATGAATGTCATAACTTCTGACACTCACTTGAGTGTCTCATTGATGAAAAATCATTTACTTTAAGTGTCTATTCCAGCGAATCGCTACGTGGCTTTGTACATTAAGTTTTGATTGCGACATGGCTCTTCTATAAGAAACTTGATTCCAACATGGATAATCTTCGTTTTGGCCCTTCTGTTCCTCAAATTCTTTTCAAAATGAAACCCTAAATTCTAGAGAGGGGATGCTTTTCCAGAAGCTCGAGTAATGGATAGGTTCGAGCTTGAAATAAGCGGTGGAGAGATCGGAGCTTACTGATACAAAAAGGGGACAGTTCAAATCGGCTATGGTGAGGTTGAGATGGTGACTATTCTAACACCGCAAAGAAGTTGAAGGTGACGGAAAAGCAACGTTAAGTTCATCAGTGAAAAATCACCACCATCTTACTCCACTAGATGTTGGCCGCTATTGCTTCTTCCTTTTTTTTCCCCTTTTTCTCTTCTTTGTTTTGCAGATCCTTTTGTCTTTCTCTGACCTTCCACTCTTCAGGTTTCACAATTTTTAGCTTCCTCTCTCAATTATGTTTCCCCCTTTTAAGGTCTTTCCCTGAACATCTTCTCAAAAGTTTTGCCAAGTTCACAAGTTAAAGGCGCAAAAACCCCTCCACCGAATCTGCTTAATTTATTTCTTTCAACTCTTGATTGCCATGTATATTCTCTTCGTCAATTTTACACTAATGTTAAATGACTAAGCTCTATTGAGGAACCATCTCTCAACCACTAGAGAAGAAGAGAGAGATAGAGGATTGGGTGAGCAACAAATGTCTTTTCCTTTTTCTTATTTTGGTTCTTATTTATTAACTTCTCTTCTACCATAGGGCCAAAACGAGGTCATATCTTATGGTTTTTACTGATTGGATTTTCCTGATAAGCCACGTCAATCAATTTATAATAAATTAACGTCATGTCGAATTTCCAGCCACACAAAAAGCCGATAGCACTCAAGTGCGAGATTTTTAACTAATTTGGCACTCGAATAGTCAAGTGAGTACTGTGCATAGGAGAAACAATCTATCCAATAAAAGTGCCTGAAGAATGCGTTCTTCAAGCAATTCAGCAGTCACTATATTATAGTTATGCCATAAGAGTGAATGGAATGAATAATTCGCCCCATCCTTGGGGATTTATTGAGATCCACGCTGCACAATTCTTTTATGGATGGATATTTGTCGAGTATGGAACTTCGGAATCTGTTTCGAGTATAAATCTGATTTGTCCGTTGACTGACCAATGCCTCCGTTCCGCGCATACACCAACATTCGATGAACGTGTCTTGTTTTTTATCAAGAAGAAATGTGGCAACTTAGCCTAATAGACGGCTAACCACATGTCGAGCAAAAGTTCAGAACTAATACTGATTCCACTAAAAAAAGTACGAATTTCCATGCAGCTTTCGCACAGTGATAGAATCTGTCTCTTTTCCACGGGCATGTGAGAAGATTCCTTTCGATAGTGACAAAAGCATTTCTTAAGATTCAATTATACAATTTCCGGTTTAAGTCTTGGAAAATAGCTTCTTAGCTTTAGGAAGAGCAAAAGCTTTGACAGGGAAGACAATCGAAACGGAATATCTGCATAGCAAGGAACCACCTCAAAGCTTCCACAACCTTTTCAGGCCTGAGAAACATGGCAACTGTCGAAACTAAACATCGAAAAACAAAATACTAGAACTAAGAGCGCCGTACGTGCTCGGAGAAGCCTAGCAATCTTCTCGTGGCATATGATCCGCACCTTTGTCACCTTAAGTTTGATCATTGAAGGGTTTCCTTCTTGGAATTCTTCGGCCACTGATTGTTGCAAACACTTGTCCGATGCATCCGATGCGAGCAACTATGGTTTTATCCTAGCTATGAGTGGAAAATGGATAGCAATATAAACAGAGAGAAAAGGTAATCTCATATGGAATGATGGAAATTTGCCTGCAATTTGTTATCTCAGATGAAAAGTCAGAAGCAATTTGAGCTGCTGTTTTTGTTAAATTATATCACGAATTTGAGTCATAGATGAAACCCAAACCGAATTGGACGACGTGGATTCAAGTTTTCGTGGTGTTAGAAATATCTATCCAAGATTAGGCCAAGACTTTGATTGCTTATTTTGGTTTTATCTAATATCTCAAGAAGACAAGAAGATCGATGAACATCTCGTCTAAAATCCACAAAAGGAAAAGGTGAATTTGGATATTTGGCGGCTCCTAATCCAAAAGTAAGCGCCTGTCAGAGAAAGAAGAAAGAAAGCAAGAATTTGCTTTTAGTTCTCCTCTTTCCCGAATAAAGCGGCAGCCTCTTGCAAGTGGGGAAAAAGAAACAAAAGGAGGCCGCCGTGCGTTCTTTCAAGAAACAGACCCGCGCGAAGAAGAAAAAGAACGCACGACCTTCTTGGCTTTCGGCCGCACGGACGTGAGTGAATACGATCATTTAGTGCGGTGAGCTTTTTTTTTTTTTTTTATATTCAAATTGAGTTTATCTATTTATATATGCTTTGAGTTTGGGTTTAATTGACGTGTTGGAAAACACTTGATCATGTGAATAATTATAACTTTGATTCTCCGATTATAGTAAATTATTTAGTAAGTGTGGATATAAATACCAACACTTGGATTGAATCACATAAATTTTGGATGTTCTTAGTGTTTCTCATTTATTTTATTTTATTTTCACTTTTTTGCATTAATTTAATTGCAAAATCCTCTCAGCGTTTTTGCTTAATTTTACAATAGTTTCCTTGCAATTAGCTTTTCTCGTAGCCTCAAACAAGGCTTGTCAAAAAAGAAAAAGAAACAGAAAGACTTCAAGCCGCGTTGGCTACTAATCCAAGCATTCATAACTTTAATAACCTGAGGACTAAATTCTCTTAGTTATAGTTATCCCATTAATTTCCCGTTGTATTTCTAAAAATTTGCGATGCATTCATTCTCTTATCAATTAAATCTGACGGAGAGTTTAGAACGGATATTTTGTCTTTTATGAGTGAGAGAATGTCTCTTGCAGAAATGTCAATTTAGAGCCTCTCGGTATTTTTCCAGGATTTTCAAAACTTCAGAAAAGGTTTACGAACCAAATCCAGGTCCAGCGCTTGACAAATGGGACAGCCGGTAGATATCTACCTTTTCTACCTGCAGAAATAACTGCAAGACAAGATATTTATATGTCAGGATTCCAAACAAAGGAGAGAAGTTAAGGTTCCTTCATGAATTTTCAGACACAAAGGAACCCAAGTAGAACGATGCTGTTCATTCAACCGCATTTTAAGAGGACACTCATCTATTGCTTGTTTCAAAATTTCATCTACATGTGCTTGTACTTAAAATCGGATCTCCATATTTAGATAAAAACCTTAGTAATGCAGTTCTTTTCCTTTGAGGCAAAGAATATCATTGCACTTATTCTAAAAAATCCTTCATAAAGCCACCATGAAATGTTGAAAAAAGTGCACTAGTTAAGTTCGTCCGGAAATCTATGCAAGTGTCTGACATGTTAACCATGTAAGCTTGCGATAAGCAATCTTGTAAAGCACAACACAATTCTTGAAAAAAGAAAGCAGACTAGGGAAATATTGATGGTGTTTAAAGAAGATAAAGATGGCTTCTTGTCAAAAAAAAATTACACTAGAAATATCATAACTTTTGTACAACGCTTACTTTGAAACTAAAATTTTTCGTTGATACAAAAAGAATGATCACCTAAGTGCCAACCCTGATTTGGAAGACTGGAAATCGACGTGGCAATATCTTATTAATTTAACAAATTGAAGTGGCTTGCTAACTTGCCTAGTCAACATCAGTAGCACTCGACAATGTTGTTTACATGTTTTACCCCAAATATAATCTTAATTCAAAATAAATTAAGCCATTTCCCAAATTCTCCAAACTTTAATTTGAACCAAGCAATTTGTTGCAACTGAAACTTCAATAACACCCACATTACATAAAGAAAGCACTCAATCAGAGAACACCACTCCAAAACCCTAATTAAATGCAGTTGTCCTGGTTCCCTTGTGGTAAAATATGGCAAAGGAGGTGATGAAGAACACGAGCACTACATCCCTAATAGAAGAACGCATGGTGACAACATTGAAAATGATATCGTTCAGTGGCTCATATTTTACACTAATAGAGGAAGACATGGTCCCTTTGGCAAGAAAAGGGGGAATTACTTTGGGTATCCATCTATTGGGAGCAAAATCATTGGCTTTTATGGAAGATGCAGGGAGACTCTCAAATCCATAGGAGTGTATGTGGAGCCCATACTGCACCTATACCATTTGAAAACCATTAGACCCTTTGGAGGCTCTGGTGGGCCTCCATGGGACGATGGGATGCATACCGACGTGCGGGGACTTTATGTGGTTGCCAACAACATAATTTGCTCCATCGGGATTGTGTACGATAACAACGGTTCTGTCATCGAATGCCCTCGACATGGCAGAGAAGATGAGTCTCCAGGCATCTGGGTTAGTCCATATATCACAATATTTCTCTCCTCTGTCTGGAAGCCATTCGCGGAATTATGCATTAGGATGTATGCATGTTGCTTTTCACAATATTCTCAACTTCATGTAGCGCAGTTTCTTTTCATCGAAGAATAAAGCACTTCTTTTGACATCCTATATTTAAGGTTCAAATCTCTTCTGTTTTCCCAAGAAAAACATGTTTCACTTTGCTATTCTCGCAGGTCTTTCTAAATTATCCAAAGGAGCGTCTTGTTTCGATATCTGGTTGGATGAACGGAAATGGAAACACTTGTCACACTACCATGCACAATCTGAAAATACATACCATGAAAACCACTTATGGGCCATATCGATTGCCAGCAGGGTCAATGAACACTTGTAAAAAATGTTAAGGGAATTCCGTATCCCGAGGCAATCAATTGATGCGAGGATCGTTGGCTTTTTTGGAAGGGCGGGAAGTCATCTTAATTCTATTGGAACCTGTTTGGAACAATATCAGATTAAGGAGAAATGCTTACGTGACTTTCTTAATTTATTGTGAAAATAACAGTTTATTTTGAATCATAAAAAATAATTAAAAAATAATTAAAAATTATTGTGGAATCCACTCTTTCAATAATTTATGACTCATAACATACAATTATTTTAACAGTAATTTTAAAAATTATTATGCTAGCAAAGCCCGGCTAACCAATCATTTTTTGGAAATAAGATGGGCTTTAAATCTACAAAACCCTCTTTAAAAGATAGACGGACCCAACACCTATTATGCAACAGATATAAATTGATTAAGAGAGAAATACTTCAACGACTGATGTACCGTTTTTCTATTTATAGTGTGGATTGGACAGGAGGACAAAAAATATAAATCATTGTGGAAACTTCATTCTAGGAGGAGGATACAATCATCGCCGTTCTATCATTTTTCTTCATACACGGCTATTTCCTTTGATATATCATCATTAACAACTCCCAACCAGAGGGTAAGTGAAAGTCAATATTAGTGTCTGTCTAAGAAAATACCTCTAGATAATTCTGCTATATTTCATTTTCCTAATTTTAGTCAAAGGAAATACAAAAATCATGCTAAATATATCTTTGCACCTTCTAGCTTCAAAATATGAGAACCATATATTTTGCACGATGTGATATTTAAAGAAATAATCATTTTGGTCGTCTAATTCTTTTTAGAGTTTTCCTTGATCGTGTTAAGACTTCAAGGTCTGAACTATAGATTTTTTAAAGAGAAAACACTATATACCATTCTCCCCTTTTACTTCGTCGCTACTTTCCCTCCTTCATTTCTAAAAATGCCCTTTTGTATCCGAGATTAAACCTCGTTAATAAAGGGACCAAATTGCCCTCCAAGCATGTCCTAACTTTCAAAACCAATCACACTTAGTACCCAAATGTTCACTAAGCCTAATCCATTCAGAACCCCATGTTTACCGAATGGGGCCATTTTCAAGCACTATATGTAATGACTTGATTGGCTCCACTTGGATCAAACTTCCGAAAGTAATATCCTTAAGTAACCAGACAAGATAGTGACCATTTTAGGTACTCATGTATATTTATGAATAATTCAATAGAACCCCATGCATTTGATATGCAATTTAGATATATTGCATGTCCTAAGAAATTTAGGTTAGGCCAATCTTCTAGTAGCATCTGCACATGGAAATGGACTCAACCTCCTAAACATTTTGAAGCTAGGACTAAAATGGTCATTGTCAGGGTAGACATAGTTTCAATCTCTACATGAGGGATGTGTGTAAAGCCAAATAGCTTGTGTAGAAGAAGCCGCACAAGCCATTTTGAGACACCTGGGATTGGAATTGGAGCTTGTTACGGGGACTGAGCACAAGCACTCATGTGGGCTTGTGGCTTATCTTCTTCCAATTGCTTCATTTCCATTTGGGGATCAGACAGAGGCTCACATCAAGGATTCCATACTCAGTAGGTCACGTGAGCCAGTGTGTCGGTGGAAGAAGATGTTGGACTCCACCAGTTTTACAATACACAACCCCCCTGATCAGCATTTTATCTTGGGTTTTCAGCCAAAATGAAAAAGTAGAAAAATGAACCTACTATGAATGTTCTATCTTCTTCTCTAGACATATGAATTTTTTTTCCCTCATATTGTGTTAAGATTTTTGCAATTTAATAACTAATTAAAAGTTAAGTTACAATAAGAAGTTGTCCATGTCAATGTCTGTCAACAAGTTGAGGACTAGATTGGCTCTAGGTTAAAAACTGAATTGGCACAAATGCAATAGGTATAAGACCTTTTTGAAACTTTTCCCTAAAAGTACATTTAGATGATATATCCTCTTTTTGATAGTCAACAAAATAATACTCATTGATGAACATGAGACGCATGACAAAGCCTTGTTAGATTGCCTCTATCGGCAAGTATATTCGGCCAGACCTCATTCCGGCACTACAAAATCCTTATATCCGGTCTTTCCTCTTCGTCCCCCTCTTCCCGTGGCCACTTTGGCGTTGCCTGCTTGCCATCTTTTGCCCTCTCTCGGTAAGCTAATGCACGGAACGACAAGGGGCGCGGGTTAAAGAAGAGAGGGTTTTCTCCCTCGTTTTTGTACACCAAAACATATTGACATGAGCAAGCATACACAAGGGCTGGAGTAGCGGGCGTTTCTGAGAGAAATTTGAGAAACTTTTGAGCGTATACAAGTGATTTTCTTGGCGATTCCTGCCTAAAAAACTTCCCCCTACCTTTTCGCTGCCAACCGTGGCTGTATCAACCCTCTTCGCTGTCAGTCCGGCAGCCACAGGGAGCACTGCTTACCCATGTTTCGAGGCCGAGGAACTTGAAGAACGACGACTTCATTTAGAATTCCGCTTGAAACTTTGATTTCGGTCGATTTCAGTATGATTTTCTTTCCAGTGAGAGACTAATTCCGACCCCATTCCTTTTGTTCACTTTTATTTTTGTGTGAGCATGTTATCCGATTGCATTTGATAGCAGTCGTAATCCATGGCCGAAATGTTAATTATTATATACGGCTCCACAGGTTTGCTTATTGTGCCTTTTTATCTGCTTGTGTTAGTCATGCCATGCATGTATGTGTTAAAAACTTAGTGATAGGGATGGTAATTGATGGCCGATGGTCCCAGGTAGACAGTGGCAAATTTATGATAGGTGGTGGATTAATGGGAAATGGTGTTATATGGGATATGGATCTATCTTTGTTGAAGCTTTGGTGTTGTGGAATAAATGTGCATAGCGTTGAATGGGCGATGAGGAAAGAGTCCTGGGAATGGGAAGTTAGCGTAAAAGATGGTGAGTAAAGAAGAAGCTAAGACCCCAGTGGCCACCCTTCCATTTTAGAAGGGGGAGGTTGGGGGTTCAAATCCCCACCTTCTTAGGGGGGATTGGAGTGGGGAAGATTTCATTTCAGGAGTGGGTTTCGACTCCCACGCCCTGCAATGAGGCAGGGCAAAAATCTGAGAGTGAGTGTTAGAGTAAGATTAGCGTAGGACTGACCAAAAAAAAAAGAAGAAGCTAAGAAAAAAAAAATGAATAGGTAAAGTAGACAAAAATGTGGAGGAAATAGGATGGGCTTAAGTTGAGTTTTATGGGCTAGTCATATTTTGGCAGATTCGGGCTTTATGTTTGTTTAGATAAGTTTGGGCTGTGTTTGAACTTTAGCGAACTGGGTTTAGTTTAACTGAGAGGGCCTGATATGGTAAACCCAATTTTCTTTACCTGTGGCCCGGACCCTTTGACCAAGACTGCCCATAGTTTTATTTAGTTAGCATGCATTCAGTTTTGAGGTTTCAGTGAACACCTTTGATTTTGGCTCAGCTCATTAATGTTTTAAGCAAGATGCTGGACACCATCTGAATTCAGCTCATGGGGTTGCAATCCCGATTCTTGAAACAAAGTCATGTGTGTTATTTACTTGACAAGTATTGGGTTTTATTTCTAGTACCTTACTTTAGGCATTTTCAAAATTTGGGTGTTTACTTCCTGCACTTTCAATACATTGATTGTTCTTTTCCTTTTAATGTGATTAGGGAAAACTTTAGGATCATAATAAACTCTTGAAAACCATTGCATGATCAATTAGCGCCAAGGAATGACCTTTATGGTTCATAATTGATAATAAAATTGTTTTATCATTCGGATGAACATGCCATCCAAGTTAGAGGTATCGAAAGGGTGCTAACTAGTTTGTCAACGTAATCATGTTCTCAAAACTAGTTACTCTCTAGTTGTGCGTGAATTGAGACAAACTCTTATGTCTAGCTTGATTTTTAGCTAACCCCAAAAGTTTAGTAGCGAGTTCTGTCTCACATAGAATCCATTATGATTAAATTCAAATTTTTAAGATGAACCCGATATTGTGCAAGGTAAGAGCTTAGGAGAACCTGGGCCTAATTGAGGGCCGTTGGCTTGCCTTTGGTCATTACCTTTAACCCTCTTTTATGACCATCATGTTGTGAAAATTAAAAGGGTCGCAACAATGGAAAAGGAAAAGGGACCAAAAAAGAAACCTAGAGATGACACCGTGACCAATGTCCGTGACTCTTGACCGTCCCTCAATCACCCATCTCATACACGAATTGGATAAGAAAATCCGCAAGCATCTCAAATTAAGCAAGTCCTCAATCTGAGCCGGCAAATAGTCAATTCCAGTGCCTTGGATATCAAGAACCTCAAGATTCACCAATGCTTTCAAGTCAGTAGGAAGTTCCGTTAAAAGGCTGCAAGAATTTAGATAAAGTGCTCTTAGAGCTGTCAGGGACAACATTGATATTGGCAGGGATGTGATCTGAGTGCCATGCAAGTCTAGAACTCGGAGCTTTTCCATAGATCCAAAAAACAAGTTTGGAATTAATGTCAGCTTTTTATTTTTCTGCAGCATCAGGGTTAGGAGAGAAGAACAATCTACTGTTTCCGGTAATGTGCACAGTTGGTTTTCAATCAGAGATATGCGGTTCGCCATTTTCCAATCTTCTTGATTTGGGGCCTCTTTCAGCCCCTCACAAGCTTTCACCAAGAATTTAGAATCCTCATCTTCTGACGAAATTTTGAGGGCCATGTTCCGAGCACTTTATGCATTCTAACATGCTTTATTTTTTCACTTCTTTCCAGCAAGGAAACATCAATGAGATCATGCAATATGCCATGCCCCTGATCACGAACTTCAGTAAAATTAACTGCATCACTCAGAAAGCCTTCTGCTCTCCAGCACTCCAATAAATAATCTACATAGACATCAGAATCCTCAAGAAACAGTGCGACATTTGGGCAACTCATTATATAATGGTGAAAAAAACTAGAATTGAGGTGTGATGACTTTATGGGGATGGAGAGAACATGGAGGAGATCATGCAAAATTAGTCCTCCTACTAAGTTCATAGGCTAAATGCTGGTTGATAGGATGGGAACTAAGTTCATAGGCTAAATGCTGTTTGATAGGATAGGAACAGTCACCCTTTCTTGGTTGATAGGATGGGAACAGTCACCCTTTCTTGGATCGACGGTTCACTCGCTCGCTTTAGCCGGATTGTAGAGAAAGAAATTTTCTAGAGAGAGAAACTCTGAATGACATAATAAAACTTTGATTATGAAATGGTTTGACAGATACAATGAGGGAGAGGGCATCCCTTTTTATACTAGTAGTCCTCGAATTACAACCATTGATCGTCATTCAATCCAGTGGACAAGATCGTGCCTTCTAACCTACCATCTACCAACATTGTTGCAAAGAGAATTCTAGATTCTCAGTGCAATTACCGTCTCGCCCGTCCCTGAGAACATTCCAGAATCTCTAATTGAAACCCTGGGCAATCTTGGAAGGTCTTTTTCAATCATACACGGTCCTTGGTTGTGGGAACTTTGTGATCGTGGCAAAAGCATGGCTTTTTTTCATTTTCATTGCTTAAATTACTAGATTAATTCCTGGCTGCAGGCTTTACTACTAAATTTCCCTTCAGTCTTCAAAACTTTCATATACATTTTTTTGTGGAACTAGAGGTTTGCATTCCGCTGTGAATATTTAGTTTTCATGTTAATATATTTACTGTCCACAGCAATTTTTTTTTAACTCACCGCAATTTAGAGTCCCGGCTCCATCGCATTCCTATTGCCGCCTGCTCTTTTTTTTCCCAGTAGCATTATTTCCTTTTAACTGCATATTTGAAATTCAAATTAATCAAGATATTTTTCATTTTTCATTTTTCATTTTTCTAATCAGTTAGTTGTCGTTGCAATATCGAAAATCCAATAATTTTTGTTCCAATACTACTACAAGCCGCAATTTTTTTTTTACTTGACAATTGAGCAGATTGAAACACAAGTTTACTTGGCAATTCTTTTACTTATCATTTGGTCGCCAAGAAGAATACAATCCTGATAAAGATTATCGCCAGCAAATTAAATTATTCCATTCTAAGGACAGATGATTAAAGACTCCTCTAATTGTAGCATCACAGTTGTTTATTGTTCCATCACAGCTTTTATCGTTACATGATTTCTAAGAGTAGTTCTGTATTTAAATATGGAAGTTATAGATGAAAAGTTGCTAAAGAACAATAAGATCTAGCTGTTGACTAACCTACTTTTGAAGAGGGCCAAATACTCAAGAACAGCTCACGTTGAGGATGGCATGACTACATGAGATGCTCGTGTGACCTGCAACTGAACTGCACCCACAATTTGAAGGACATAGTTGGATAAAGACATTTGAGTATGTTCTAGGTGAAAAAAAAAGATTCAAATTAAAATAAACATATACCTAAACAATAAATGCCAACTTAATTTAAAAGAGTCTCGGCAAAGGAAGAACAGATGAAGAGATAGACCAACAGTAAAGATCTATTGTGAGTGGTGAACATGCACTGACCACCTAGCTTGGATACATTGATTATAATTCTCCAATTAATTCAAAGAAAGGATGGTGGACAACCTGGCAAACATTAAACATTCACAATAAAATTGAAAAACTACAGATGCAAAGAAGATTGTGATTTTCAATGTCATCAAGATGTGCTGCTTTCCCAGTGGAATTGATTAGAAGCTAGCTTCCCATTCGCTAAGTATAGTCCCTCACTTGCTGTTATTAGAACAGTGAGTTGAGTCTCTTAGTCAGAGAAACTAGCCACGCTGCTAAATAAGCAACGGCCACAGAAGAATCTTTTCCATCAACAACCCATTAACCTTATCGGCTATTAGACATGTGATTAGTAACTTACGGTAAGGAAAAAAAGAGAAAAAAAAAAGCAACTAGTACCTCTTTTATATGAAAAACATGAGTATCAATGGACAAGTAACAGGTTGTTTCTATATGTGATCAATCATTAGCATCCCACAAGACGGAATTACTTATTTACCTTTACAACTAGATTATTTTTATATGGATGAGTAATCATTGGTATATCAAGTATGACGATAAGTGCTCTTTCATTGTGACTGAAATCTTTTTATATAAGAACAGTAAGTTTCAGGGTATCAACTACCACTCATATCTTTTTTATGGATGTGGTACGTCTTCATAGAAAAATGACTTTGAAACTATTAGCAATTTCGGTATCTGATCTATAGGAGTGGTCACCGGGCTGTGCTTGGGCCAGCATATTATTGTGCTGCGTCTGGGCACTGCCTAGCACAAGCCCATTTTTCGTAAATTAATTTAAAATTTTTAATGAAAACTTCAATAAAGTTAGACTAATTTATTTTTCAAAATACTAAAATGATAGGAAAAAATAGTAATTGAGCAAAACTTTCAACACGCCTTTCATTTGTTGTGTCAACAGCGGGAAATCGCACTTCCGCCATGACCGATGGGATAGAACCTATGTAGCAGACCGACACGCGACACGCGACACGCGACACGACACGACACGACACGCGATACGTGATTTCTTAAAAAGTAGTGAATTCCGACACGTTCCGACACGTTATATATTAAATAAATTTTTTTTATTTTTAATTAATTTGATTCAAATTTACAAATAAGTAAATAAATAAATAAAAACTTACTATAAATTTACACTAATAATATTAATAAATCTATTCATAAAAAAATTTAAAAAACATATTCATAATTAATATGTGTGCATATTTAAAAATTTATTGTTTATTTTAACAAAAATTATTCCCCTCTAACCCTCTCTCCTCATTTCTCTCTCCTCCTCTTCTCTCACGCTACCACCCCAAAATCCCCCCTTTCTCGCGGATCTGCCCCCACTCTCTCTCCTCTCCTCTCTCTCTCTCTCTCTCTCTCTCTCCCCCTACGCTACCACCTGCTCTCTGCGCCCCATCAATTGCCCCCATACCCATCGGTTTCTTCCCCTCTCTCCTCTCTTCTCTCCCGCTCCCCCTCCCTTTCCCCACACGCCACCACCTGCTCCCTGCGAGGCTGCCCCCCATCAATCCTCTCCATTCTTGTTCTTCCCCTGCTCTCTCCCCCCCCCCCTCCCCTCCCCCACGCCACAACCAGCTCCCCCGCCCCCTCGGTTTCTTCCTCACGATCTTCTCAACTCTTTTGGTCGCCCCATCGCTGTCGCCTTCGGCCATTCCTCCTTCGCAACAGCTGCAGCCTCGCCGCCGGCCCTCCATCGCAGCCTCGCCTCGTTTATGCCCTTCCTCTCGCTGTCGCGGCCTCATCTCCGCTTCCTCGGCCTCACCTCTACCCATCATCGCCTTCTTCAACAATCTCTCTCGGACACGCGTGTCGAAGCGTGTCGAGAAAAGTTGACCACGTGTCGGATTTCTCGACACGCGTTGACCGCGTGTCCGAACGTGTCCGAGCGTGTCCGAGCGTGTCGGACACGTCGACACGTGTCGGACACGACACGTAAGCCTCAGCAACGTGTCCGTGCTTCATAGGATAGAACCCCAACACACCCATCCCCTCACATGTCTTCTTCAACATCTGGCACTTGAAAGTATACCTTGTTCTTACGTCTAAAGAGAGTTTTTCAACTTTCCTTCCATTAGGCCTGTATAGGACCTCCAAATCTTGATACCTGACTTAAGTGGATCTAAAGTATTGATACATTGGCCACAAATATGTAAAACCGGCAGAGACTATCTTGCATGCACAAGTTAATGTAGTAACATATACATGGTATTAGGAGTGAGCATCGATTTAAGATCAACCTAGATTGACCCTAGACTAGAGTCGTTAAACGGGTGGGTTGGGCCGGGTCATTAATGGTCCGACCCAAATTGATCCATTAACCCATTTATGTATAATATAAATTTTTTGACCCATACCCGACCCAACCCATACCCAACCCATACTCGACCCAACCCATATTAATAAAATATTTTCATATTTAACCAAATTTAGAAAAACTTATTCCTATGTTTTTTTTTTTTTTAAGATTATATTACTAAAATACTTCCAAGCTTATTTCTTAATGGACAATTTTTAAAATTATATTACTAAAATAGTTTTATACAACAAAAATTTAATGGACAATTTTTATAATTTTTAAATAATTATTTTAAAAATCGATTTTTAATTATTTTTTATTTTTTAAAAATTAATTTTTTAATTAATTTTTTAATTAATTTTATTTATTTTTTAAATATACTTTTCTTTTTCTTTTTCTTTTTCTTCTTCTTCTTTAGCCGGCCGCCGGCCACGACGACGGCCGGCGACCGGCCACCTATGTAGCACCGACACGGACACGCGACACGCGACACGACACGACACGACACGTCGACACGTCATTTCTTAAAAATAGAGAATTTCGACACGTTCCGACACGTTATATATTAAATATATTTTTATATATAAATACATAAATAAATAATAATAAAAATAGCCTAGAATTAATTTACACCAAAAATATTAAATAATATCATTCATTATTTTAATTTGTTACAACAATACATAAAACTTAGAGGAAAAAAAAACATTGTTTAAAGAAAATGCTGAAATGATATTTTTAAATTTATTTATTTATCATATATAGCATTTTTTTTATTACTTCTTTCATAGTAAAAGACTTTTTAAAAACTAAAAAAATTCGAAAAAAAACAAAACTGAAAAAAAAAAAAAAAAATTGACCCCGTGCGTGTATATGTATAGCATTTTTATTACTTCTTTTATTACTTCTTTTGTGTATATTTATATTTTGACCCCACAAGTATTAGAAATTTTTAAAATTGACCCCGTGTGTGTCGGAATCGCGTGTCGAAATTCTAGACTCGCGTGTCGGAGCGTGTCGGAGAGAGTTGACTACGTGTCGGATTTTTCGACACTCGTTGACCGCGTGTCGGACACGTGTCGGAGTGTCGGACACGACACGAAGGCTTCCGGAGAGTGTCCGTGCTACATAGCCGGCCACGGGCGAGCCTCGCCGGACATCGGCGAGGCCTCGCCTCGCCGGATCTAGCGAGCTCGAGCTCGCTCGGCGTCGCCGAGCTCGAGGCTCGAGCCTCGCCAGACGTCGGCGAGGCCTCCGCCTCGCCAGATCCGGCAAGCTCGAGGCTCGCCGGCGTTGGGCGAGCTCGAGCTTGGCCCTTGTTGGAACTAGCGAGGCTTGAGCCTCGCCGGGTGTCGGCGAGGCCTCCACCTCACCAGATTTGGCGAGCTCGAGGCTCGCCTGGCAGGTCGCTGGCCATCGCCGTGCCAGCGACCGGAAGGAGGAAGGAGAAAGAAAGAAAAAAAAAAAAAAAAAAAAAGGAAAGAAAAAAAATTTTAAAAAAAAAATTATAATTTTGATTTTTACAAAAAAAATAATTTTGTAAAGTTAAAGAGGGTAGATAGAGATTATAAGGTTTTTGTTGAAAATGGGTTCTCCACCCAACTCATTTAAAACCCACTTAAGACCCACCTATTTTAAACATTTAATTATGAAACTCATTTAACTACTTTTTGTCAAAAACAAGTGACCCATTTATGACCCATTTATGATTTAAATGGGTCATATATGGGTTTATGACCCATTTTAACACCTCTACCCTAGACCGACCCAACTTTGTCGATCCTAGCTTGATTTCTAAGAAGACTGGGTCGGTACTTAATCTTGAGATTCATGGATTAGTACTGTGCAGATTGATTTTCGATCTTGAGAGTTCAATCCAGATTAACCTTGACTGTATGTAATATGTATAATATATATTATATATCTAATATATTATTTATAATGTTTTTGCATATGGTGTTACGTGTATTATTGGTAAATGATTACATGAACTTTCCATCTTGTCTCATATCTTTATAAGTGGTCTTAATCGGTTTTATGATTTTTTGCTTTTAGCATGTGTGAAATTTCTATTTTTGTCTTATCTTAAATTTGTCGAATATGTATTGATATTTATAGTTTAGTTGCACAACGATATATTATCGATGGATATCTAATTCGAATATGTATTGATATTTATAGTTTAGTTGGATGGGGTGCAAAACAATGCATCATTCACTTCTTGATTGAAGTTTGCCACCTCTAAACTTCAAACCCAATGTAAAACATTGAAAAGAAAAGGAATTTTTCATAAGTTTAAGTTAATGGATTTCAAAAGTAAGACTAACTACGTAAAAAGTGGAATACACAACTCATTTTCAAACATAATAGTTAATTGTGATATTATCCAAAAGCAGGTGTGAGCAACGGTCTATGTTCAACTTGACAATTGACAGGTAACAACCTCTGATCCAATCAAAGCTCGATCCTGAGAAGATCGAGTAGATTCAATGATTCGAAATGTGAAAACAGACCAGGTCCAGTTCAGTTCCCAAACCCAAGATTTTACTTAGAGCCAAACTGACCAGATCGACAGTTGTGCAAAACCAGCTCTAAATCAGTCTATCCATATTTTGCCAAATTACTTTAAACTCAAATTAATAGAAGATCCACGCTCACCCATAAACTTAACTCAATGACTCACCTAAGCCCACACAATAAATAAAAACAAAACTCAATGGTTATTCAGTTTAATTTTTCGTCCACAATTTTAGCCGTGAAAAGGGGTGTTACAGCTTGTAGAGGTATTTGGGAAGCATCTCAACCGTCACCGCATTTGGCTTAGATTTGTAGTAATCTCAAGGATGGTTTTATTACCCGTCGGTCGCTTCTTGTTTTATTACCCGCGGGGCCGCGCCGAGGGGAAGCACGGTCAGCACCAGCACTGTCAACCGCCATGGCCACGTCCGTGACCACCATAACCCCGTCACGACCATTTTCAGATCCTTCCTCTTTCTCTCGCTTTGGCTATGATTTCGCAGTGGAAGAAAAAGACAGTGTGCCATCATGGCGCTTGGTGACGGCAGGGACCGCCGCGGCTTTGAGAGACGAGGAGGAGGAGGACTGTGATGGGACTCGACTTCGTAAATAGTTGCGGTGCAGCCGAAAGAAAAAAATGAATAAAACTGAGAGGGAGTAAGGGAAAAACAGAGGAGGGGAGATGGCAGACGTTAATAAAGTGCACCATTCAGTGAACGACGCCCGGGCCAGTGGCGGCAGCCGATTTGAGGCAAAACAGAACTAAGAGCGTGTATTTTAGCGATCCTTTCACCGACTAGTAATAGAGTGACTCTTAGAGCATAGGACATATTGATCTTCCCCAAATAAAGAGCATGGAATAAGATCAGAATCCAAAAATATGAGGCTCATCGCCCACCTGAGAGAAGCGATTCTACGACAGAATATGATTGCTGAAATGCATTTTCCATGGAGGACGGAGACCTAGCCAAATCATCACAACCTCCGTGATGACCGAATGTTAACTTGCCGCCGATGGACGACAACTCCGGCGTTGGAATATCGCCCTCCAAGTAATGCAAAACTTGACGGATGCTAGGCCTCATCAGTTGCTCGGGGTGGGAACACATCAACCCGAGTTTCAGAACCAACTCCATTTCTTCTTCCGCAAACTCCGCCCCCAACTTCGGATCTCTGGCCTCGAGAATGGCACCTCTGTCCCAGCAAGAAAATACCCAGTCCACCAATATCGCGTCCTCCGCATCTCGATTCTGGATCGGCCTCTCCCGCAGGCGACCTCAAGCAAAAACACTCCGAATGCAAACACGTCTGTGCTCCTAGTGGCTTTGCCGGTTCGCGTGTGTTCGGGGGCGAGATAACCAAGCGTTCCTGCGACGTGAGTCGTTTGAGGGTCGGCTCCGTGGTCGTATAGTCTCGCAAGCCCAAAATCTCCAAGTCTTCCATTTAGGTCAGCATCTAGCAAGACGTTACTCGCCTTTATATCCCTGTGGATCACTACTTGCTCCCAGCCTTCGTGCAGATAAAGCAGTCCAGATGCCACTCCTTTGATCACGCTAAATCTTTGCCTCCAATTTAGGGTGACCTTTGGTTGGTTATAGAGGTACCTGTCGAGGCTCCCATTGGGCATGTAGTCGTAAACCAAGAGCAACTCCCCTTTCCGACGGCAGTAACCAAGGAGCGACACTATGTTGCGGTGACGTAGCCGACCGATGCTGATGATCTCCGCTATGAATTCTCTCATACCCTGTCTCGATTCATGTGAGACCCTCTTCACTGCGATCTCCATGTTTGATGTGGGTAAGATTCCTCTATAGACCCGACCGAACCCACCAGTCCCTAATAGCTCTTTCTCCCGAAATCCTTTTGTCGCAATATAAAGGTCTTTGTACTTCAACCGGTGCGTACCGTAGTCCCTCTCCCAATCTTCGAGCACCTCGGCAAATTTCCGTTTCCTTCTCATCACGTAAACCACGCTCGAGATCAGGATTGATATGAGGAAAAGAACCACCCATGGTAGCCCAATAGTCAGTACCTTCGACGTATCTTTTTTACCGACCTGAGGAAGCTTAGGAAGTTGGGACAGGGCAAGTTCCTGAGCCTTTGCATTTACCCCGAAGCTCCAACCCAAAACATAGTAAGAAGCTTGGGCTGAACCGGTCGATGACGAGAAGCCAACATACATGTTCTCGTTGATAACTGACGCGAGATCCCATGTAAGAGACAGAAGGGGAGTGTTTGGCTTTTGCACTTTGATCGGAGCCAATGTGACATCGATCCGCTTTTCAGTTCCATTATAGTCCACCCAAGCTTGCATTTCTTCACCACTGATTAGAGTCAAGTTCTTGAACTCACCACCATATGCATAATACCCTGCCGGAGTTGAATTTGCTGATATCAACCCGTTCAAGTCGATTCCGACATGATTGTCGTTGATGTCATTAAACTCGCTGCTCAGGGTCGTGTCAAATTCCACCCCGAACACATGATTGCTGGCTTTGCCTTGGTTAGTTTGGTTGAAAATGCCAAGGTATTCGCTAGACAGGGACCCGGGGAAGCCTCTCTGGGGCGTGACCATGAAGCCGATCCCGTGGCCGCCTAGAGTCTTATACCGAGGTCGGATCGCAAAGACGAACGTGGTGGAGAAGGAGAAGACGGAGCCGTTTGGCGAGTTCTTGAACTGGACTGCCTCGGGATGGAAGGCGTGGCCCATATTCTGTCTGACGTCGTAGCCCATATTCAGGAGGCCATCGGGGGTGACCCAGGCCATCCCATCGAGGCTCAGCTTTCCCAACTGGAAACCGTTGTACACGAAACTGGTCACTTGAGCGTAAGCCGAAACGGCTAGCAGAGAAACCAGAACAAGAATCTTGAAGAACATAGCTCAAAGTCTGCTGCAATTGACTTGCGAAGGATACGTCACACCTGGAAATATATATCTAAATATCTCAACTCAATTTATCCAAAATGCAATTACCAAAAACTCCCTGCCGATAGCACTCTCGTCTTTTTTGTCGTTAGCTAAAGAACTTGAAAAGATTAGAATGAAATGGATGAGCAATATCTCTTCTAAGCAAAACAAGCACCTACTATACATATTTGCAAAACCATATCGAAACTCATCAAATTCAAATTCATAGTATAGCATATGCATGAGATCAAATACAAGTTTTATCTTTTCAAAGCTTTATACATATTAGAAATACTTTGTTAGTAATTTCAAAGCAAATATCAATGGTTCACTCTATTGATTAATCTCATCAATTCACGTATTAATAGTCTATTCTATTAATCAATCTCAAATCAAACATTAGTAGTCTATTCCATCAATTCATCTCATCCAGTCACATGTCAATGGTCTATTCCAGTATTCAATCTATTGCACTATATCAAACAACAGTCATAATACAATGCTTAGTAACAAGGCGACCGAGTTTCCTCCTTGACAAGTTCTCCATTCATTATCAACTGGTGGCTATGCCATAAGGATATCCTAAAAACTATTATGCATACCCAAAAACCCTTCACTGTGATAGTGTGTACCAAACCATCATCTTCCAATACTAGAAATCCAATTTAGAATCAATCACATAATCAGAATACAATTTTACAAATCAAAACATTTATCTCTACAAATCAATTCTTTCCGGAAACAATCTAGAATCGGTATCATAAATCATTTTCACAATACCAAACATATACCCTTTTATAACATAATACCTTTCATAAATCAGATTAACAAATCAATACGTATAACCTTTTTGCAATCCATTTCTAAAGCATTTCTCAAACAATTTCACAATAATCATCTCATAAATCGTTTCCAAAAATGCTTTCAATACCATTTCAAATAATAAAAATAGTCGTAAATGCCTGATCAAGATTTTATACATTGAATATGCTATAAACATCACTTTTGCCTTTTAGGCAATTTTTTTATTTTGCACACAATATGTCTAATTCTTTTCATTTTCAAAATTTAGAAATTCAAAGAAGAGATGGTATCACTTACTTAGGAATACCCAAAACCAAATAATTAGCTATATGAGCTGAAAATCTCGTAATCCTATTAATTAAACGGGAATTGGAGTCAAAACCATGTGAAACACTTCTTTAACCATACTTGATTCAGAGTCAAAGTGCTCACTATGGGTCGATGAGAGACCTCAAGAATGACCAATTATGGCAAAAAAACCACTAGTGCGAAGAACAATCACTCGCATGACAAACTTTTCTCGCCATATCTCTTTACCGAACTCCAACTCAAGTGCGCTTATTGTCAAAAGAAAGCCCTTTTAAAGTATTTAAAGATCCTCAGTTTGGCCGGCCAAATTGTAGACGGCAACTGGTGAGATTCAGCACCGAAAGCGGCTGGTCGAGTTGCTGTTCAGCATGTGCACCCAATTTCAAAAGTTCGTTTCAAGCAAACCGTAAGCTTGAATTGAGTTATGTAAAATCATATAGCTTCATAACACCCTAGACTATCAATACCCCATAAATTTTCAAGTTAACAACTTCTAAATCAGAAATCGGACTTTGCAGTTCCAATTTGACATAATTTTGAATTTGTACCATAATTCCAAAAACAATTCCGATTATAAAATGAAAGGCTTGAATCCTTACCAAGAATTGCGAATAGAAGTAAATTCCGCTTTGCAAGACCCCCATAGCATGTAGCGCAAAACCTTCTTCCCTTTCTTCTTCTTTTCCCTTTCTTTCTTGCTTTTCTTTTATTTCTCTCTTTCAAGCTTGCCCTCTTCCCATTACAACAGCAGAGCCCACTTTTCTTCTTTCTTTGTTAATTAGTCAATATATATATATATTTTTCCCTAGATTTTGACCGAGTCCAACTCCATACATTTGCATATACAATTACAAGGGCTATAAAAATCAGAAGCATCGTTATCTTGCAACGTCTAAAGAATGGTGCAAATTTCTCCACATGAGGTAGGACAAACGCATGGTGGAAAAATGAAAGACAACGAAAGTCCACAGTTTCGGCCGCCATTCTAGACTGGGCACATCTTATGGTACGAGAGAAGTTCTATTTATATTTTAGATTTACATTAATTTGGATGAGGTGATTCGAAAGAAAAAACTGGGATTTAGATAATTGTAAGAGAGAGAAGAAAGAAAGGATTTGAAGGGATTGAGTTAAATTGTTGTCAAGATGCAAGGGAGGAAAAAGGAGAAAAACGATTGTGATACGAATAGCCTTTTGTGTATTCATAAATAGATATAGAATAGTCTTACAAGTGAGAAAGAAGAATAAATTTATTGAGTGGCGCACAAATCTGTTAAAATACCTACGAATCCCTTCATATGATTTTAGAATGCACATTAATTAACCTGATCAATCCCTCATCTCCCTTGATCCCCCCTAATCATTTCCTTCCCTCTCCTTCATCCAAACACAATTATGTTTTTAGAACCTTTTATCTACCCTCCCAATCTCTTCGAACAAGCATGGTTTTAATGTAGATCCATATGCTGCACGTCGTATTTCAAAGATACAACAGTTTCAGTGCTAAATTATTGATGTAAGAATTATTGTGACCCACATGATATTTAATTAATGATTTAATGAATATTTAAGTGCTAAAATGTATTGGCTATGAAATGTTGCAAATCTTATAAAAAGGATGAAAGGTACAATTCTATTGAGAAGTTATCGTTCTTCCGAAGAAGTGCAACTCTTATGAAGTTAAAAGGTGTTTTGATGGAAAACACCTATTAATAGCATGCATAAATAGAATATGATTTTCTCTTCAGCAAGAGGACGGACATTATATCTTAAGCTCCATAAGATAAGATATGTTAAGGAAAAGTATGGATTATGGGAGAGAAATCATATCTATTTGGTTTTCAGCAACAAATATTTTCAAAGGTAGCTATGGATTAATGTATGTTTTCATCCCTCTTATTGTGAAAATCATGAAGATCAATAATCCCCTATTTTGAATTTCTACATTAAAGAATTACTTTATTGATAACAATAAATTGACAATTTCTATGTCCCATAATTTACAATCTTATTCAAATCAATGGTGTGAGAGAAAGTTATGACAAAATTTTTAAGGGTATTGGAAGAGTTTAAGAGGAGACTAGAACTCTCTCCTACATATACGGCACGTGTAACTCTTTATTTTACACATCATACATCAATCACCGTTGATTTAGTAATAGTAATGGATACACGATGTGTAGAAAAAAATTTACATCGATTATGCAATTACTAGTAATCCTAGATAGATATAGATACAAATCTGTTAGACTAGTCCCAAATCATTCTTAGAGATGGAAGCATATCTCAGTTTTCAAGAATTAGAATAGGAAGTTAGGGAGATGGACACTAAAAGTGTCAAAAGTTGTGTATAGAGTTCATTTTAGTACCAAAAGTTTTTTTTTTTAGATCACTTAACTACAATTTTTTTTTTAAAATGATCATTTAAGTGCCAACTCCAATTTGGGTTGATGTGGCAATATTTTATTAATTTCTCAGTCCTACGTGGCTCGTCGACGTACTTAATCAGCATATAACCTCTAAATAACATCATGCAGACAAGTTACGAGTCATTATTTGCGTGTCAAAAATTGTATATATGGATCGTTTGAGTGCCAATTATTGTTAAAAATGATTACTTAAGTACTAGTCATTATTGAAAAATGATCACTTCGGTACTAGTTGTTGTTAAAAAATGGTCATTTCAGTGCAAATTTCAATTAAAAAGTTATTATCATGCAATGTTGTTCTGGACGTCGATGTAGACTGGATTTTTTAAGAAAATGCGTCAAATTATATTAAAATTTTAATTATAAATGTTATGTAATTAATTTGGTCGGAATTTCTTGTCAGAAACAATTAAAGTAATCATTTTTTCTCTAATTTGGCGCTTAAGTGAGCTAGGAAAAACTCTTGGCACTAATATGAGCGCCGTACGCAACTTTTGGCACTTCTAATGTCAATTTCCTCTAGACTATGGTAGCTAGCCTCACAAGTGGTCTCGGTGCTTGTTGAGTTTAGGATGCCTCTTTTTCCTTCCTTTTTTTTTTTTTTAAGTACAAACGTCTTTCATCTAGAGACATATGTTCTATGTTATATTTCTTAGATAAAATTTAGAAGCCACGTAGGATGCCACGTCTACACGATATCACTATTTAATGGTGACTAAATTACTACATCAGTGTTTGCATTTACTTTTTTTTTTTTTTTATAGAATCTTCAATTTGAACAAACAACATTTAATTTAGAGACTAAAATTGCCAAACACCAAAAGAAAATTTTCTATTGCGGAGATTAAACAAATTGAAAAAGTACGGGGATTAGTAGCGTGATCTCTTTTTCTTTAGCTTCCTCCGTTGATGTAATTGAGGTATGTGTATGTTATAAAATTCACATTTAGACTTTGTTAATTTTGTGAAAAAAGAATGATTTAAAAAAGATTTTCCTAAAAGTGATTGTTTGCATTGTTAAGAATAAAAAGCTAATAAAAATATTTTCCAATAATAATTTATATATAGATCTTTTTGTGAATGATGAAAATTTTGTTTTTTTTTTTTTAAGCGATACAAATAATCAGTTTGGGAAAATATCTTTTGAATCATTCCTTTTTTGCAAAACGAATGCATCTTAAGTTCTTTCATGAGTTCCATCGGATGCTGTGGCTTGTTTTTTTGAAATTTGTGGTGAACACGTCTTAGTTTTTGGTACTTGTTTGAGAAGATCATCACCCACGTTACCAAACAAATTTTAAATGAACAAAGAATATCAACAGTGCTTGAGGTTTTGGAACCTAACGTCAACTTTATGTCATCTAAAATTAGCAAACCCAAGTAATGCATTTACTGCAAAGTCACCTATAGAATAGTGCCACTCAACTTCTTGGGCAGAAGGACACACCAAAAGTGCTAAAAGTTATATATGACACTCACTTTAATATCAAAAGTTTTCGCTAGATCACTTAAATGCCAATTTGGAAAAAAAATAATAATCACTTAACTGCCAACAACGAAAAATTCGACAAAAAGTAATACGTGGCTTTTATAATTAAATTGAATTGGCATTGAAAGTCAATGATTTCAAGCCACTTATTATTGGAAGAATTCATCATTAATGTAGACCTAAACACCCGGTGATCTTATCACGTTGCATGGACCGTTGCAAAGGAACATTTTCCTATTCTAAGGTAGAGTGCCTTCAAATCTTTGTTAGATATAGGTGTCTAACGGAAGGACCAGTGCTTCACATTCCAATTTTCAGTTAGTATTTGCAATTCGCTTAAAGAACGCATTCTTTATTTATTTTGAATGTCAATTGTTCCTTCCACATATGGCTTGTCTAACTAAGATTTCAAGATACTCCATCTTAGGAAAGGAAAATATCAGCGAACTCGACATTTTCAAGATAGAAACCTCCTTCATGATGGGCCTCGCGACCTAATTAGACCACCGAGTGTTTCAATCTAGAGTTCTTTAATAAAGAAATGCTTGAAATCACCTTGGAGATTGGGTTTTTTAGCGTCAAAATTTGACAATGACATGCATAAACATTTCAGTTGCATTAATAACATCCAATTTGAATAGGTATATAGATGATTTTGGAGCGTCAGATGTCTAGCACCTCTAGATGCACCATTGCCTCCAAGCTTAAAGGGAGTTCTATTAAATGCATGCAAGGATTCAAGTAGAGTGCCATAAGTCCAGTCAAGCAAGAAAAATAAGGTGAAAGGGATGCATTTGTGATACCATGTAAGTTTAAGACTCGAAGTCTTTGCATAGACAAGAAGAAGCTATGTAGGGTCATAATCTAAACACAATTTCTTTGTAGGAGAAAAATTGAAAAGTTTCTTTAATTTGATTTATCAGTAGATTGTGAAAGTCATTATCCGTATAAGAAATTCGACTCGCAAATGCCCATACTTTTTCCTTTGGGCCTTCATTGGCCCCTCGCAAGCTCTTGCCAAAAACTTATGGTATCTTATGATGAAATTTTATTGGCCCTATTATAAAGTACATTGTTCATTCAAACATGTTTCTTCATTTCTCTTTTCTCTACCAGAGGCACGTGATTAGATCATGCAATATGTTGTGTTCTTTGTCGTCTACATCACAAAACTCATCGTACTGTGGAGAAATCCTTATACTTTCCAACATTCCACCAAATAATCAACAAAGATGTCACACTCTTCGACAAACAATGCTCCTTACAGAAAGCAAACCTTTTTATCCTCCCTATCTAAATCATCATAGTTCAAAAACTCAGGCACTTCATCAATGCCTTGGATGTTGATACTGGGTCATCTCCGCAACCTCTTCAATTGATCTCCCTGACGGTGAATAATGTCATTCTTCCTAAAAGTTCTCACCACTTTATTGATCATGCAAACTAACACACTCTCTAACCATAAGTCGTGCTATAGGTATAATATTTGGAATTTTCATACTTAGACCAACTTTTTCAAACATTTTATATGCATCTGTATGGGGAAAATGCTTCATATTTACAAGCTCATTGTCGTTTGACTCATAGCACAAATCACAAAATCTACTAGTAGATACCACCTTTTTGTTCTTGTATTGTTAGAAATATCTATCTCCTATAGATCATAGGAATCCCAAAAATTATCAAGGAGAAGCAAGTATCATGTGCCTCTCACTTTGCTCGATACAAGATTGTGTAGTCTCAACCACGTTGACTCCACCCTCCACTTTTAGCTTCAGATGCTGCGTGATTGCATGTTGCACTTTCTCAACATTCTAGGCGTTCAATATCCATATATCCAAATTAAAATATCAAACATTTTCACAACCCCTTTATTTCTATTCAACTTCTGCAAGACTATAATTTTTCCAATTCCCACCATTCCCTGTACTTCGATTCTTTTGAGATTTCTTTCTCTCCAGAACCGCCATTCCTCACTCTTAGGAGGCATCTATGACTCCCACAGGCCACTCCGTTATAAATATCTGCCTCTTATAGCAGGGCTTGTAATTCCTCACACTTCTTGACCACATGCTTGCCGAAATTTGCACATGACCAAAACTGAGCGAATCTCCAAGCATGCCTGATCTCTTATTGTGCTTGCTTTTCAATTTGAGCGCTTCTTGTTCAATCACCTTAACCTTGCAAGTCCAACCTTCATATTCTTTAGTTGCTCTCCTCATCTTATTTTTGTTTATTTCCACCTCTTCATCATCCCTTCTTGCATAAAGTTTTTTTTGCTTTTTTGTTCTATTTCTCCAAATTGAACTTAAAATTGTCAGCATAGTCAATTTTTTATGGCAAAAAATGCTACGCCTATCCTTGTATGCTTCAACTACTATTGTAGAAGCCACTTGCCGCTGCTTCAACCATGACTATCACCAAAATAAAATTAATTTGAAAAAGCATCCAAACAACGAGATAAGGAAGTATATATTGCCTGTGAGTACGAAATTGAGCTAGTCATGAGAAGATGGTGAGTGGAAGTCCTTTCTAACCGAAAGTCTCTCATTTAGTATTCTTAAGAAATCCATGTCATGAGTGAAAATTGTCTTGAACGATAATTCTTTCTAGTGGAAATTCGGATGATGCAAAAGTCATTATGCATGAATCTTAATTGAATTGATAAAAGCTTCAGTAGATTTTGAAGTTTGTATTCCAGAATAGCCTTAATTGCTTATTTATTTGGTGAATGCATTTTTGCTCTAATCATGTTTGACAAATAATGTTGTCTCAAAGACCCAAGAGCTCCTAACATTCAGGTTCTTTTCAAAATGCCTCATGATATGAGGAGATGAGAAACCATCATGAACATTCAAGGTGCATCCTTGATGTTCCAAAATTTATTTCTACCAGGAGGTGAGAGGCCTCCACAGGATATCTAAGTTCCAGAAGACATATCCTAAAGAATCAGAGATATCATTAGGTAAGTATATCTCTACCCATTCTTGACACTTGACTCGATCAAGCCGTCCTTTTAAATTGACCTGGCGTGCTTTCATAGCCCAGAGTCCCTCTTTATTGACCCGGCATACTTTTGTAGCTCGGTGTTTTTTTAAATTGACCTGGCGTGCTTTCGTAGCCTAGAGTCCATCTTTATTGACCCGGCGTGCTTTTGTAGCCCGGTGTTCTTTTAAATTGACCCGGCGTGCTTTCGTAGCCTAGAGTCCCTCTTTATTGATCCGGCGTGCTTTTGTAGCCCGGTGTTCTTTTAAATTGACCTGGCGTGCTTTCGTAGCCCAGGGCCCATCTTTATTGACCCGGCATGCTCCTATAGCCCGGTGTCCTTTTAAATTGACTTGGCATGCTTTCGTAGCCCAAAGTCCCCCTTTTGTCGACCCGGCATGCTTCTGTAACCCGGTGTCCTTTTAAATTGACCTGGCGTACTTTCGTAGCCCAGAGTCCTTTTATATTATCCTAGCGTGCTTTCATAGCCCAAGGCCCATCTTTACAGGAGACATATCCCCAATGAACAGAGATATCACCAGGTAAGTATATCTCTATTCATACATTAAATACTTATCGTTGCATAGGTATTCCCCTTTTGAATACACCAACACTCGATTGAGTTGTCCCCAAAAAAATTTCTCCAGATTGCAACGCTAGGCGACTGACGAATGGTTCGAGTCCTAGCCAAGCAAAAACCTTTATTTAGGCGACCGTAGAATGGTACGTGTCTTGGAAAAGCAATTTTCCCAATTCAGGCGACCGTAGAATGGTACGGGTCTTGAAAAACAATTTTCTTCGTCAAGGCGATCGTAGAATGGTACGAGTCCTCGACAACACCTATTCCTTATTCAGGCGACCGTAGAATGGTACGGGTCCTCGAAAGTGAATCCCTGTTTAGGCGACCGTAGAATGGTACGAGTCTTAAACAACATTTATTGCTCTAAAAGGCGACCGTAGAATGGTACGGGTCCTGGAAAAACAATTTTCCCAATTCAGGCGACCGTAGAATAGTACGGGTCCTGAAAAACAATTTTCTTCGTCAAGGCGACCGTAGAATGGTACGAGTCCTGAAAAAGCAATTTTCCCAATTCAGGCGACCGTAGAATGGTACGGATCCTGAAAAACAATTTTCTTCGTCAAAGCAACCATAGAATGGTACGGGTCCTGAAAAACAATTTTCTTCGTCAAGGCGACCGTAGAATGGTACAGATTCTCGACAACACTTATTCCTTATTCAGGTGACCGTAGAATGGTATGAGTCATGGAAAGTGAATCCCTGTTTAGGCGACCGTAAAATGGTACGGGTCCTAGACACAACCAAGCATTGTCATACTGGGCAACCGTAGAATGGTACGGGTCCTAGGAAAGCAGTCTCTTTGTAAAGTCATGTTACTATCCTAGGCGATCGTAGAATGGTATGGGTCCTAGACATATAACACCAACTATCTCGAATTACTCTATCCTCCTTGAAGGTAGGTAGGTTATTCCAGGTAGATTCATTTATCATTTGCATTAACATTTTCATGCATCATATAAATTGCATCAAAAAATGGAATTCATTTTCCAACAAAAAATCATTCATCACATGTGCTTGGCCAAAATTTAGGTCTCAATTTGTTGAAAAGAACCTCTTCGGAGCTCACTTTCAAAGAAAAGAATGTCGACACCTAAATTTTGGGGTTAATTTTTGATAAAAAAAAAAAATAAAATAAAAAAGAAACACATGGCATATAGTTTAGAAACATTTTATCTTTATTTTGTTTTATTTTAGACTGTCGGTGAAGGAAATATTTTTTACATATTCCATTAAGATTTTTCAGATATACTATTTTGTACAAAAAGGAATTTTTTGGATAGAACATGTGAAAAATAAAAAATGGAATATCGCGCGAGGAAAGATGAAAAGTATATTTCAACGATATATTTAGGGGTATCATGCGCGAATAAAAAAGAAAAGATATATACCGTGAAGATACGTTTTTTTTAGACTTATAAAATACCTCGCGTGCAATTTAATTGGGAGGGACACACATATTGAATACACGGCCACATTGGGGCTTGTTCTAGAGTTTTACGTAAAAATATTGAAGCCAAAAAAAAAAAAAAAAAGATTGCCTTCGATTTTTAGGGTTGTGGGAGTAAAAATCAAGGTTTTTGCTTTTGTGGGGAAAAGGAGAATAGTAAAGAGAGACGTGCAGCAGGTTGCTGCAGAGGAAAAAAAAAGTAAAAAGGAAAAGAAGAATCACTGTTCTTCTTCTTCAAAGGGCCCTTAGCCGGTTCCCCCTTGCTGCTCAATCCGATCCGACACCAAAAGCCGCCGCCCGTCGCGCTGCCCGCTCGCCTCACCCGCTACCTGTGCGCGCCACACCACACCCCCCCCGCCGGTCTCCGCCGCTCGAGATTCGCCCGTGACGCCGCTGCTGCCCCTGCTCTGTGTGCGATCTCCTCAACCCAACGCCTGCCGTGTCCTCCCGGCGCTTCCTCCTGCTCGCTCGTTGCTGCCCGAGCCGCCTGAAGTCGGAACGCTCACCGATTCCAAGTCGCTGCTCCGCCCCTACACTAACTCGTTTCTGCCCGCGCTCGACGCCAGCAGGCCCTAGCTTGTCCGAACGTCGGAAGCCGCTCTTGAACGCCCTGTTTCTGCTCCGCCCACCTTATGTTCAGGTCCAGCAGCCAGAACACCACACCTCAATCCACGATCGTCGTTCGCTTCTTCACGCCAGTGGCCGCGACACCAGCAACCCACAAAGCCGATCCGCGACGACGCTGCTTCCCCTGCCCCTTTCGGATCTGCCAATTGCTGCCGGTCCGAGATCTGCTACGCCAGCCCAATCGCTGACGCCGATCGCCGCCTCTTTCTTGCCTCTAGCCCGAGCCGCCCCTGCTTCGACCAGCAACCCGCCGCCGACCCGACGCTTCAACCCAAGCCTGAGTCGAGCTGTTACGCTCTCTGCCCGAGCTTGAGTAAGGTTGCTGTTGCTGCTCCCCGTGCCGCGCCACCGTCGCGCCGCTTCTGCCCAACATTGTCGGAACCCTAGCCGGCGTCTTCCCCCTGCCGGAGCTCCGACCGGCTGCCCTTGGAGACCCACCGAGCAAGTCTTGCTCGAGAAAGGGAAAGGAAAAACAAAAAAAAAAAAAAAGAAAAAAAGGAAAAGGAAATCAATTAGGTAGCTTTTTCTTTCCTTTTTTATTTACTTTTTTTTTTCATTCATTTATTTTGTTTATTTAGAATTACTCATGAATAGATGATTGATATTCCGACATGAAAGTGCCCCCTCAAATTAGGGTTTGTCGGTTCGATTTTCGCACCCGAAATCCGACTCGCAATCTCGCAAAAATCGACAATCCGATCTCACGCCGAGATTCGATTTGCGATTTAATTTTAAAATCGACAACCCGATCTCACGTATGCGAGATATGGTTCGCTAATTTTCGGATATCAATTTATCTTGTTTGACTTGATGTTGTGGTATTTGAGTCGTTTTATTTTCGTAAAAAAAAAAATTCAAAAAAAGTTTGAATTAGGATTATGTTTGTTTTTTTATTTATTTATCTTGCATGTTTAGAATGGGGATTTTATTTTGAATCATGAAAAAGAAAAAGAAAAAGTACACTCATTTAGGATGTTAGTTTTCTTTAATTTAAATTACATGTTTTATTATTTGGAATTGTATTTTAAATTCTAATTTCGAAATTAATAAAAAAAAAAAAAAAAAACATCATGCATATATCATATAGAATTAGGGCATCTTTTGCACGTTATTACATATTAGGGTAAGATTGCATGTTTAATTTTACTTTCTAATTAATTTTAAATTTAGATAGATTTTTAGATAGATTGCATTCTTGGATTATTTGGATTAAGATAATATTTTAGTTTAAATTAGGATTTAGTTTAACCTAATTCCTAATATAGATTGAATAGGATCTTAATCTAGCTAGATAATTTTCACATTTTGTTTTAATTCCGAATTTCATAAAAAAAAAATACAAAAATGCCTTAGGCTAAATTAGTTTCATTATTTAGGATAGAATGCATTCTTTTAGGAAAAAGAAAAAATATCATATGCACATCATTAGGGTTAGATTCATTGAGATGCATGCCATTTAGTATTTTTGCTAGGCCCGTTTAATTAGAAATTACATGTCATTAGAATTAGGTCATTTAGTTAATATTGCATTGCATATTGCATGATTTTCATTAATTAAAGTGAAAAGAGAAAATGAAATTGCGTGTTAATTAGAAACCATATTTAGGGTTGTTGATGTGGATTTTAATTTAACATTGCAGCATAGTCAGCATAGTCAATTTTTTATGGCAAAAAATGCTACGCCTATCCTTGTATGCTTCAACTACTATTGTAGAAGCCACTTGCCGCTGCTTCAACCATGACTATCACCAGAATAAAATTAATTTGAAAAAGCATCCAAACAACGAGATAAGGAAATATATATTGCCTGTGAGTACGAAATTGAGCTAGTCATGAGAAGATGGTAATGATACTTACTCAGAAAAATGGGAAAAATAAAAGGCTTAACTTTTTATTTGCCAAGTGAATGCACTGAAACAAGAGAAGGATATTAATTTTGCAATGGTATAAAGACATCAACAGAAATGTCTCAACAACAAAAACCTTAAAACTTTTGCATTTGGCTCAATTACCGTCTAAGCGAATCCAATCCAAATGTTTCAACCTATGTTTTTTTAGAAAGCTCAGTACCAGAACTACAACATGATTATTATGTTACTATAATAAAAACATTAGGCAAGTCAAAATAATAACAACGGATTCAAAAGAAGACTTATTTAGACCATTAAAAATTTTAAGATGACAAAAGATGGCAGCTATTCAAGCTACAAAAGTTGCATCTTTTGTCATCACACCACCGTTTAATCACAGAGCAGAGGAACAGTTTGGCAGTAGAGATTGGATCTTTTCAAGAACAGGCTTAGGCAACAGAAGGGAAAAAAAGAAAGGAAATAAAAGATAAAAATACAGTCCAATAGGCAACATATATAAGATTAGTAGAGTGAAGGAACATCTTGTGTACTTGATTCTGCTGAGATTGAGATTGGCAATATGAGAATCACATGTAAAAAACATGGCACACGTTTGATGCTACTCGAGAGATTAGTGGGCGATCCATTGATGTTGACTTGTAAGATCAAATGGCATCTCTACAATTGCATAGATCCCCTCATGCACCTTAGCATATGAATGTATAGTGGCGAGTTTTAGAACTATTCCTCAACAGGTCAGGTGATATCTACTATTTTAACAAAAAATTCTTAGATAAACCTGATGTATGTATGACCAGTTCAAAGGTTATGTCGAATGAGGTGGGTCTCAACCTAAGGGTGCATGCGAGCTGGGCTCACGTGTACTGAATGCAGGCAATACCTGCTCCTTTCTGACACCCTTCTATCGCCATCAAAACTGGTTTGGTTTGGTCAGCAATGGTGTTCACTGTTCTTTCCCAACTTATTATGGCGTCTGGTGATTCATAGACAGTGCGTGTGTTGTTTGCTTCTTCCTTTGGGTTATGATCATGGGGAACATCAGAAGCAAACCAAAGTCGATGGAGTAGAGGAGCAACCACGGAATTAGGACGGGAGCAAGTTTTCCATCACAAGCCTTTAATTCTGCTTCTGTCTCTGGTTCCTCTTTCCGTTCCTTGATTCCCTTGGATTTTTCACACATGTTTGATTTTCGGGCAAGGAAAAGAGTTGCTATTATGTTGAAACGGAGAAGAGAGAGGAACGAGCCATACATTGCTCACCTAATTATAATCTATGGGCTTTCCAGAATCATATTCATTTGTTTACTTCCAAAGCATCTCTATGCCAATTTTCCCAGGAAAGCCAGATCTCCTATCATGGCCTGTTAGAATGAAGATTATGAATTATGAAGACTGGTTCCAAGCACTAGGTCGACGTAATCGTCATGTTAATGAGCAATTTAGTCATAGTATTTGGATGCAATTATCATGCTAATGAGCGGATCTAGCCATGTGAGCATATCAGCCCGTTTGACTGTTAAAAAAAGAAGAAGAAGCCAATAATGGTATCGGTCCCCACAACAAGCCGAAAGCCGTTCCATCCACGTTTATGTTGTGTGAGGAGACTCACGTTTGTGGAAGTAATTGCACTTCAATGCCGTATTTATTACGATGCTGAATTTTCAAGTGTTATATTTAAAGATATTATTAGCAAACTGATGTTATTTCGATATAGAGTGAGGGGATTTTGTGGAAGTCATGTCTATATGTTAGTGTTTGTTGTACTTTCGTAATTATCGAATAATAGAAGGTTGATCATATTTGATTACCCATTCAGCGGGTCAGAGACCGAAGTCAACCATCCTTGTCTGGTTCAAGAGCTATCAGCCTCATCTACCATTCCTGTGAGGTATACACTCTCTGAAGATTTATCTTCTCAATAAATTTTGGGGAATCAACACTCACATACGTAGAAAAAGAGAGGCAAAGCGATGTGTTCATCGAGCGAAATTGAGCCATGAGCAGCACCCGCACAGAACGGAGGCTGGAATTGCCAGAACAAGACAAGACCAATCTTGATAAGACCATCAACACCAGCCAGAGAACGGTCAAGGAACGAAGGTTGGGGTTATCGAAATTAGACCAGAGCGCCAAATTCAAGAAATCTGCTCGAGTTCGGACGACAACCATCGACGGCGGTAGTGGCGACTTTCTGGAAATTATCGATGAATTCACTGGGATCCATTCGGCCGGAGGAGGAGGAGAAAGGGAAAAAGGTCTCGGCTATGGCAATGAAAATAAAGGCAGCCCTTGTGGAGCTGGATTCTCGCAGATTACTTTCTTTCCAAATCACTTGAAATTGCCAACACGGGTATATAATTTTCTCTACTATCGAATGAGTCACACGTAGTAATGTAAAAAAGTTTATTCTCATCTTCGTCTTACTAATTTGTTGATATGTTTATCACATAAGAATTCATAATTCCTCAAAGCTTGATCGTTCTCACACTATTTTCTTGAAATTTATGCTGGTTTAAAGACGCGCGTGCAATTGGATTATCGGAAATGTTTCAATAATTGACTGAAGAATTAACTTTCTATAGATGGGCAACAATTTGAAAAGATAAACACAAAATCTTACAATTTCTTTTATTTGTATTTTTATTTTAAATTGTGCAGCCAAAGAAAATCTCTTGGACCTACCCAACACCACCAAACCCTGCATCATGCCATTTGTCTTTTCGCTTCATTGATTAACTATCTATTTATCACACATCTACGATCCATGACTTTTACTAGTGTCAATGACCTTTTACAAAATCACTAAAATTACATAGAATAATTTCAACAAAATAAAATGAACCGGGATTGACAAAGTTGCGTTTGGGCATTGGGGAATTTTAAACTCAGAAATTGGATATCACTTATTCAAATATCACTAACTATGTGTCAATAATTTTTGGCAAGACCAACTACATAGGCCAAAGGCCTAGAGTTAGTCAGTCATGAGGTTTACATGATGTTTCATGGGCGTCCAAATAGTTGAGCCTTTGTGTTCGTGCCCTTGAATTTTTAAAATAAATTAATTATTGGGACCATGTTGAAAAAAATTCCTCTATTCAGGTCTTTAATTGGTGAATAATAAATACAGTTATCACCTTAGTATAGGGATGTTCATGTCTATAATCCATCAATTCAGAATCTAACTCCAATTAGGAATGGACAAAAGTATGACTCAATTAGATCTGCTAATACTACCACTAGTCTATCAAAAAGAAGAATTCAAAGCACTATACTATGTTCTATAGCACATGAAGGTAGTTAACCTATATGGTAGTCAGTAAGATTTAAGTCCACCAATTGAATTCTGGGCCTTTGTCCCTAGTTCATCACTTATCAGAAAAGGTACTTCAGTTGGATTTTAGTTACAAAAGAGTATAGTTCTTCATCTCATAATTAGATTGCAAGAAATAGGGTCATGTGTTTTTCCATCTCTCTGAGAAAATGTCCTCCAGTTATGCCTCTTATTGGTGGTGCCAGACATTAACAGTCGGTGATATTCACCCCCCGCAACTCACCAATTAAAACGTGGCCAAAAAAAAAAAAAAAAAACTCTACCAAAAAAAGGTATGAGTGGAGAAAAATATAGTCCAAATATATTATACCATCTATGTATTTATTAGTCTTGCATAATCGTCTCACTCTCAAGAAACCATTCACATTCTGCTCCCTCAATCCATGGCAAGTAACTTGGTTTCTCTTTTTTTCCGGTGATATATCCTATCCTCCTCGGTGGTCGAAATTCTTCAGCCACCACCGCTCGAGTTAAAGTATTTCCCGAAGGTACGTACGTGATTAAGCAATAAGTCTCCGAATGGTTCAGTTTTCTTTGCTTTTTTTTTTCTCCCTTCCTTTTTCGGCTGACCGCAATTATTTTGGGGTTAACAAGTTTGATGATGTTCTTTGCTCCAGGGATTTCGCAGATTACAACTGCAGGAACCTTTTCACTGCAGAAAGTCGGGTGAACGAATATTCTTTAAGGTCCGAGTCGTCCCAGCCCCGAAATTCGAATTACCACCGCCACCTGACGATGGGTTCACTTGGAGGAAGTACGATCAGAAGGAAAATCTTGGAGCCAAGTATCCAAGGTGAGTTCAGAGGCGATCAGTTCTCTAATTCTCAAGTCTTGAAGCTCCATCATCCCAAAGATTCACCAGAACATTATTCCTTTGTTCAAAGTAAAGCCCCTTCAATAATCTTGCCTTTCACACTCTTAATCCAAATTCATCCCCAGCATGTTACATTGGTGGACTTGAGATGAGCCACATCCTTGAAAAAGTTAAAAGGAAGGAACTTCCATTTTCCTCATATGGAAAGTTAGTCTCAGGAAGACTCGATGAAAGACGTCATCATTTAGCAGCATACTCATTTTCGTTGTGTCAATCATCATCCTATACTTGATGGGCTGTTTCATAGTCAACCATCTCTTTCTCATGTCTTAATCAACTAAAGACGATTTCAGTTATTAACAGTTAGTTCAGTTTGACAGCTTCTTAAGCTGCTATCACTTTTCTCTTCCTCAGCCTACTAAAGTTTGACATATAATTGAGCACTTTGGAAGTAGCTTGGCTGTAAGTGCACACAAGTTTTATTATGTTTCCTTTGTCCTTTATATCTAGCTGTCATTGATATTTTTCCCACACTTCATATTCAGGAACTACTATAGGTGCATTCATGGGAAAGTCCAAGGTTGTATGGCTAGAAAGCGCGTGCAAAGATCCGATGACGACCCCAGTGTCTTCGAGGTCACGTACTGCAAAGCGCACACGTGCAATCACCACTCTCTCCAAATCATACAACCCCAGCCCCAACAAAACCAAACCCACTTACAAGACATTGCGTTAGACTTCCGTGGAAGCCTCACAGTCATAACTCCAAACGTGGACTCCAACAATGACGATCACAACTTCTGTTCTTCAATGTTCGATTTCCCTCCCACCTCGGATAATACTTCCAGCGTCATGAGTAACAACCGCAACTTCCCTAGTACCCCTCAATTCCTGTCTCGGTCGACTTCCGAGACCAACTACTTCTCAGAGTCGCCAGCTCGGTTAGACGGTTTCCAGGTCGGCCCGAGTTTCGGCACTTCGGAATCCGAGCTTGCTATGATTGTCTTGGCTGCTACTTCAGGGAACAACTCTCAAGCAATGGTACGTTCGGATTCAAATCTTCCGCTTCATGACATAAGTTGGTAACGAGAACGTTTCCTTTATGGGAAAATTAGAAAAAAAGGGTAAAAACTTATTACATTTATGTCAATTCAGTTTTGAATTTTTAAATTGTATCAATTCAGTTTTAAAACTTTAACAATTTGCCAATTTAATCATTCCGGCTAATTTTAACCAGAAATTGTTGACATGGACGTAGACCATCTTTTGTGATACGACCGACGCTAACATAAACAATTTTTACTATTTTTTGAAAAATTTTGAATTTAAATTATTTATATTTATTTATTTATTCTTTTTTCCTTTTCTTTCCATTTCTTTTTCTTTTTCCTCCGATAGTCATTGAGCCTTGGCGACGGTTGGTGCTGGCCACAAGTGAGGGCTGTCCTCACTTGAGACTAGCGAGGCTTGAGCTTACCAAGATTGGGTGAGGCTAGACCTCACGAGCCTTGGCCTTGAGTGAGCTTGACCTTGCTGATATTTGGCAACTCGAGCCTTGTTAGGCTTGGGACCTCACTCGAGTTGCGCCCAAGCCTAGCAAGGTCGAGCCTCGCTTGAGCCTAATAAGGCTCGAGCTTGCGGGGATAAGCAAGGCTTGGCTTTGTCGGCCTCAAGCGAATTTGGTATCTAGAGGCTCAAACCTTATCAGCCTCAAGCGAGAAGGTCAGCCCTTGCCAAGGCCTAGCAACCGGTAGAGTAAGAAAGAAAAAGAAAGAAAAGAAGAAAATAAAATAAAACACGAAAAAATAATAATGAAAAATTCACATTTACTTTGTAAAATTATAAAAATTGTCTACATTAGCGTCAACTATGTCATGTAGGATGGCCAACACCCAACTTAACAATTTCCAAACTAAATTGGCCAAAAAAAAAAGAAAAGGATTCGGGCAAAAAAGTTTGGCACAATTAAAAAGTTTAGTACTGCATTGATACAAGTGCAATAGAATTAGGATTTGTTTGGTAATTTTCTCAAGATATAATTATAATCAAGCAATACTATGGAAACTATAATAATAAATTGTCTCTCTCATAAAATCATTTGCATTCTACTTTCTCAATCCATGATAAATATCTTGTTTTTCTCTTTTGTTCCTCTGATTCTTCGTACTTGATTAAGTAATAGCTCTCAGAATGATTCGGGATACTTTTTTCTCTCTTTTTTTTTTTGGCTGACTGTAATCATTTCGAGATTAACAAGGTTGGTTATGTTCTTTGCTCGAGGGACGCCAGAGAGGATTACCAAAGGTGAACGTAATTTTTTTTTTTTTTTTTGTTTCTTTTTCTGACTGCAATTATTTCGAGATTGACAAGGTTGGTGATGTTCTTTGTTCCAGAGACGCCAGAAAGGATTACCAAAGTGAATGGAGCTTATCACGGAAGTGAATCGCATGACAATGAGATGCAGCTACTTATTGAGGTGACAATACCTTTCTTTCTCCCTCTTACGTCATAATTTACTTTCTGGCCTATGTTTTCCTCCAATAGGGTACAAGTTATAGTTATTGAACATGCAAACTCAACTAAATGTAATTGTGAAGCTTTGTGACGAGGTGGTTCAATCACAATACTCCATTCCATCCTACTTTTGTATTTTTTTTTTCAATAGGTGTTAAAGATCGTCATGGAGCACTTGCTAAAACTCGTTACTTTTCGTCTCCAGCTTTTACATGAAGTACCATATTTGCTAAATTCAATTATCAGATGCTATGCGTCTTTTCTTACGCTCGAAAAATTTTCTCTCTTCTCTCTCAAAGTTGCAGGCGACTTATCCTCTCCAAACCACAGCCAAAGCAAACCTTAAGTCACTAGAAATCTTCGCATCCTGTTAAATCTATTATCTCCAATTCAAATATCGTTGCCAATGCCATGGGGAACCATGGCTCTATGATATTCATTTGCTAAAAAATATGCAAATGGAAACTAAGATAAACAATGAAAATAAACCATACAAGATATTATATGGTTTATTTGAACGATCAATAATCTAGATGGAGAGTGGCAGAAAATTTAACAATGATCAAATAATATGATGAAGATTATAATTGCTCCACGTCTCAAGTGTTTGCTAACCCCTGGTTTTACACACTTAAATTCACAAACTAACGCTCTAAGACTTATCTATTCATTTTGAGTAACATAGAGAAATGACAGGAAATTTTATTGAGATGTTTCTGGTGGCTAATCTCCTCATCATATGAAAATACAACTCAAATACATAGTGAATTTATCGAATAAATCCTCCTGGGCTCCCCCCAAAAAAAAAAAAAAAAAAGCAGAAACACTGAGCACCTTCCAAGTGCCTGGCCAGGTGGGCTACTGGCAAGGGGTCCACCCTCTGGCCTAGCGGACGACGGGCCAGGCCTCCAGGCAGATCAGTCTGACGTTGGCCACGGTCCGCATGGACTCAAGATATTTGTTCGACACTATCAATGTCGTTTACATATTGAATGTACTGACGTTGTTGTAATTGCCTGCTGCTTCAGGAAAAATCAATCTCTGATCAGCCTGTCGCTAGTTCAGTTGATACATCCATTAGTTTGGGTTCGGGCCTCTGTTCTCGTGCTATTGAAGATCAGAAAGGTAGCTATTACTCATCAAAGAATCATTACATGTTAAATGCTTTGCGGAGACGATTTGCAACATGACACCGATATAACCTTAGCCCGTTCAATTTCAAACTTGGCTTGTCCTAAAATATAAGTTTTCTAGTATTCTTGGCTTAGACAATAGCATATTGCTAAGCTGAAGGTGACTAAAAGGTGCCATTCTTTCTCTTTTTGGGAAACTTACACCTGAACCATACAATTTACCATTAATATTTGAGAATTACAACCTCCTAGTGTTGTATAGAGAAAAGAGACGAGGGCTTTTACTGTGCTTGCGAGATCACTATCTCAATGCTTCTGTCAAAAAAGTTGCTTTTAAAGTCTAGACGTGTTGCTATTTCACAAAGAGCACATCTTGTATAGTGGGATTTATTTTGGGCTAAATCGGGCTCCCTCTCTCTTTCTCTCTCTGAATTAAACCCAAGTCGATAAATGGGGGTGACCAAGTAATTTTGTTTATGGTGAACAAAGGAACTGACTTTGTCTTTCTGTTTTCAAGTTGTCCATTTAGATAAGTGTAGCTGCATTATCATGAAATACGTTTGATAAATTGAGGAAAGGAAAGTAGTATATATCCTGGGGTAGATTATGACTAATGATTGTGCCTTTGCCTCTCGAATTTGTTTCTATACAGAACTCCATCCGTCCTTTGGGATTGATTTGCTTCACACGAAGGTAGGCTCTGTCACGAATGAAGGATCACTGTTGAGCAATGAGAAAGAAGAAGAAAATGCGACGGTGTCAAGTGAAGTGGAAAAACTAGAAGCTACCCAGAAGCAAAGAGCAGAAAGTGATTTTGTGCCAATGCAAAACACTTGGGATACAGAGACTGAACTATTTCCCTGGCTAGTGAAAAGGGACACCGATCCTCATCCTGATTTGAAAGAATTTCATACGTATTCATTTCCCTCAGAATCGGAAGTTGGTTCACATTGCTCAGAATCAGAATCTAAAGACAAGGATAAGAAGATAAAGATCGGAGCAAGTCCAGAATATCATAAGAGAGAAACATCAAAAAGTGAAGTTTTGCAAATGCAGAACCCTGTAGAACCAGAGGTTGAACTCTTTTCCTTGGAAGTAAAAGAAGACACTGCTTCTGACGAAGTTAATTCACTTTCCTTGGAACAAGAATCTGAAGTTGATTCATATTGCTCAGGACCGGAATATGAGGTTGGGGATAAAAAGGCGAGGATAGAAGCCAGTCCAGAAGATGACGATGTCATGCACACACCAAAGTTGAAAAAGAAAAGTTCTTCACGTGCTACTTTGGATAATACCGATGCCTCCATTGATATGTTAGACAGCAGTGGAAAACAAGAAGGGAGACCATCAGAAGGATGGGGTGCCATTAACTATGACTCTATAGTCTACCATCTCATCAAGTCCATAAAAAAATCTAACATTGAAAAACTTGGAATATATGGCAGAAACGAGGTTGGAAAAGCTATTGTCATTCGAGCATTGAAGGAATCTGCAATTTTGAGGAACCTATTTGATAGAGTTATCTGTATTAGCGTTCCTCTAAACTGCGACATGGAAAAGGCGCAAAAGGAGATTGCTGGACAAATATCTTCTGATTTAACTGAAGTCAATGCAGTTGATATGCCACATTCGGTGGTGAATGCATTGGCAGGCCTAAAGTTTTTGCTCATTCTTGTTGGCACTAATCAACACCTGAGGCTGGAGACATTGAAAATCCCTGTTTCAGCACCACCAGTTGGTAGCAAGATAGTCTTTGTGGCTGGATCAGGACAATTGTGTGATGAAATCGAAGTGGATAAGAAAATATGTTTGGACGATCTGTTGTTGTGCGAATTATTTCGTCAGAATGTGGGTGAAGTTGTTTACCATCCTAAAAAAGCCCTAGCTAGGGAAATAGTTAGGATGTGCAGGCACTATTCGCATGCTGTTATTCTAGTGGCAAGGGCACTGCAAAATGTTGATGACGATTTAATCTGGAAACGTGTGCTTGAAAGACTGGCCATTCGACCTACAAGTCATGATACAAGTATAGAACCTCTTATGGTTAATGTATTAAGATTCAGCATTGACCAACTAGAAGATGATAAAACTAGAAGATGCTTGAAAAATCTTGCTCTTTGTGACAATTACCATGAGATTGCATCTGAGTCTGCCATAGGCCTATGGGTCAGGGATGGTATTGTAGACAACCAAGATGAAGGCCTAGAAGTCCTAAAAAACCTTGTCAATGCTAACCTGCTCGAAATTGATGATAATGGGCAATTTGTGAAGTTCCAAGACCAGGATCAGGATATATTAGTGAACTTAATATTTCAACCCGAGGAAAATCGCATGTTTTCGATGCGGGGTGGCTTGGACGTGACAGAGCCACCAGAGATTGAGAAATGGGAGAGTGCAAAAGAGATATTGTTGATGCAAACCAGAATTTCTGAGCTACCGAAGGAACCAAGGTGCCCTTCACTTTCGTCATTATATCTGCAAAGAAATTATAAGGTGAGAAAGCTTTCTTCTTCATTTTTCAATCATATGCCTGCTCTAGAAGTTTTGAATCTATCTAGAACCTGCATTTGGTGCTTGCCAGAGTCCATATCTCAACTCGTCAGCCTCAAAAGATTCTTCTTGAATGATTGTGTCCTTCTAAGATCAATATCGCCAGCAATTGGAAGGCTCAAGCAGCTGGAGGTATTTGATCTTGAGGGGACGAAGATTAAGAATCTTCCCAAGGAAATTGAACGTTTAATTAATCTGACTTGTTTGGGGATCTCAATTTCTGGAACTGAGCCTTCAAATGACTCTAAAACTGTCATTCCTCATGGGGTAATATCTTCTCTATTACACTTGGAAGAATTGAATCTCGATGTGGATGCCGATGCTGAATGGTGGCATACATGTGCTGAAGGTGTTGTATCTGAAGTTTGCAACTTGAAAAGCTTAAGCGCTTTCAAGTTCTCCTTTCCTACATTGGAACTTTTGAGACAGTTTAATCAGCTTAGGAAATCGATGGAGCATCCATCTTTAGCTCAATTTAGACTTTGTGTTGGTAATCATGCTAGCCGCATCATGAATCGGCTACCATCAGATATTGAATTCGAGCTGGAACGGTGCAACCGATTCTTGAGGTACACAAATGGTGATGGTGTCTTCACGGATATTAAGGATGTCCTGCGGCAATCAGATGTTTTTTTCTTAGAAAGGCATGCTAATCTCAAGAAGCTGTCTGAACTAAGGATAGATAGCATGGCCCAACTCAAATGGTGCGTTCTGGGGGAGTGTAATGAGCTTGAAGTGCTCGTGGATGCATCTGATACCCTTCATCAAGAGGCTTTGACCGAATCTCAATGCAAAAGCATCTGTCTTGAATCGCTGGAGTTTTTGTTTGTGTATTACATGAGAAACTTGAGAAACATTTGGAATGGCGCAGTGCCGAAGGGATGTTTGTCTTCTCTCAAGTTGTTGACATTGTGTAAATGCCCCGAGTTGACAAGTATTTTCTCACATGAGATGCTTGATAATCTCAACAATTTGGAAGAGGTCACAATTGAGGACTGCCCACCATCGCAAGTCTAATTAGCTGCCAAACTTCTACGGCAAAGTCCGAGAGATGCCTTATTTCCTCCCTATTTTGAAAAAGTTGTCTCTCCATTACGTACCTACACTTTCTAGTATATCCTGTGGGTTGCGGATCGCACCGAGGTTAGAAAAGTTGAGTTTTTATGACTGTCCAAGTCTGAAGTCTCTGTCAACTGATGAAGTGTCTAGTGAGCATTTGAAGAAAATCAGGGGGGAGAGGAGTTGGTGGAAGGACTTGGAATGGTGCGGCCATAAGCCAGATCACTTGGACGGTATTTTCGTCCCAATTGACACATGCGACATCCCTTAACTCTATGCACAAGTGTGTGCGCGGGTGCGATTCCAAGCTGTTGGAACCGCTCGACAAGTCGGTGGGAACTTCGGTTATTTAATGACTATTGTACCGAATCAATATCGCTAGTTAAACTTTGATAACTCCTGCCTACCTAATGGCATGCTTTATTAGTCGGCTTTTCTGTGGTCTATAAGTTTCTTCTTGCCACTGTCCATTTCTGCCCTACAAAGAGAGGACCGTGAAATAACGAATGACTGGGCAGGGCTTGAATGGCCATTATAAGGTCGGTTGAAGTAATGATAAATAGTGGAATAGGAGATCTGCACTTGAAGAATTTTGTCCCTGTGTGTTTGATTTTGCCAAAAGCAATCAAAATGGACATTAGAACTTGCTAGCTTCCCATTCACTAAGTATAGTCCTCACTTGCTGTTATTAGAATAGTGAGTTGAGTCTCTTAGTCAGAGAAGCAACAGCCACAGAAGAAACTTTTCCATCGGCAACCCATAACCTTACCGGCTATTAGACATGTGATTAGTTACTTCCGGTAAGGAAAAAAAAAAGCAAGTAGTACCTCTTTTATATGAAAAACATGAGTAACAATGGACAGGTAACAGGTTATTTCTATATGTGATCAATCATTGGCATCCAGCAAGATGGAATTACTAAATTTATCTTTACGACTAGATTATTTTCATATGGTTGAGTAATCATTGGTATATTAAGTACAACGATAAGTTACTGAAATCTTTTTATATTAGAATAGTAAGTTTCAGCCTTCAGGGTATCAACTACCACTCATATCTTTTCATGGATGTGGTACGTCTTCATAGAAAAATGACTTTGAAACTATTAGCAATTTCGGTATCTGATCTATAGGAGTGGTCACCGGGGTGTGCTTGGGCCAGCATATTATTGTGCTCGGCCTGGCACTGCCTAGCACAAGTCCATTTTTCGGTAAATTAATTTAAAATTTTTGATGAAAACTTCAATAAAGTTAGACTAATTTATTTTTGAAAATACTAAAATGAAAAAAAAAATAGTAATTGAGCAAAACTTTCAACACGCCTCTCATTTGTTGTGTCAACAGCGGGAAATCGCACTTCCGCCATGACCGATGGGATAGAACCTCAACACACCCATCCCCTCACCTGGCTTCGAGTTTTTCAGCTTTCCTTCCGTTAGGCCCGTATAGGACCTCCAAATCTTGATGCGACTTAAGTGGATCTAAAGTATTGATACATTGGCCACAAATATGTAAAACTGGCAGAGAGACTGTCTTGCATGCACAAGTCAATGCAATAACATATACACGGTATTAGGGGTGAGCATCGGTCTAGGGTCAACCCCATATCAACCCTAAGCCCGACCCAACTTTGTTGGTCCTAGTCTGATTCCTAAGGAGATTGGGTCGGTCCTTAGTCTTGAGATTCCTGGATCAGTACTGTGCGGGTTGATCTTTGATCTTGGGAGTTCGGGGTTGGTCCAATCCAGATCAACCTTGATTGTATGTGATATGTATAATATATACTATATATATATATATATTATATATCCAATATATTATTTATAATGCTTTTGCATATGATGTTACGAGTATTATTGATAGATGATTACAGGGACTTTCCATCTTGTCCTATATCTTTATGAGTGGTCTTAATCGTGTTTATGATTTTTTGCTTTTAGCATGTGTGAAATTTCTATTTTTGTCTTATCTTAAATTTGTCGAGAATGTATTGATATTTATAGTTTAGTTGCACAATGCCGTATTGTCGATGGATATCTAATTTGAAATAATAGGTTTGCCTTTTCAGAAAGTATAAAAAATTAAGCAAAATAAAAAAAAATTATTGATTGGTTTTGGGTTGACCCTAGAACTGGATCGAACGCATCGGATCGGTCCAATCTGCAGTCTAAAAAGTTGAGGACCAATATTGTGCAGGTTGGTCCTAGAGTTACGTGGTAGATCGACTCAACCTGGACCATACTCACCCCTACATTGCATGTGCATGAAAATCCATAGCAAATCGAATTTAGCTAGTCGGACGAGACTCTAGATTAGGGAGGTGTTCATGTTGGCAATATCTAGTACGATGCTAAAGATTTTACTGGAGATGGCATACTCATTGATAGTTTTCATTATTTCAGCAGTCATATTTCAGGAATCATGCTAGAATATTTACTTGTTAAATGTAAGAGTTCGGTGACATAATTCCATTCATCATTAACCCAATGGCCGATGATGACACAATATGCATAATTCTTAAGGCTAGTACATAAATATAAAGTTAAGGAGATTCGAGAGCTAGCCGTTGACAGCAGATGCATTAACACCACCATCTTCTCTTTGTATAGTGACTTAAAGTTTTTGGCATTTGTTGCCAGCGGAACGAGTCTAAATTGAGGTTGTAGAGTTGTGTGCACGTAGTGCACAAACTAAGCAATCTTTGAGAAAGCCAGAGGGTTGCTCGACAGCAAGACAATAATATGTAAGCTCCCGCCTAATATGTAAGCTTCCGCCAGTTCCCCACCTTGTCATATCGGTGTTAGTGCATCCTCATGTTCACGCAGCATGACCGAGTGAGGCAAAAGTTAGTGCTACTTTTAATGGTATCGGTCCCCACAACAAGCCCAAAGCCGTTCCATCCACGTCTATGCTGTGTAAGGAGACTCATGTTTGTGGAAGTAATTGCACTTCAATGCCGTATTTATTACCATTCTGAATTTTCAAGTGCTATCGGTATTTAAAGATATTGTTTGCGAATTGATGTTATTCCGACATAGAGTGAGGGGATTTTTTGGAAGTCTCTATATGTTAGTGTTTGTTGTACTTTTCGTAATTATTGAATAATAGAAGGTTGATCATATTTGATTACCCATTCAACGGGTCAGAGACCGAAGTCAACCATCCCTGTATGGTTCAAGAGCTATCAGTCTCATCTACCAATCCTGTGGTATACACTCTCTGAAGGTTTATCTTCTCAATAAATTTTGGGGAATCAACACACATACGTAGAAAAAGAGAGGCAAAGCGACGCGTTCATCGAGCGAAATTGAGCCATGAGCAGCACCCGCACAGAACGGAGGCTGGAATTGCCAGAACTAGACAAAAACAATCTTGATAAGACCATCAACACCAGCCAAAGAACGGTCAAGGAACGAAGGTTGGGGTTATCGAAATCAGACCAGAGCGCCAAATTCAAGAAATCTGCTCGAGTTCGGACGACAACCATCGACGGCGGTAGTGGCGACTTTCTGGAAATTGTCGATGAATTCACTGGGATCCATTCGGCCGGAGGAGGAGGAGAAAGGGGAAAAGGTCTCGGCTATGGCAATGAAAATAAAGGCAGCCCTTGTGGAGCTGGATTCTCGCAGATTACTTTCTTTCCAAATCACTTGAAATTGCCAAGACGGGTATATAATTTTCTCTATCATTGAATGAGTCACACGTAGTAATGTAAAAAAGTTTATTCTCATCTTCGTCTTACTAATTTGTTGATATGTTTATCACATAAGAATTCATAATTCCTCAAAGCTTGATCGTTCTCACACGATTTTCTTGAAATTTATGCTGGTTTAAAGTCGTGCGTGCAATTGGATTATCGGAAATGTTTCAATAATTGACTGAAGAATTAACTTCTATAGATGGGCAACAATTTGAAAAGATAAACACAAAATCTTAGAATTTCTTTTATTTTTATTTTTATTTTAAATTGTGCAGCCAAAGAAAATCTCTTGGACCTACCCAACACCACCAAACCCTACATCGTGCCATTTGTCTTGTCGCTTAATTGATGAACTATCAATTTATCACACAACGACGCACCATGACTTTTACTAGTGTCAATGACCTTTTACAAAATCACCAAAATTTAAATAGAATAATTTCAACAAAATAAATTAACCTAGGATAGACAAAGTTGGATTTGGGCATTGGGGGATTTTCAACTCAGAAATTGAAGGTCACTTATTGAAATATCACTAATTACGTGTGAATAATTTTTGGCAGGACCACCTACATAGGCCAAAGTCCTAAAGTTAGTCTGTCATGAGGCTTACATGATATTTTATGGGCATCCGAGTAGCTAAGCCTTTGTGTTCATGCCCTTGAATTTTTAAAATAAATTAATTAATTAGGACCATGTCGAAAACAATTCCTCTAGTCGGATCTTTAATTGGTGAATAATAAATACAGTTATCACCTGAGTATAGGGATGTCCATGTCTATAATCCATCAATTCAGAATCTAACTCCAATTAGGAATGGACAAAAGTATGACTCAATTAGATCTGCTAATACTACCACTAGTCTATCAAAAAGAAGAATTCAAAGCATTATACTATGTTCTATAGCACATGAAGGTAGTTAACCTATATGGTAGTCAGCAAGATTTAAGTCCTCCAGTTGAATTCTGGGCCTTTGTCCCTAGTTCATCACTTATCAGAAAAGGTACTTCAGTTGGATTTTAGTTACAAAAGAGTATAGTTCTTCACCTCATAATCAGATTGCAAGAAATAGGGTCATGTGTTTTTCCATCTCTCTGAGAAAATGTCTTTCAATTATGCCTCCGATTGGTGGTGCCAGACATTAACAGTCGGTGATATTCACCCCCCGTAACTCACCAATTAAAACGTGGCCAAAAAAAAAAAAAAACTCTACCAATAAAAGGTATGAGTGGAGAAAAATATAGTACTCTCAAGAAACCATTCACGTTCTACTCCTTTATACATGGCAAGTAACTTGGTTTCTCTTTTTTTCTGGTGATATATCCTATCCTCCTCGGTGGTCGAAATTCTTCAGCCACCACCGCTCGAGTTAAAGTATTTCCCGAAGGTATGTACGTGCTTAAGCAATAAGTCTCGGAATGGTTCAGTTTTCTTTGCTCTTTTTTTTTTTTTCCTCCCTTCCTTTTTTCGGCTTACCGCAATTATTTTGGGGTTAACAAGTTTGATGATGTTCTTTGCTCCAGGGATTTCGCAGATTACAACTGCAGGAACCTTTTCATTGCAGAAAGTCGGATGAACGAATATTCTTTAAGGTCTGAGTCGTCCCAGCCCCGAAATTCGAATTGCCACCGCCACCTGACGATGTGTTCACTTGGAGGAAGTACGATCAGAAGGAAAATCTTGGAGCCAAGTATCCAAGGTGAGTTCAGAGACGATCAGTTTTCTAATTCTCAAGTCTTGAAGCTCCATCACCCCAAAGATTTCACCAGAACATTATTCCTTTGTTCATAGTAAACCTCCTTCAATAATCTTGCCTTTCTCATTCCTAATCCAAATTCATCCCCAGCATGTTACATTGGCGGACTTGAGATGAGCCACATCCTCGGAAAAGTTAAAAGGAAGGAAGTCAATACTTGTTGCCCGGTTATGTGATAGGAATAGACAGATTTCTTGCATTTCTCCTCGTATGGAAAATTAGTCTCAAGAAGACTCAATGAAAGACGCCATCAATTAGCAACATACTCATTTTCGTCGTGTCAATCACCATCCTATACTTGATGGGCTGTTTCACAGTCAACCATCTCTTTCTCATGTCTTAATCGACTAAAAATGATTTCAGTTATTAACGGTTAGTTCAGTTTTTTTTTTTTTTTTTTTTTTTGGTCGAAAGCAAACTTACATATTTATAAAACCTGTAAATTACACCCCGAGGCAACAATATCTGCTACCAAAAGATCAAGCAAAGCAGAAGGGGGGTTAAAAAGCCAGTTCTGGGCCGAGAAAGCATTTCGGTGTGCCTTCGCGGCCCAGTCGGCAACCCTATTCGCATCACGCTTACAGTGAGTCAGCTTAAGGTTATGAAAATGTGAAAGCAAAAACAAAGCCTCCGCTTGCAGCGAGCGAAGCTCCCATGGCGTCGATCCTTCATCCCGCACAGATTCTATTAGAAGAAGACAGTCTGTTTCAAGCTCGATCTTGCAATCATGTAGATTCCGATGCAATAGGTGATGAAGGGTATAGGTGAGAGCTTTAAACTCCGTTTCCATAGCCGAGTGAGATCGGAAACAGTTTGAATACAGATCAGTGATTCTACCTTGACTTTCTCTGCAGACACACGCCATTGATCCCTCGGTGCTTCCCGGATGATATGCCCCATCAATATTACATTTGAGAACTGCTGGATCGGGAGGGTTCCACCTATGAGCAGGGTTGAGGAACTGCCGTTCGGGCCTCAAAGAGGGAACCACAGGAACACAAGTTCTGGTTTGAGCAATCGCCATTTCCACTACAAGATTGGGGTCAGGGGCTTGATCACGGAAGACGAAATTGTTGCGCATCCGCCATATTTGCCACAAAGTATTGGCAATCAATTCAATGGCAGGTATAGTTTTTGATGTGGCTGTGCCTTCTGTGGTTGTTGTTTCGGATAACCAGTGGTCTATCCGATGGGCAGATTGAGGGGAGAAGAACACGTTGATCTCCGGGTTTGTCCAAACAGCTCGAGTCCACGAGCAATGGAGGAAAAGGTGCTCGGTGGTTTCAGGAACTTGCTGAGTGCAAAGCCGACAGCAGGGGTCCTCAACAATGTGTCGGCGATAGAGATTGGCTCTAGTAGCAATGGCATTCTGACAAACCGCCCAGGTGAACATCCTGACTTTCGGTGTAGTTTTCAATTTCCATAGTCGTCGCCAAAGGGATTTTGGAGTTTGATAGGATGTAGAGGTGTTGTTACTCGTGGAGAGTCTTTGTTGCATTGACAATGTTGTGGTATCCACTCTTTACTGTATAGACTCCATTTGTTGTAGCTGTCCAGATCAATTTATTTGTGGAAACCAGAGGGCTTAGTGGAATTTTCAAAGCTTGTTCAGTAATGTCGTCTCCGAATAGTCGACGGAGCAAGGTTTGGTTCCAATCATGGTGTATCGGGTCAATGAGATTCGCCACCAATATTGGTTCCTCAAGAGTCTTGGGACCATAAAGAATTCCCATCGGTAGCCATCGATCACCTCTTATTCGGATGTTTTGACCATTACCAACTGACCAACACAAGTATGGAGAGATAGCATCTCTACCCGACAGTAAACTCTTCCATCCCCAGGAGGGACGATGACCTGGATTCGCCGATAGAAAGTCAGTTTTAGGAAAATATAAGCCTTTAAATAGTTCACTCCATAAAGCGTCAGGCTGTTGCAATAAGCGCCAAGCCTGCTTTCCAAGCATAGCTTTGTTGAAGACAATAAGGTCACGGAAGCCCAAGCCGCCAGTATCTTTACTTGCTTTCAATACATCCCAACTACGCCAATGAATGCCTGCCTTATTCTGATCATTTCTCCACCAGAATCTTGCAACGCTCTTCTCTATGGATTTACATATGGACAGAGGGATCTGAAAGATAGACATAGCATAGTGTGGCAAAGCTTGTATAACAGATTTGATTAGAACTTCCTTACCACCCTTAGATATCAACTTACCTTTCCATCCTTCCGTCTTAGCATGAACTCGAGCCTGTAACCAAGAAAACATCTCCCTCTTTGAGCGACCCCAGTCAGAAGGTATACCCAAATACTTACCATATCTTTGCAACACAGGCAATCTAAGTTCCCCTGACATGTTTGCTTGTAAGCTAGACGGACAATATTTGCTAAAGATAATACCAGACTTATTTCGATTCACTATCTGACCAGTGGCCAAACAGTATTGATTTAGAATTGCCGCAAGATTCTGACATTCTGTTATTGTGCCGTCAAGGAAAAAGAGTGCATCATCTGCAAAAAATAGATGGGATAGATTGGGACACCATCTATTAAACTTGATACCTTTAAGATGTCCCACACTGGCTGCTTGATTGATTAAAGTTGAAAGGGCATTTGCCAGTAAAATAAAAAGATATGGAGATAAAGGATCACCCTGTTGGAGGCCGCGAGAAGGAGTAAAGTAAGGCAAGGGTTCGCCATTAAATTTCACACTAAAAGTTGTCGTCGTCACACATTGCATAATCCATTGAACCCAGATAGTATGAAAACCCAGTTTCAAAAGATAATCATGAAGGAAATCCCACTCAACTCTGTCATATGCCTTTTGCATGTCTATCTTTATGATTGCATTGAATTTCTGAGTTCTGTGCCTAGTCTTGAATTGGTGAAGAACCTCTTGAACGATTAAAATATTGTCCTGAATCTGTCGTCCACTTATAAAGGCTGACTGTTCCTTGGATATTAAAGAATTCAAGCAAAGTTTAAGACGGTTGGCTAACACCTTAGAGATAACTTTGTAGGCGAAATTGCATAGGCTTATAGGGCGATATTGCTCCAGTTGCTCTGGGTGAGGCGTTTTAGGGATCAAGGCAATAAAGGTTTGATTAAGCTTGGAAGGCATTTGGGCTGAGAGAAAAAAATGCTGCACTAGGGTCACTAGATCATCCTTAATGATGTCCCAGTGTTTTTGGTAGAAAAGTCCGTTTAATCCATCTGGGCCAGGAGCCTTGGTAACCCCCAACTGAAAGGTTGCTTGTTTAACCTCCTCAATGGTTGCCATGGCGATCAACTGATCATTCATTTCAGAGGATACAAGTGGCTGACATTGATCAAGGATAGGGCCATAATTCCTAGACCCTCCTGATGTATATAATTCAGAAAAATAAGCAGTAGTCATACCTTGTAGCACTTCAGGGTCCCGAATCCATTGCTGATGTGAGTCTTGCAGCATCGTAATGCGATTTCTATTTCTTCGTTGGATCGTGGCCGCATGAAAGAACCGCGTATTCCTATCCCCCCATTGCAACCATTGTATTCTTGACCTCAAAGCCCAATATTGTTCTTCCATCTGCCAAGTCTTTTTAATTTCCTCTCTGATAGTCGATGCTTCCTCTTTAAAATTAGAGAAACTTGGTTGGTTGGTCAAATCTTGTAGCTGTTGTTTTAATGCAATCACCCTGGCATGTCCATTGGAGAATTTCTTACGGCTCCACTTAGATAGAGCGATAATAACTTTACGTATCTTGGCAATGAAAACCGGATGAGCAGCGTAGTGTGAACTCCATACCTATGAGATGATGTCACGACATTCAGCTTCGTCATTCCAATAAGCTTCAAAATGAAAAGGCTTAGTGTGTCTTTTATAAGTGGCTGAAGTGTGTATGATCAAAGGGCTATGATCGGAACCTACGGCGGGTAGGGCGAAAACCTCGCTACGGGAAACATAAGGCGCCAATCCATTGAACACAATGCTCGATCCAGTCTTTCCTTTACAAGCTCTTCACCTTCTCTATTATTTGTCCAGGTGAATTTACACCCTTTGCTCTCCAGTTCCATAAGCTCGCTATCATTAAGGACAGCACGAAAAGATAACATCCTAGATAAGTCCGCAGGTCGTTTGCCAAACTTCTCCCAAGGATAGAGAAAATCATTGAAATCTCCAGCACACAGCAAAGGGAGATGATTCATATGGCTAAGCATCCTAAGTTCATCCCAAAAAACCTGTCTTTGTGGATAGTTATAAGGAGCATGAAGACATATCAAGCGAAAAAATCTGTCTTCCTGGACTATCCTGCAAGTCATATCAACCATATGTTGTGAAGAATGGTCCACATCTATAGCTACCTGATCATTCCACATCACCGATAACCCTCCTGCCAAACCAGCTGGGTTGAGAATATATGAATGCTGAAAATGTAGGGTAGTCTGAATTCGTTGAAGCTTAACCTCAGAGTTTTTGGTTTCCATCAAAAAGACTATATCGGGCTTTTCTTTGGCCGTCATGGCCTTTAGAGCCTGAACTGTCAGGGCATTGCCCAAGCCCTGACAGTTCCAAGTGATTAGCTTCATTTGTGGGGTGGTGGCTGTTGAGGGCCAGCCACCATAGCCCAAGTATCATCTTCCCCTGCTTCACGCACAGGAGTATCCAGCAAGTTCCCTTCATCCAGGTCACGAATAACTACTCCCTTTGTGTCACATGGCGAATATCGTTTCTATTTTTTAGCCACACTTACCTTTGGTGGCTGTCTAGAACTCTTGGTTTTCTTGTATTGTTTAAAATCCATAATGGATGACTGAATCCCCTTCATCTTATCTGTGGCAGGAATTAATGCTGTATGAAGACGAGTTCCTTCCATGTTCGGCTCTTGATTGACTTGACATTCCGCTGCTTGAACTCCATGTTCAGAAAGAAGCCCTGGATTGGCCCCTGAGTCTGTGGCAGCAGCTATTGGTGGGGGCAAGAGTGGGATAAGCGGCAGTTGAGAAGGGGGCGTTTCAGGTATGCTATCTTCTGGTTGATCCTTGAGGTGTGGAGGGTTGTAAAATGTTTGCCAGTAGGGACTAACCTCTTTAACTTCCGCTTTAAGCCATGGACTATAAGCCATATTGTCCCTCCCTTCAAATTTGGACTCATCATAGGGGATTTCTTGACAATATGTTGCGTAATGGCCCAACCTTCCGCAAGAGTAACAAAAGTGGGACAATCTCTCATAGCGATAGTCAATCCATACCAATTTCCCCTCTATTCGAATAAGCTTGCCTGTTCTTAAAGGTTTGTAATTTCAGTTCAACCCTCGCCCTAGCAGTCCGTGAAGTCAATCCCTCTTTGGTATCAACTCGCACTTCTAATACCCTACCAATATGTTGCACCGCCTTGACAATCATCTCGTTCGGTTGTCCATTCCAAAGGCAGGCCAAAAATTTGTACCCAAAAGCACAGCTTGAAAAATCATAACAATGCAGCGGAGTATTTGACTGCCATGGCTTTACTAGGACTAGATGACCGGAAAAGAGCCAGGGACCCCCAACAAGAACACGTTGTTTATCAGCCTCAGAATGGAATTTAGCTATATAAAAGCCATCTTCACGTTGTGAAATTTCTACCCGTTCAGTTCTCCATGCTTTCTTGATTGTATTCTGGAACGCCATGAAGTTTACAGTTGGACTCGATAGAATTCGGCACACCAAAATTAAACCACATTCCTCTAATTTTGCTGGTGAGGGTTCTTCATCCCAGGAGTCTATTTCTTTTTCTGTTGTAAGTCTGCCCAGTCTTGAACAGAGAGCAGCTAGGCGATCAGCATCACTATGTGCTGCCGAGTCCATTACTCAGCGAGGATATCAAGTAGAGATAAAAGGGCAAGCAGAATTTTGGTTGAAACTGAAGAAAAACAAGCTGCTAAAAACACCTATGTACAAAAGCCCCACATGTAAAAGAAGTTCGGCCGAAGGCTACTCAAGATTACGATCATACTAGAGGATGAACCAAGTAGGATTGAAGGTGAAGATGCGAGACGAGAGAAGCAGCTTCAAGTTCCGACCCACCAGCAAGTTTGGATCGGAGTCGTACGCATCACTGAAGCAAAAGAGAGCCTCATCTTCAAATTTGGACCCATCAGCAAGTTGGGGCAGAGTCGTGAAGATGCGCAAGAGAGCAGCACCTTCTCAGCTTCACATGCGGACCCATCAGCAAGTCGGGACAGAGTCGCAGCAATCACTGAAGCAAAATAAGATTGAAAACCAGAACAAGATCGCCGTGGGCGTGAAAGAGATGAAAAACGAGAAGGCCGGTGAAAAGCGAGAAGGAATTTGGGGAATTTGGGGGTTAGGGTTTTAAAATACGAAAGTATCCATGGTTAAAAAAAACTCTGCATTTCGAGAGGGATGGTCTCTGCATTTCGAGAGGGAGGGACTGTGAAACTGGTTAGTTCAGTTTGACAGCTTCTTATGTTGCTATTCTCTTCCTTAGCCTACTAAAGTTTGACATATAATTGAGCACTTTGGAAGTAGCTTGGCTATAAGTGCACGCAAGTTTTATTATGTTTCCTTTGTCCTTTATATCTATAGCTTTCATTGATATTTTTCCCACACTTCATATTCAGGAACTTATATAGGTGCACTCATGGGAATGTCCAAGGTTGTTTGGCTAGAAAGGGAGTGCAAAGATCTGATGACGACCCCACTGTCTTTGGAATCACGTACTGCAGGGGGCATACGAGCAATCCCAAACTGCAGAGGTCCCTCCACTTTTCTTTTCCTCTCGATAAGGCTTGAGCCCCTATAAATTCGTAGAGTTGGCGATGCGATGAGGAGATACGAAGGTAAGTAGGGAATACCTAGGATTACTAATACTTCTTAGAAAGGTCTGTCATTTCGATAAATTTATGGATATAACCAAAATCTCAACAACTCAATGTCACACCTTGAGCAAAGGAGATACAAATTGAGTTATGGAACCTGGAACGCTCATCCTAATTGTTATGCCTTTTCAAAAAGGGGAAGTGCACATCCTTAATATGCATTCTCCATCATTTTCCTGCCAATTTACATGGTGGTTGTGTGTTTTTGCTTGGAGAGAAATCAAGTCTTGATGATTCTTTTCTCGATTTAGCAGATTGTAAGAGGGAGCACAGAGACATTGAAGGGGCGCCACCGCATCATAGGGTAATCAGAATTTCACAAGATAAACTAGAGAGAGAGAGCCCACAGGTTTAGCCGCCATTCAGTCAAACCCACAGGCTGCGTTTGACAGTTGAGATAAAATTCGAGATAGAATATGATTTATCATATCCTATGTTTAGTGATCGCTCGGGACAGGATAAAGTCGGATATAGAGGGAATATAAGCAGGATAAAATTATCCCATGGGGAGGTGGGATAAAGGTGAATAGGATTTCTAATGTCTATAATAGGAAAATTATTTTCTCGAATAACGAACTTATTAAATTAAACAAAAAATTGAAATTATATTTCAATATATATAATATTTGAATTCTAATTTAAGAAATTAAAATTAAAAATTTATTTTTAATTAATCTTATTTTAATTTATATATTCAACTTTAATTCTATCTTATAATAAACATTCAATCTATAAATTACATATGTATATTTTTATATATTTTAGGTATTTTTGTATTTTATGTATGTTAGTACAGTTTACTTTGATAAAATTTTATTAAAGAATTATGAAAGGGGAAAAAAGAAATAACAAAGAAAATAATATAAAAAAGAGGAAAAATAAAATAAAAATAAATTAATGAATATTGTTACGAGAGATTTTCATTATTTCTGTTTATAAACATTTAGATTCATTTATAATAATATGCCATTAATATAAAATACACACACACACACATGATATAATGTGAATATATCCGACCTTAATACTATGATTCACTAAATAATATATATACACACACATGATATGATGTGAATATATCCGATTTTAATACTGTGATTCACCAAATAATAAACGAGATATAAAAAATCTTATGATTTCATATCCTATCATATCCAATCCTATCTCGACGAAAAATCCGAACAACCGTAGCCACGAGTTTTGACCAGCCAAGCTTCGAAGAAGGTGCCTCCTCGTATACGGCTAGTGGGATGCGCAGAGCAAAAGACAAATGCCTTGCGCAATACGCGATCATTTTCTCTTCTTCCTCCGTTGCCTCCACCCCACCCAAATGCCTTGCGCGATACGCGACCATTTTCTCTTCTTCCTCCCTGGCCTCTCTCTGTGTCGGAGATCAGAACATAACCGGAGCCATCCGAGGCTGAACCCCACTTTGGTTTTACCCCTGTTTTCTTCTTTCTGCGGAAGCAATGGCCTCACCGTCGGCCGGCACGGGAGCTTGGACCCTCCAGCGAGCTCCTTCTCCTTCTCATCCCTCCTCGCCTCTGAGCTGGAGGACGACCCTCGCCGTGGGCCCGGCGTTCCCATGTTCAAGTCCATCGCCCCGCCCTCCCTGCCGCTTAGCCCCCCCACCTTGAGCCCCTCTGCTCTCCTCACCTGGCCGCCTGGTCTCAGCCCTGCCGATTTCTTGGACTCTAAGGTATCTACTCCTCTCTCTCCCTCCCCCCGCAGCAAGTCCTCCGACAGTTACCAGCAGATCCCTAAAGGGGAAAACGCAGATGGCTCTACCATCACTTGGCAGACCAACGCCGAGCAGCAGGTATGTCTACACTTTCTTTATATGCTCATCCCTCTTCCCTTTGCCTCACGATTATCTCTCCATCAAACGAGATCATTCCCGTCCTTCTGACGAGAGCGCTGTGAAATCCGAACTCAATCCATTCCAGACCAACGCCAATAACCGATCCGATTACGATAATTTTCAGTCTCAGGCTCAGTCCATGCGAGGGCAGAGGAAATCTGACGATGGTTACAACTGGAGGAAATACGGCCAGAAGCAAATGAAGGAGAGCGAAAAGAGCTATTACAAGTGCACTTATCCTGAGTGCCCTACCAAGAAGAAGGTCGAGAGATCTCTGGATGGCCAGATTACCGAGATTGTCTACCAGGGAAGCCATAACCACCCTCAGCCTCAGGACACCTGGAGATCCTCGGCGTCCTCCGCCTATTCCGTGCCGTCTCATGCAGACCAGGTCTATAATCCCACCGCCCCCGAAATCAATGACCCTGCTTTTCCTGCGCATGGCTCCTCTCAAGTAGACTCTGCAACCCCAGAAAACTCTTCCCTTTCGGTTGCCAACAATGAACCAGATCCCAAAAGATGGTAAGTTGCTGGCTGGATGGAGTTCCGTTTGTTTGTGTGCAAATTGAAGTTTGTTTATGTTACAATTGGATGGTTTTGATCTGCTCCTTGGTCCCTGATTCATTTCATTCCTTAATTGTTAGGAAGCTAGAGGGTGAGAATGGAGGGATTTTAGCTCCTGGGAGCAGAACGGTAAGAGAACCAGTAAATTCGTGGAGTCGAAAATAATTATGAGGCACACGTCATAATTACTTGCTGGCCTATGTTTTCCTCCAATAGGGTACAAGTTATAGTTATTGGACGTGCAAACTTAACTAAATATAATCATGAAGCTTTGTGACGAGGTGGTTCAATCACAAAACTCCATTCTATCCTACTTTTGAATTATTTATTTTTTATATAGGTGTTAAAGATTGTCATGGAGCACTTGCTAAAACTCATTACTTTTCGTCTCCAGCTTTTTCATAAAGCTGTTGCGTGGATCTTTTCTACCACCTCAATCAACATCTTATTTGCTAAATTCAACAATCAGATGCTATGGCCTTATTTATTTATTTATTTTTATTTTTTTGAAAAATTTTCTTCTCTCTCAAAGTTGCAGGTGACTCATCCTCGGCCACTGCCAAATCAAATCTTAAGTCACTAGAAATCTGCACTTCTTTTTAAAACTATTTTATCCAATTTGGAACTCTGGCTCTATGATATTTATTTGCCGAAAAATATGCGAATAGATATGAGATAAACAATGAAAATAAACCATACAAGAGATTACGTTGTTAGTTTGACTGATCAATAATCTATGTGGAGAGTGGCAGAAAAATTTAACAATAATCAGGTGATACAATGGAGATTACAGTCACTCCACCTCTCAAGTGTTTGCTAACCCCGGTTTTGCACACTTAAACTCACAAACTAGCACTCTAAGACTTATCTATTAATTTTGAGTAACATAGAGAAATAACAGGAAATTTTATTGAGATGTTTCTGGCAGCTTAATCTTCTCATCAGATGAAAATACAACTCAAATACATAGCGAATTTAGGGTATAAATCCTACTGGGCTATGCCACCCTGCGCCCCCCCAAAAAAAAAAATAATAATAATTAAATAAAAACCACTGAGCATGTCCCAATTGCCCGGCCAGGTGGGCTATGGGCAAGGAGTCCACCTTCTGGCCGGGTGAACGACGGGCAAGACCTGCCTGACTCAAGTTATTATTTCAACACTATCAATATCATTTACATAGTGAATGTACTAACTTTGTTATAATTGCCTACTGCTTCAGAATAAATTGATCTCTGATCAGCCTGTCGCTAGTTCAGTTGATACATCCCTTAGTTTGGGTTTGGGCCCCTGTTCTCATGCGGCTGAAGATCAGAAAGGTAGCTTTCATTGCTCAAAGAATTGTTACATGTTAAATGATTTGGGGAGAAGATCTGCAACATGACACTGATATAACCTTACCCATTCAAATTCAACCTTGGTTTGTCCTAAAAGATGAGTTTTGTAGTAATCTTTGTTTAGACAATGGCATATTGCTAAGCTGGAGGTGACTAAAGAGATGAGAGTTTTTCTTTGCTTGCGAGATCGCTTTCTCGATGCTTCGTCAATAATATTGCATTTATATATGCATCGTATTACTATTGTAGATGGCATTAAGTCTAGAACTAGAACTGCTGCTATTTCCAAAGAAGCACTTCTTGTGTATTGGGATATATTGGGCTAAAATGGGCTCTCTCTCTCTCTCTCAACTGATCCATAGTTAATAAATGGGTTGACCGAGTGATTTCGTTTATGGTGAAGAAAGGAACTGACTTTGGCTTTCTGTTTTCAAGTCGTCTACTTTGATAAGTGTAGCTGTATTATCATGAAATGTGTTCGACAAATTGTGGAAAAAAGTTTTTCATATCCCGGGGCAGATTATGAATAATGATTGTGCCTTTGCCTCATGAATTTTTTTTTTCTATACAGAACTCGAGACGTTCTTGGAATGGCTTCACACAGAGCCAGGATATGTCACGAAAAAAGGATCATTGCTGAGTGTTCTGAAAGAAGAAGAAAATGCAACGGTGTCAAGTGAAGCAGAAAAACTAGTAGCCATGCAGAAGCAAAGAGCAGAAAGTGATTTTGTGCCAATGCAAAGCACTCGAGATACAGAGACTGAACTATTTCCCTGTTCTCATGCTGCTGAAGTTCAGCAAGGTAGCATTTATTCTTTAAAGATTTGTTACATTTTAAATAATTTGGGGAGAAGATTTGCAACATGGCACTAATATAACCTTAAGCCCATTCAATTTCAAACTTGCTTTGTCCTAAAAGATGAGTTTTCAGTACTTTTTGTTTAGACAATAGCATATTGCTAAGCTCAAGAGCAGTAAAGAGACGAGAGCTTTTCTGTGCTTGCGAGATTGCCATCTCGATGCTTCTATCAATAATATCGCAATTATATATGCTTCAAATAACTATTATAGATAGCATAAAGTCCAGAAGTGCTGCTATTTCCAAAGGAGCACTTCTTGTGCATCGGGATTTATTTTGGGCTAAAACGGCCTCTTTCTCTCTGAATTGATCAAAAGTCAATAAATAGGGAGACCAAGCGATTTTGTTTATAGTAAAGAAAGGCACTGATTTTTTTTTTTTTTCTGTTTTCAACTTGTCCACTTAGATCAGTGTAGCTGCATTATCATGGAATGTGTTTGACAAATTGTGGAAAGAAAAGTTTATATATCGGGGTAGATTATGATAATGATTGTGCCTTTTCCTCATGGATTTGTTTCTATACAGAACTCAAGCCGTTGTTTGGGATTGATTTGCTTCACACAAAGGCAGGCTATGTCACGAACGATGGATCTCTGCTGAGTGATCTGAAAGAAGAAGAAAATGTGACCGTGTCAAGTGAAGCGGAAAACTAGTAGCCATGCAAAAGCAAAGAGCAGAAAGTGATTTTGTGCCAATGCAAAGCACTCGAGATACAGAGACTGAACTATTTCCCTGGATAATGAAAAAGGATGATGATCCTCATGCTACTTTGGGAAAAGTTCATTCTTATTCATCACACTCAGAGTTGAAAGTTGGTTCACATTACTCAGAATTGGAAGTTGGTTCACATTGCTCAGAATCAGAATCTGAAGACACTGATGAGAAGATGAAAATTGAGCAAGTCGAGAATATCATAGGAGAGAAACATTGGAAAGTGCAGTTTTGCAAATGCGGAACACTGCAGAGCCAGAGGTTGAACCCTTTTCCTCGGAAGTAAACGAAGACATTGCTTCTGACGAAGTTCATTCATATTCCTCAGAACAAGAATCTGAAGTTGATTCATATTGCTCGGGACCGGAATATGAAGTTGGGGATAAAAAGGAAAGTTCTTCACATGCTACTTTGGATGACGCGGATGCCTTAATTGATATGTTAGGTGGCGGTGGAAAACAAGAAGGGAGACCATCAGAAGGATGGGGTGCAATTAAATATGACTCTATAGTCGACCATCTCATTAAGTCCATAAAAAAATCTAACATTGAAAAAAATTGGAATATATGGCAGAAACGAGGTTGCAAAAGCTATTGTCATTGAAGCTTTGAAGGAATCTGCAATTTTGAGAAATCTATTTGATAGAGTCATCTGTGTTACTGTTCCTCTGAACTGCGACATGGAAAAGGTGGAAAGGGAGATTGCTAGACAAATATCTTCTGATTTAACTGAAGCCAATGCAGTTGATATGCCACATTCGGTGGTGAATGCATTGGAAGGCCTCAAGTTTTTGCTCATTCTTGTTGGCGTTAACCAACACATGAAGCTAGAGACATTGAGGATTCCTGAAGCAACACCACCAGTTGGTAGCAAGATAGTCTTTGTGACTGGATCAGGACAATTGTGCGATGAAATCGAAGTGGATAAGAAAATATGCTTGGATGATCTATTGCTGTATGAATTATTTCGTCAGAATGTGGGTGAAGTTGTTTATTATTCTAAAAAGCCCTAGCTAGAGAAATAGTTAGGATGTGCAGGCCATATTCACATGCTGTTATTCTAGTGGCAAGGGCACTACAAAATGTTGATGACATTTTAATCTGGAAACATGCGCTTGAAAGACTGAATGTTCGACCTACAAGTCATGAAGTAGGTATAGAAGCTCCTATGGTTAATGTATTAAGATTCTGCATTGACCAACTAGAAGATGATAAAACTAGAAGATGCTTGAAAAATCTTGCTCTTTGTAACAATTACCATGAGATTGCATCTGAGTCTGCCATAGGCCTATGGGTCAGCGATGGTATCGTAGACGCCCATGATGAAGGCCAAAAAGTCCTAAAAATCTTGTCAATGCTAGCCTGCTCGAAGTTGATGAGAATCAGCAATTTGTGAAGTTTCAAGACCAGGATCAGGATATATTAGTGAACTTAATATTTCAGCGCGAGGAAAATCGTGTGTTTCTGATGCGGGGTGGCTTGGATTTGATAGAGCCACCAGAGGTTGAGGAATGGGAGAGTGCAAAAGAGATATGTTTGATGCATACCGGAATTTCTGAGCTACCGAAGGAACCAAGGTGCCCTTCACTTTCATCGTTATATCTCGCAAAGAAATCACAAGCTGAGAAAGCTTTCTTCTTCATTTTTCAATCAAATGCCTGCTCTAGAAGTATTGAATCTGTCTAGAACCCGCATTCGGTGCTTGCCGGAGTCCATATCTCAACTTGTCAGCCTCAAAAGACTCTTCTTGAATGATTGTGTCCTTTTGAGATCAATATCACCAACAATTGCAAGGCTCAAGCGGCTGGAGGTATTTGATCTTGAGGGGACGAAGATCAAGAATCTTCCCAAGGAAATTGAATGTTTAATTAATCTGACTTGTTTGGGGATCTCAATTTCTGGAACTGAACCTTTTAGTGACTCTAAAACAGTGATTCCTCATGGGGTAATATCTTCTCTATTACACTTGGAAGAACTGAATCTCAATGTGGATGCCAATGTTGAATGGTGGGATACATGTGCTGAAGGTGTTTTATCTGAAGTTTGCAACTTGAAAAGGTTAAGCACTTTCAAGTTCTCCTTTCCTACATTGGAACTTTTGAGGCAGTTTAATCAGCTAAGGAAATCAATGGAGCATCCATCTTTAGCTCAATTTAGACTTTGTGTTGGTAATCATGCTAGCCGCATCATGAATCGGCTACCTTCAGATATTGAATTCGAGCTGGAACAGTGCAACCGATTCTTGAGGTACACAAATGGTGATGGTGTCTTAATGGATATTAAGGACATCCCGCAACAATCGATGCTTTTTCTTAGAAAGGCATGCTAATCTTAAGAAGCTATCTCGAACTAGGGATAGATAGCATGGACCAACTCAAGTGGTGTGTTCTGGGGGAGTGTAATGAGCTTGAAGTGCTCGTGGATGCATCTGATACCCTTCATCAAGAGGCTTTAACTGAATCTCACTGCAAAAGCATCTGTCTTGAATCGCTAGAGTTTCTGTATGTGTATTACATGAGAAACTTGAGAAACATTTGGAAAGGCTCAATGCAGAAGGGATGTTTATCTTCTCTCAGGTTGTTGACATTGTGTAAATGCCCTGAGTTGACAGTTATTTTCTCAAGCGAGATGCTTGATAATCTCAACAACTTGGAAGAGGTCACGTTGAGGACCGCCCAGCCATCAAAAGCCTAATTACCTGCCAAACTTTTACCGGCAAAGACCGTGAGACGTCTTATTTCCTCCCTATTTTGAAGAAGTTGTCTCTCCATTACGTACCTAAACTTTCCAATATATCCCGTGGGCTACGATCGCACCGAGGTTAGAAAGATTGAGTTTTTATGACCGCCCGAGTGTCAAGTCTCTTTCGACCGATGAAGTTTCCAAAGTGAGCATTTGAAGAAAATCAGGGGGGAGAGGAGCTGGTGGGAGGACTTGAAATGGCGCGGCCATAAGCCAGATCACTTGGACAGTATTTTCGTCCCAATTGACACATGTGACATCCCTTAACTCGCGCGTGTGCGCGGGTGCGATTCCTACCGTTGGAACCGCCCGACAAGTCGTGGGAACTTCGTTATTTGATGACTATTGTATGGAAAATATCGTTGATTAAACTTTTACAACTCCTGCCTCCCTAATGGCAGGCTTTACTTGCCGGCTTTTCTGTGGTCTATAAGTTTCTTCTTGCCCCTGTTCCTTTTCCGCCGTTCAAAGAGATGACCGTGAGATAAAGAATGACTGGGCAGGGCTTGAATGGCCATCTTCAGGTGTCGGTTGATGTAATGATAAATAGTGGAATAGGAGATCTCGCACTTGAAGAATTTCGTTCCCGTGGGTTTGATTTTGCTAAAAGCAATCGACATGGACATTAGAATGCCGGCACGGACAAGAAGGAACTTTCGTTCGCTTTCCCAGCAGAATTGATTAGAAGCTAGCTTCCCATTTACCAAGTATTGTCCCTCGCTGTTATTAGAACGGTGAGTTGAGTCTCTTAGAGAAGCTAGCCGCGCTGCTAAATAAGCAACAGCCACAGAAGAATCTTTTTCATCGGCAACCCATAGGCTTATCGGCTATAAAATATGTGATTAGTAACTTACTGCAAGGGGAAAAAAAAAGCAACTGGTACCTCTTTATATGAAAAATATAAGTATCAATTACCTAGTTATTTCCTGCATGTGGTCAATCATTCTCCAAGATAGAATTACTTAATTTATCCGTAGATGTGGATCATCTTTATATGGATAAGTAATAATCGTTATATCGACTAATGACCTAGAAAGCACCGATACTCTTTTGGGAGTTTTCATATCATGTCGGATACTTCGACACGTGTTCGATAATTTCGGACGCTCTTTGAGACTCTCTAACACTTGGTCAATTTTCCCAACACGCTTGGGCACTCAAGTCCAGAATTCTGACACTCGAGTTTGGAATTCCAATCCATGATTCTGACATGTACGAGGCCATCTAAAAAAATTTCAATAAATGAGGGGTCAAAATGTGAAAATATGTAAAATATATATATAGGAATAAAAAAAACCTAATTTTCTCTTCTCACTCTCACCTCTCGTAACACACAATTTACTCCCAATTTTTTTTTTTTTTTTTTTTATCTTTTTTCCAACATGCTCTGACACACAAGTCCAGAGCATGAATTACTTGTTTTTTTTCCACCAAGTTTTATGAATTATTGGAATTGAGTTGAATTTGTCAAATTGAAATAATGAATGATATTAACAAATGGTAAATTAATATTTTTAGTATAAATTCATTCTAGGCTTTTTTTAATTATTTATTTATTTATGAATTTGAATCAAATTAATTAAATTGATATAATCATATAAAAACATACATTTAATAGACAAACATGTTTCAACGTGTCAAAATTCTTTTTTTTTTTTTTCAGAAACAACATAATAGCGTGTTGTGTCATGTCGTGTTGCGTATCACATGTCAGTGTCGGTGCTACTTAAGTAATGATGATAAACCTTTGAGAGTAAGGAAGTTGTGTACATAGTTATTACTAGTGTTGGAATAGCTGAGTTCTAGTTGTGTATGTTCTGTTTGGTAGATTATAGAAACTCTTATGTTGTAAGCAACTTATTGGTTTATCCGATATATATGGTTTGAGATATATATATTAATATCCGGTCATTGTTTATGTTTTAGACTACATCTTTCATGTGAAAAGATGGCCGTGTCATCTCCATTTTTTTTTTTATAATTTTGGGATGTGACAAATTTAGGCACTTAATGACATTGCCAGAGATTAACCATATTGCCAGAGATTTGACCATATGAATATTAGTGACTCATATATTTTCTTCTCGGTGGTTGTCATTGAATGTCACACAAGCACAGAGCTAAAAGGCACAACACAGAGTGATTCAATTATTATTCAGCAACCAAGGAAAACGATAGTAATCGTGCTCAAAAGTTAATGAGAAGTCTCAATTATATAAGACATGTGGAAACACAATCAAGGTAATAAAAAGATTGGAGACAAGTTGATACAAATCTGATTTTGGCATTTCATCAAGCATTTTGCGTGCGGCTTAGTGTACAAAGATGTTTTAAAGCAACAATTCATTTCAAACTATCACGACGATATTAAAATGAACCTAAATTATCAGCTCAGTCTTAATGATAGCAGACTTCCAAATCAATATCACTCATAACCTCAAGTCTGGTTTTCACTCAAAAGATATTGAGAACAAATCATGTAGTTCTTAACTTTGCAAAGCTGGACTTCTAACTCCGATCAGCAAGAAAATTAGAGCATGGATATTTTGAAAATGTCACCAACGAGGGTCGAAAGCATTAGTGAAGGATCGAATGTGAAATAATCTCTATGAATATCTTGGCCATGAAACAAGGGAGAAGAGAGCTTTGAAGGCGTGGCTTCGGAAAAACCAAAAAATGGTGAAGGTGATAGCTAAGGACGTTGGAAAGACAATTGAAATAATTTGAAACGATGACAAAAACTCAAATCAACAAGAAAAATAGTGACAACTGCCAATCCGAATCTCTAGTAGCCATATCCCGTAACAGAGCTACAACTTCTAATAATGGAGATGATTCTCAGCCACAATTAATCTAGAGAGAAAATGAAGAGAAATAGAGAATAAATAAGAGAGAATTTTCTAACAAGAAATCTCAGGGTTTGAGCTCGTGACGGTTTTCCACAGCAAATTTACACTGCCCCATTATAAAAAAAATGAAAACGAGGGCCCAAACTACATAATTACTCATAGGAAGCAACGGTGCGGTCATGATAGCATAGTACTTTCTCCCTCAACTTTAGATTTAATTCCAATGGCAATATGAACATTTTTTATCAAAAAAAAAAGATCCCCAACTTTTATTTTAGTCTCAAATATGCCCACACCTTCACTAGTTTCTTCAAGATTACCAACATCAAGAGACATCAAATTTCGTCAATATGTCGTATGATACTCCTACAAACGATATTTTTCAATATTATACGTATATTTACACCTAAATTTTAGCAAACCAACCATCCATTTATTGCATAACAATTAGGGATTAACTTTTAATCCCTAAACAAAAATATTAAAATTAAATTGTATAATATATAATTTTAGTAGCATTTATTATTTAGTTTATATTTTTTATTATTACATTTGCATTGAACCAGTAACAAATGGGTTTAAATTGATAGTCCCACGCTTTAATTCAACGAGTTAGACTAAGCGTGCAGCAAGGAAGAATTTGGCGAAGTCGGTCATTCTTTAATGGTCGAAAATTAATTTATGAGAAATGATGAATTGGAAGATTTGTTTATTTCGGAAAGGATTGATATTATTCTTTCAATATTTGTTCAAGAGCATAGAAGGAAAATTTGGCCAACGAAATGAAACAAAAAGAAAGAATGAAGTGGTGGTAAATATTGTTTTATCTCTTCCGTATATTCATGCAATATAAAGGAAATAAAGATAGAAATAAACATGAGCATATATTTGATGTTATTCTTTGAGCAGTATATATTTTGGTATAATAAAAGAAACATCAGTACAAGAAAAGAGATCTTCGATCGTCAAAGCGCGAGAGTAGAAAGGAAAAAAGGTGAAGAAGGAAATATAATTCTTTTGAAGTGCTCATAATAGCAAAAGCCCAGCGCCGCTACCCCCAACCACCCCCCAAAAAAAAAAAAAAAACAAGACATAGAAGAAAAGACGACGAGAGAGGAGAAAATATTGGGTGCGCCGGGCGCTCCACGTCACCGTGCGCCCGCCCAATCAGGATGCGACACGTGTCGCCACGTGGCTCCACCTGGAGCCGAGGCCCACCATTAGTTTTCAGTTAAATTTTTGCTGCTTCTCCGTCCTTTTCTCCGCACGATTTCTCCCGTTTGCACGCAAGCGTGCGTCCCTTCCCCTCCCATTCTCTTTCAAAATTTTTTGTCCCTGCATTTTTTCTCCATGAAAGCTGCAACGCCATCTCTCTCCACCAAACGCTCGCCGGTTGCCTCCAAGCTTGGCCGCCTCTACCGTCGCCGTCAAGAGCCACTCGCTCCCAAGAACCCCGCCAATCGTGACTGGGTCCCAAACTCTGGCCATCTCCGTCTCGGCCTCTTCGGCGAGCGCGGACACCCAAAAGCCCACCGGTTGCCTCCGAACTCGGCCGCCAGGAGACACTCACTCCAAAGAGCCTCGCCGGTCGTGGTTGGATCCCGAGCTCTGACCGTTTTCGCCTCGGCCTCTTCGACGATCGCGTACACCAAAAGCCCAACTAGTCACCTCCGAGCTCGGTCACCTTTGCCAGTCGCCTCCAAGCTTGGCCGCCTTTACCGTTGCCGTCGGAAGCCACTCGCTCCCAAAAACCCTTCCGGTCGTGGCTGGGTCCCGAACTCTAACCATCTTCGCCTCGGCCTCTTCGGTGAGCGCAGACACCCACTGGTCGCCTCCGAGCTCGGCTGCCTCCACCGTCGTCGCCAGGAGCCACTCGCTCCGAAGGAGCCTCGTCGGTCGCCTTCGAGCTTGGCCACCTCTGCCGGTCGCCTCCAAGCTTGGCCACCTCTGCCGTTGCCGTCAAGAGCCACTCGCTCCCAAGAACCCCGCCGGTCGTGGTTGGGTCCCGACAATCTCCGCCTCGGCCTCTTCAGCGAGCGTGGACACCCAAAAGCCTGCTGCTTGCCTCCAAGCTCAATCGCCTCCGCTGTCACCGCCAGGAGCTACTCGCTCCGAAGAGCCCTGCCGGTCGTGGCTGCGTCCCAAGCTCTGACCTTCTCCGCCTGTGCCTCCTCGGTGATCGCGGACACCCAAAGCTCACCGGGCGCGTCCGAGCTCGGCCGCCTCCGCCATTGCCACTTTCTCCCAAGAGCACCTTCTTATGAATCTTACCTGTTGGTATGGATTCTGTGATGACTCAACAAAATTTTGTTGTTTAAGCATATGGCAATTTGTATTTCACACCCTGCACTCTTGTCTTCGTAAATCATATTTTCAGTTTTAAGGCAATCTTTTAGTTTGGTGCTTGCTGTCTTAGGAGATAGTGAAGTTCTTGTTAGGATGTATGACTAGAACTTAACTGCCTAGGATTCCTGAGTTAGCATTGGTGCTGTCTTAAAAAATTTAGCCACCGAGTTTTTGCTCGGTGTTTCATGCCTCTGTTGGGAAAGCTAGTGTTAGTAGCTGCATTTGCCGGTGCCATCGTATTTAATTTTTATAGATGTTTGAAGAAAGATAAGAACTCCCTTTTCTCAAAATGTGGATTCTTCACGATAAATATGTAGTATATGTGTCAATTAATTCCGTTAGCTTGAAGGATGTTTCTGGGTCGTGTCTTTACTTTGACCATGTAATTTTCCAGAGCCAGTTACCTATGCACGTCCTATTTTCTGAGCTCATGATGAGATACCGAGTGATCTGTGATGGTTGCAACATTATCATTTTCTTTTCCTGGTTTACTTAAGTAGAAGCAAGTCATCCAATTGCCTAGCTTTATGTCTTTTAACTCATAATTTGTTCTGGTTTCTTTCTCTCATTGTAAGGATGCATTGATAGGCTTCCTCTTTTTCTGACAATCTAATTGTTGGGATGTTATGCTCATTATTTGTCTGTAGTTTCCTCCATTTTTGGTAAATGTGCCGTGGCATATGTTACTTTTTGCTTCTTGAGTATTTGCTTTTATCTAACTTTACAACTGCACACACAACACATGGGCATGCTCAGTGAACTAGGGCGAATGTTGTCGAGGAAGGACTGTCCGTTCTGCTGGGTTAACCTTTGTCGTTAACATTTTCCAAGCTGAATCCCTCAGTGTCATGTTGTAGATTGAATGCTTGAGCAATAAGCATGGAAAACTTAGGCCTTACCTCTTCCTTTGCAATTATCATGCTGAAAACAATTGGAAAAGTCTCTTGCATATATTGTGTATGACACGATATCTGCAAGATTAATATTTAAACCCTTTGAATCAACCTCTCTAGCCCCGTGTAGAGATCATTTATCTCTTGTGCACAACATAATTCACGAGCTTGAATGAAATTCTAACATATTGACATTATCTTTGTATGTTTAATAGATCTAAGATTGGAAATTGGTGTTAGTGTTCCTTTACTTACTGATTAATCCAACTCATCCTTTTTTGCAGGTGTGTGGGAACTCAAGTTACTTTAACAGTTGGTCGTCCAAATTTATTTTGGTGGACTCCAGAATTTACTCTTAAAGCCTTATCCTCCCGATCAAGAATCTGCAAATGAAAATCCTATCCAAATTACGATGCATCACTGTAGATGTCATTGGCACGCTCATGGCCTACAAAGGGGAGCTTGGTGACTATTACTGCATGGCTGCCAAATCAGTCGGTCTTCCATGTCCCGACTATAAGCGCGTCCATGAGGGCTTTAAACTTGCATATACAGAAATGGCAAAAAAATATCCATGCTTCGGCTATGCTGCCAAAATGCCAAACATTGTATGGTGGAAAACTTGCGTGAGAAATTCATTTGTCCAGGTAAGATAGCCAAGTCTATGAAATGGAGCTCGTGATTTGCTTGCTTAATGCAGCTAGAATACTATTTTCTTTTGCATGTCTAAGTATGTAATCCTGGTTCCAGGTTTATCTTATTAAATTTATGAAGCTGTACAGTTATTTGTTGATAACTTAATGGTTTAATATATCAAAGTGCTGTAACTGTCATTCTGATTGCAACATTTTGTGATTTTAGTACTGCAAGTTGAGAATTCTGCTAATAGCTTGAGAGTTCTATTTACTTCTCAAAATCCTATGACTGGATGTGTTACTAATCTTAATTTTTTTGCTAACAGGCAGGTTATGAGTATGATGAAGAGACATTTGAGGAGATATTTAGATGCATATATGCATCTTTCGGTTCAGCTGCACCTTACACCGTCTTTCTAGACTCCCAACCATTCTAGAGATGGGTTAGAGATGGGTTCAGTTAAATTTTTGCTGCTCCTCTCTCATTTAATGCTTCGTCCTTTTCTCTGCATGATCACTTCATTATCGTGTTCTGTTTTTTTAAAATCATAAAATCTTTTATCTTTTATTGGTAGGGATTTGTCCTATAATCGGTTAACAGGGAAAATTCCATTCAACATTGGTTTCCTGCAAGTGGTCACCTTGTATGTGTTTGCAACTTCTGCAGAGTGTTTCAAATATATAGCATTTGATCTGTATCAGCTTTCCCTAATTCCTTTCGTAATCTGTCTGCGTACTAGGTCATTGCAAGGTAATCACTGTCGAGCAAATTCCATCTCGTGATTGGTCTCATGCAGGCCCTTGCAGTCTTGTGAGTTCTCATTCTCCTATTTTAAGGTCAGAATAGTTGTTTTTCAAGCAGTTGCTTAACATCTTGTTTCTCTTTAATCGCCTAGAGATATGAGCTGTAACATGTTAACTGGACCCATCCCTCCTATTTTGGGAAATTTCACCTACACGGAAAAACTGTGCGTTATCCTCGATACTTGCTATCATTTTTTTACACTTGTACTTAATTCTAGGGGTCACGTTGGCATCTTTCTTGTGCTGGTTTAAGCTTGACCTAGGTATGAAACACGTTGTAGGTACTTGCATGGCAACAAACTGACCGGACAAATCCCTCCGGAGCTTGGAAATATGTCAAAGCTTCATTATTTGTATGCTTAGTTTCTCATATATTGGATTGTTTTGAAGCTATGCATGTGATTTCATCTGCATGGGGAGTCCATTTCTGCAACTTTTTACTGATTGAGGATCTTTATAACTATTTCATTCTCCTGTTCTATGTAATTTTTCCAAGTCCGCTCTCATGATAATTCTGGCATCCTTCATAAGCTTTAATAAACATCAATTAGAATACGTTCTGCATGTTTCAGGCCACTTAGAACATCTTCTCACCCCTAGCCTGACTATTCTGTAAGTTTATTGTTGTCCCATTGTTGTCCCCAATGCTGCATAGATTATAATGGTACTATATTTTCTTTGGAAAATGGCAGCCTCTGGGATCTTCTCCATGGTGAGTGAAGTTTCTTTTTAATGACTTGGATGTCCTGCTCAAGAGCCTCTTAGGTGAATATGCGTGTCAAAACTTTTTCCCATCATACGTGAGAACTAGATTGAGCAAGCGTGAAAGAGTGAAAATCTGGAGTGGCTTTTATTAGTACTCATTTCACTCCTGCTAAATTTTCTTATGTTCATGTATATTGAAATCATTTAAAATAAACTGGTCCTAGTTTTTAATTATGTCAGGATTCTTCCAACCAAAGATCTTTACAAATTAATGATTTTTGTAGGCCCTGCGAAGAAAAAGAAGCTTGACTGGGATACTCGTCTCAAGATAGCACTTGGTGCTGCTGAGGGGCTTTCATATCTTCACCATGATTGTAGTCCGCGTATCATCCACAGGGATGTGAAATCGTCAAACATTCTACTCGATAAGGAATTTGAGGCGCATCTCACTGATTTTGGGATTGCAAAGAGCCTGTGCACAACGAAGTCCCATACTTCTACATACATAATGGGGACCATTGGCTACATAGACCCAGAATATGCCCCGCACTTTTCGCCTCACAGAGAAGTTAGATGTCTACAGCTGTGGAATTGTGTTTACTGGAGTTGCTGACTGGCAGGAAAGCAGTGGACAATGAATCCAATCTCAATGCAAAATTAAAGCAAGATTTGGCAAAATAGAAGAAAGAAAATTCTAGATTGAAAATGTTGGTTGTGCTGTTGTTTATGGTAATTTTAGCTTTAAAACTTGACATATTGTGAGATTTGGCAAACCTAAAGATGTTGGTTGGGTTGTTCATGAGTTTTAATTTTTGTTTGTAAATGTATGTGCATTTTGTTTGTAGGATGAATAAAGTGAACCTTTATGTTGGCATATCATTAAATTTGTTTTGCTATTGCATATTTTCCCATGCCACTACCTGAAATTTCGACCAAATTCTTGCTTGAGATTATAAATGTTTGATTGAGGATTCTTAAATTCAAATTATAAACGTATTGAGGATCTTTAACATTGTATATTTTGGTTTTGCAAAAACTAGCCTATGGGGCAAATGAACTGCACACTAAAGAACAAGATTGATCTTTTCGTAGGTTATTTGAGATTTACCATTTTTCAGTTCAGGAGTTGTTGAGTTCGAGCATCACTTTAGCAACCATTATCGAAGAAGTTTCGACAATTTGAATGAGAGAATTCAAAGGTGGGGATTTGGATATTGATGCTAACCTGACAAAGGTTCATCTTTGTGAGATTTCTTGGTCATCTCCGAGAGCGACCTTTCTCTCTTCTAAATTATCTTGAATCGAATAAGTTCCTCTTTTTTGACATCCAATGCGGAAGTTATGGAGGATGACTCAGCCAAAGGTTTGTGCGGTTTGAAATGAGCTTTTGCGCCCAAAGACCGCCCAACTTGTTCCATATGATTTATAATGGTTTTGACCTCGTCCTAACGGATGATCCTCACACCAAAAACAATCACAAAGGCCAGAGTCGGTGAAGAGCCAATTTGGCTGCAAATCACAGGCTCCTCCTATCATAGAGGAACAATTGCCTATTCACATGCATCCGAAGCAGAAAATATTATATAGACCATTTCTATATATGAGCCACAAATAAACCACGTTTAAACATCTTGTTTTAAAGCACCACATAGATAAAGAAAATGGCTGGCTAATGATTTTACAAAACTCTCTAGCCTTTGAACATGGAGGGAAAGAGAACTTAGTGGACAGTGCAACATCATTGGTCACATTCATAACTCATAATGACCTTGTGTCTATGTACAGCAAGATAATAGTGAGCAGGCAACCATCTAACATCAAATTTGTGCCCATTAAATTTGAGCACGCAACCATTTAACAATCTCTAAAGCTACATTCATGTACACACTATGAGGGTCTAGTCTACAGATATACACCTATGTCGAAGAGATTCCTGCACCATTTCCAAGCAGCCATCGATCCGGAGTTCAATTGGCGAACTTCAGATTGCCTAATTACCAACCGTCATCTTGCAAACGGTTCAGATCAGCTGTAGAAAAAATAATTGAAGTGGTTTTGAACCAATATGCCACTCGTAGGGAAATCAATGAAAATTCAACTCCAGCAGGTGACCTTAGCTTCTTTATGTATATGCTCCCGCAACAAGACACCTGAGAAATCCAAAAATGCACAAGAAATCAACAGAAGGTGTCTGAAGATGAGCCAAAGTAGCATGGCCACCTTTTACCTACAAGAACATATAATCCAGAAGAACATTCTCTCTTACTGAAGAACAAAAGGCAAACTAAAATAACAATCTTGACAAGGACAATCAACTCTAGCACAATATTAAAGAACAAGAGGAGATTAGCACAGATTCCAAACCTCACTAAACACCACTAAATTTCACTTTGTTCTTCATTGACATTTATTCCAACACCAAACAATTATGCAGTGACCTTGGTAGAATAGAATTTCCTAGAATGTACATAGTTTGCCAGTCAACCAGTAAAAAACATTGGCAACTAAGACCAAAGCAATAAAACCAACTTCAGCTAGACTCAAAGATCATATAATACCTAGTAAGTATAAAAATGAGACGATCCACCTTGCTTAAGATTGACACCTCATCCAGTCATAAATTTATAGAATGAACACCAAGGCTGAAGTTGTTTTAATTGCTGCAATTTGTTTTCTACATGCTTTATTTGATACCTCATCCAGTCTCTTTGTTAATTGACTAAGCAAGTCTTGTATCTGACAATACCTTTTTTTCGCTGAAGAACTTGTTTCACTAGAGAAAGATCTTTGCTGGAGCACCTTACTCCCTTTGAGTCAGCTCACCATTGTATTTATCGACAGTGAGCAGCAAGTCACTTAACTCTGCTTATGTATGACGGTAAAGGAGGCAATGTTTGCTGGGTTTGCATTCACAGATGTGTTGCCAGTGCTACACAAAAGGGGTCTGATGATGAGATCGAGAATTACCAATTCTTGCTTTAAGCCCAAAAATGATGATGAAGAAGAAACACTTCATATGATTGGGTGATCCATTTCTTTGAATATGAACCAAACCAAAGAAGATGTTATTTACGGTGCCACGTCAGATCAAAGACAGGAAAGTATATGTCACCAGCAGTAATGTGACAAATCAAAATTAGAACCAGAACCATTGATGTAATCAGATTTTTCCTTGCAAATTCAATCATATTATACACTTTTTAACATTATGACTTTAAGGATGTATTTCATTATGACAGAGGCCCTTGTCATGAATGCTTTCACTCATTGTGCCCGGCTAAGTGGAATAATCCAAGTTCCATGAGTTCAAGATCCCCCTTCAGGGGCAAATGTTTTTGACATTGCAGTATGGCACATGTACTAGGCTTGTATTTGCACTACAAATCAACTAATTTGACAGGATAATAAACCAGAACACAGTTTCCACATACCTCAAGACAAACAAAAGCAGATGGCCTACAATCACATACAACTGCAGAAAGATAAAGATATTGCTGACATATAATGCACTTAGGATCCTACAAAAAAACCAAAACAAATTCATCAACTAGCATCATATTGACAAAGTCATCAGAAAGCAAGAGTTAAACATGAAAGGTCGAGTACCTCCTCAGTCCCCACGCATTCAGGACGTGTCCGTGGTGGCATTGGAGATGATTTTACAATGCCATTTTTCCAGAGTTGCTCCCTCCAACTTTTCTCCTTTGTATAAATTCTTAGTAATTCTTTTGCCAGAAAAGGTGATGCTTTTCTATCATAATTACTCTGCATATTGCACAAGAAGACAATTAGGGACATTTCTGTAATATGGAAAGACCTCCTAGTAAGCAAAACTTAACTTAAGAAAAACAACTGTTATCAAAAGGAAACAGCAATTATTAATCCTTCCCATCAAACTAATGAAAGAGGCAAACATGGAAACTATGTTGATGATGATCATGAGTCCATCACAAAATACCAAAAACCAAAGAAAATAGTCCCAGGTAAAGATAGTCAAACGCACAATAGGCAAGAGCATTGAGCCATGAGTTCTCAATAGAATAACCCACAATTTTGATACTTGTAGTTATAATCCAGAATCCATGGAACCATGAAGAAATGGCCTACAAGCAACCACCATAAATATATAAATGACAACTACAAAGTACGCCCAATAATTCGATCGCAGATACCCAGAAGCACATGTGGGTATTGACATTTATATTGAAAGATCAAATGGGCAAGTACTTTGCTAAAGCCTAGACATATCGCAATGTAGACTAATCCAATCTTTGCTCAAGCTACATATCACTCCTAAAGACTAGAAATGCTGAATCAACTGCTCCTCCATAATGGCTGGCAATACCACTTTAGGGTGGATAGCCTGTCCACCGATTGCCGGTACTCACTTTTACTAAGGCTGGGCTTAAAAGGAACAAGAGACTTGGTGACAACAACACATAGAGAGAGAGAGAGAGAGAGAGAGAGAGAGAGAGGAGAGAGAGAGAGAGAGAGGGAAATGGTGGCCGAGCAGAGGCTGCTGGAGCTCAACATCCTCACTATTTAGCAACTCTGCGGAAAGACAACTCTCCTCTTGTTTTCTAACTAAAATGAGGTCCATTGAGGATGGGCCAACAAATAGACCCATTGAGCCCAAATGCTTTAAACAATATATGGAGTTATGTTCACAATTTTCATGAAATCTGTAAACTAAGAGTGTCGAAACAGAGCTGCCGTACAAAGAAGGAGAAGCAAAGATGGAACTCCTTTCAGGCATCAATCATGTGCTCCTATTGTTGTATGCCAAATAGTCAAAGAGAAGAATTATTGTTCAACTATTCGACATCTCTTCATCTTTGCACAGGAGCAATTCCAGAGGTGGAAGTGCTATCATCATCACCCAATATCAAGATAAGATTCTTATTCAAAACAAAGTGCAATCCCTCCACACAACTGGTTCGTCCACAGAATCATAAAGTATGAGGTGTTAGGCATCACCATTGCCTCCCACAAATGTACGGTGGCAGTTACAACTGCAGAGAATTAAGAGAGATACATTCATAATTTGTTCAATAGCAAGCACAAAGAATTTCCAATTGAGTATACTACTGACTGGCTGACTCCATTTATCTCACATCTTTTGCAAAAGAGTCACGTACATGCCAAAAAGAATAACATAAAAATGCAATGTCAGCATGACATATTCTTGTCCATTAGATCTGTCATAAAATGTAACTGACAGGCATTCCTTTAGGACAGAAACATAGCATGAAGTTAAACACTATTAGTATAACTTAGGTCGACCAATCTAGTGATTGGGCAATCAATGGTGAATTGATGACGTGAAAGGAGTCCAAATGGAAATTATATCACAGGTGACTGGACTCTTGTCTGAAAATCATATTTCTTGGGAGTTCTTCCATTAGTTTAATCCAAGAGATTCAATTTCTATGTAACCATCAATCAAAGTATCAAACGGATCCTAACGGAGGAGGAAGAAGATACACAGAGTAAAAAATCATTTCTGTTCTTGATATCTAGTATCTCTGAGGCATAATCAGTCCTGAACTAACAAACAGCTCAATTTTTCAAACTAACAATGATCAGAAAAATGCATCACAACTGGCAGATGTTATCTCAAGTTAATCTGCACTTCATGCTAAAACTCTATCAGTCATATTCCAACTCGATCTTACTCGTTAAACTCAAGTTTTGTCCTCCTACTACACACTGCAAAATTGCCATACAAACACGCTATCTCTACCCATCCATCCAACAGGAACATCATTCCGAAAATGAATTGCAATTCAAAGAAGAAATTTTCTGAATTATCGGCTCATGTATCTAAGTACTTCCGCTCCACGTGCTTCGTGTGGAAAGTGGGAGAACTCAATTAGAAACCAAAGACTGACCTTTGTATGTCAACAACTCATTGAACAACTTCCTCTTCTCACTGACGAGCAGTGCTAACCTAGCCTCACCTTCAAGGGCGACTTGATCTGACACAAAGCACAGAACCTATCAAAAACCGAAATGAGAAAGCAAACGTGCATCGAGGCACAACAGACACCGCACCGCCTCACCTAGTTTCCGCGTCTTGTCGGCGAGAACGCCGAGGTAGCACGTCACTCGATCGAGCTTCGCGTTGGAAACTCCTGCAGTTCGCTCGCCTCTTGTCTCAGCTCCAAGTAATCCTGCCTTGCAAGCTGCATCCGGAAATCGCTCTTCTCAGAGCTCGGCAACAGAGAAGGAATCAACCGAAGCAAGAAGCAAAAATTCGAAACCGGCAAATCCCCAACTCAATCGGGAGCCAAAACAAAGCGCGAGACGATCGGAGCGTTTCGGAAAAACCTGGACATTGTCCGCGAGCCGCTGGACCTTGGAGGCCAGTGGGAGCTGCGAGGGCGGCGAGGAGGCGGCGGCGGCGGCGGAGATCGAGTACCGCCGGATGAAGGGCGCGCTCGGCCGGTGCTGGTCGTCGGCGTCGAAGGAGGTGGAGGTCGACGACTACTTCCGCGGCTCGAAGCCGCTCACCTCCCACTTCCATCGGTTGCTCCTCGGCTCCGACTAAAATTTTTTCAAAATGGCGCCTCTTTGTGCAGAGGAGTGTCTCGAGGACAGCGGAGGCGTCGTGACTTTGTGCGGGAGAAGACAGAAGAGAAAGATTTTTGTGAGAGAGAGACTTCGTGCAGGAAAAGCTTCAAATGCGAAGGGCGGGAGAAGGACGCGGCCATTAATGAAGAGAGAGAAGGAATCGGCAAAAATTTGGCTAAAAATAAAAGTGGGACCCGGTTCCAGGTGGCGACACATGTCGCATCCTTATTGGGCGGACGCACACGAAAATCGCGGCCACTATGGCAATGCCCGCAATGTCGCCGACCGCAATGCCGACTATGGGCACCGGCCGAAGCCCCGTTTGCCTATTGGACTTTCTCTTCTTCGCGTTCGTCGTCTCAGGGGTTGAGTCGATCGTCTTCAGGAAAGCCGCGAACGCCGGAGGCGAAGTCGGAGCCGACACGTTTGACGGCGAGAACGACGGTGATATGGGTGGCAAATGGGTGGGTCGGGTCGGGTATGGGTCGGGTCGAAAATGGGTCGACCCATATTTTAATCCCATTTAACCCGTTTTCACCCATATTCTCAGTAGTGTAAATCATATGACCCATACCCGACCCGACCCATACCCGACCCATATTATCGAAATACATTAGTTACTTAAATAAAAACTTCACACCAAATTTAAAAAGTAAATAAAATATAAAAAATGTGAAAAACCTTTAAATTAAAATACTTTTGAAGAACTCTTAATAAGAAAAAGTTTGATGAGCTAATAATTGACATGAAAATAATATTTGTTTAAAACAAATCTTCTTGAATGCAAGAATGCATAGCTCCTTAATTGTAATTGTTTTTAATTTTGGTTGATTCATTTTAGTTCACCAAGTTAAAAATTACATTATAATGTTTTGAATTTTTATTTATCAATCTAAACAAAGATCGAGCTTTATTTAAAAATACTTCTCCGATATGAATATCTATCTACCAAATATCATTAAAAAAAAAAATCGAATTTTTTATTATTAAAATTTTTTTGAAATTATTATTATTATTTATTTTATTTTCTTCTTTCTCTTTTCTTTCTTTTTCCTCCTCCTTCTTCTCCATTGTTGCACCGTCGACGGTGACCGGCCAAGCCGTAGTCCGGCGAGATCAAGGCTCCGCCCGTCCGAGCGAGCCCGAGCCGCCGAGCTCCGTCGCGGTCGGTGAGCTCGAGGCTCGGCCGATCCGGGCGAGCCCGAGCTCCGTCGTGGCCGGCGAGCTTGCGGCTCGCTAGATCCAAGCGACCTCGAGCTCGACCATGGCCGGCGAGCTCGCGGCTCGCTCGATCCAGCGAGCCCGAGCCGTCGCGGCCGGCGAGCTCGCGGCTCGCTAGATCCAGCGAGCCCGAGCTCGCCCATGGCCGGCGAGCTCGCGCTCGCTCGATCCAGGTGAGCCCAAGCTCCGTCGCGGCCGGCGAGCTCGCGGCTCGCCAGATCCAGCGAGCCCGAGCTCGGCCAAGGCCGGCGAGCTCGCGGCTCACCCGAGCTCCGTCGGCGAGCCAGCCGCGGCGAGTGGCGGAGGCGGCGGAGGAGGCGAGCGGCGGAGGTGGGTCCAAAATGGGTCGACGAAGCCGAAGTGCGGCTGTGAGCGTCGCCGATTTTTTTTAACTTTTAACTTTTAGGTTTTGAAAATGGGTCGAAAATGGGTCAAAACGTGTGACCCATTTTCGACCCATATAGAATTCAAGTTAAAACACTTTAACCCATTTTAGCTGGGCCATTATCTCTTCATGACCCATATACGACCCATAAGTGAAAAATATGGGTCTAAAAATGGGTCATGGACCCATTTTGCCACCTCTAGACGGTGAAGAAGGGATCGGGCACGGATTCCTCGTCGGGATCCCACAGAGGTCCGGGTTCCCGCCGAACGACCGCTCGTCCTGGTTCATCAACACTTCAGACTCCGGAATCTCGCCGGTGAGCTCATTGGAGGAGAAGTCGAGCGTGGCGTTGCCCAGGATCCTCGCAGCGAAGCTCCCGGGGATCTCCCCGGAGAGCTGGTTGTGGGAAACATTCAGGTACTGGAGGCCCTCGCCGCCGAAATCCTCCGGCAGCGACCCGTTGATCAGGTTCGACGACAGATCGAGGACCTCCACGCGGTGGAACCCGCCGGGGAGGTACCCCGTGAGGTAATTGTTCTTGAGCAACACGACGGTCAGGTTCGGGAGCGCGGTGAGGTTGGCCGGCAGGCTTCCCGTCAGGGCGTTGTAGGAGAGGTTGAGCTGCTGGAGGTTCCCGAGCATCCCGACGGCCGGCGGGATCGGGCCCTCGACCCGGTTGTCGGAGAGATCCAGGACGCGGAGCTCGGCGGCGCCGAAGAGGGTGTCCGGGAGGGTGCCGTTGAGGGAGTTGTTGGAGAGGTCGAGGGTGCGCAGGTACTTGAGCATGCCCATGTCGGAGGGGATCGACCCGGCGAGCCGCGAGCCCCGGAGGGAGAGGCCGACGACGCGGGAGGCGGTCGTGTCGTTACCGGCGGCGCCGCACGTGACGCCGGCCCACGAGCAGGGCGTGTCGTCGCTGTAGCTCCAGGTGGCGAGCGCGTCCAGCGGGTCGCTGGTGATGGAGTACTTGAAGGACAGCAGGAGGACGCCGTCCATCCTGAGGCCGCGCGCGCGCGGGGCGAGCCGACCGACGAGCGCGAGAACGAGGACAGGAATCGTCCGACATGGCGAAGCGGTCTTCCTTTTCTTCATGATGACGATGATGGTCAGCCAGTCCACTTGAATCATGCCGTATCGCTCGACAGACAAAAAGAGATGGAGAAAGAGAGAGAGAAAGAGCAGAGACGCTTACGGCCGTACATCAGAAGAAAGCCATGCGAAGGAGACTCTCTCTCTCTCTCTCTCTCTCTCTCTGCGTCTGAGATGAGCAAAAAGATGGAATTAAATATACTTACGTGAACGAGGGAGTGAAGTTAAAAAAATTGGCTTGGGGAACGATGAACATGATTAATGCACTTCGTATCGAGCTCACATAAAGATGGAATTAAATATACTTACGTGAACGAGGGAGTGAAGTTAAAAAAATTGGCTTGGGGAACGATGAACATGATTAATGCACTTCGTATCGAGCTCACATTTAAGAAGCGCACAGAGAGAGAGAGAGAGAGAGAGGAATAATGGCATCTTTTTCACTGGTCTGACAACACACAGAAGAGAAGACGACGAGAGACAGAGAAAGTAGGTCGTCTTCTCTGGCGATCGACTCCGACCGAACACCCCCCACTCCCAACGCTTGCTGTAGTGGTGCCTCGTAGCTGTTCCCCCCGCTCACCGCCACCGCCACCTGTCTTCACCAGATCTGACGAGCTGCTGCCGTTGCTTCCCCGAGCTTTCACCGGAGAGCCGTTGTTCCCAGTCCTTGTGGCCTCTTACCGCCACGACGAGCGGTTTCCTGCTGCTTCCCCGACGTCGCCGCTGCTTTGTTGTCCAAACCGTGACGATACCGCCCACACCAGCAGCACCGCAGATCCTCGACGACGTTGCTGCCCATCCCTCGATGACTTGGCCACTAGCTTTCCGGAAGTTCTGTTGCTAGGCCTTCAACGAGGACTTTCTGTCCTCTTAGTTCTTGTGTTGCTGGTCATTTCCAGGTTTTCCCGAGAAAGACGCGGGAAGTCTTTGCTAAGTTGTTGACCCCTGCACTGCACGACGACCGGCTGATTTTGGTCGAGTCGCGGACCACCACGAGGAGCCCATACCAAGCACCAACGCGAGCTGTCCTGGCCAACCGTACCCGCAAATTTTGGTGAATCAACAAACACATACGCAGAGAAGAGAGGCAAATCGACGCGTTCATCGAGCGAAATTGAGCCATGAGAAGCTTAAAAAGAGGGAGGAGGCTAGAAATGCCAGAACTAGACAAGATCGATCTTAATAAGACGATCAACACCAGCCAGAGAAAGGGTAAGGAACGAAGGTTGGGGGTGTCGAAATCAGAGCAGAGCGCCCAATTCAAGAAGTCTGCTCGAGTTCAGGCGACAACCACCAACTGCGGTAGTGGTGGCCTTCAGAAAAGGGTCGATAAAATCACCAAAGTCCCTTCCCTGGGCGGGAGCCCGATGAGCGGAGGAGACTTAAATGATTGGGAAAAAACTGATGTGCAGAATCAGTTAACACAGGGCAGAGAGCTGAGCAAGCAACTCCATTTGGCTGTTTCATCATCATCTTCTTCATCACACGATCAAAACCGGGAAATGCTCATCAAGGGGATCCTGGCCTCATATGATAAGGCGCTGTCCATACTCATGGTAGAGCCCCCGGTTGAAGGGTGTCCGCACCGGTTGTCTGAGTCGCCCCCTTCGCTCAGCCGGAGCCCCATGAGTGGAGGAGACTCGGACCGGGATCTTAATGATGGTTCTACTCCTGGGAAGAGGTAATCAATTAATTAATCATGTGATGTTTTTCTCCTGTTGTTGCATGATTTTGTGACGGCAACCAAATGTGTTGCAGACAGGCGATGGAACGGTGGACAGAGCAGGTCCGATTGGCCCCATCCTCGAACCTCGATGTTCCACCTGACGATGGGTTCAGTTGGAGGAAGTACGGTCGGAAGGAAATTCTTGGAGCCAAGTATCCGATGTGAGTTCAGAGATGACCAATTCTCTAATTCTCAAGTCTCGAAGCTCCTTCACCACAAAGATTCTCTAGAACATTATTCCTTTGTTCAAAGTAAACCCTTTCAATGAACTTGCCCTTCTCACTCCTAGTCCAAATTCATCCCCAGCATGTTACATTGGTGTACTTGAAAATTGAGATGAGCAAACATCCTTGAAAACGCTAAAAGGAAGGAACTCGATACTTGTCCTGTGTCATGTGGTAGGAGTAGACAGATTTCTTCCATTTTTCCTCATATGGAGAGTGAGTTAGTCACAATAAGACTCAATGAAAGACGTCATCATTTAGCAGCATAATCATTTTCGTCATGTTGATCATCATCCTATACTGGATGGGTTGTTCCATGGTCAACCATCATTTTCTCATGTCACAATTGCCTAAAAACGATTTCAATTATTAACGGCTAGTTCAATTTGGCAGCTTTTTACGTTGTTTTCACATTCCTCTTCCTTGACCTACTACAGTTTGACATATAATTGAGCACTTTCGAAGTAGCTCAGCTATGAGTGCACCCAAGTTTTATTATGTTTCCTTTGGCCTCTATGTCTAGCTTTTATTGATAATCTTCCGAAACTTTATATTCAGGGACTACTATAAGTGCACTCATAGGAATGTCCAAGGTTGTTTGGCTACCAAGCAAGCGCAGAGATCCGATGACGACCCCACGGTCTTCAATATCATGTGCCGTGGAAGGCACACGTGCATTGACCACCCTGCCACTATCGTCCCTCCTTTTCCGCTGCCTGAAAATCAAACTGATTCCAATGCCTCCATCGACGCAACCCCTCTCCAAATCAGGGAACTCGCTATGTGTGTCTCAGCCGCAACTTCAGGGAACAACTCTCAAGCAACGGTATGTTCGAATTCAGATAATCTGCTTTGTGGCATGGAGTTTGCTCACAAGAACATTTTCTTTGAGAGAAAATTATTAGAAAAGTCCCAAATGCAATTTGACCATAAATCTTTCAATTGTGTTCAATTCAGTTCTAAACATTTAGACAATTTAGTCCTTCCATCCAACTTTGGCAAGAAATTGCCGACATAAATGCTGGCCATCTTACGTGACATAGCTGACGCTATGTGGACAGTTTTTACATATTGAATGTACTGACATTGTTGTAATTGCCTGCTGCTTCAGGAAAAACCAATCTCTGATCAGCCCGTTGCTAGTTCAGTTGATACATCCATTAATTTCACTTCGGGCCTCTGCTCTTTTCCTGCTGAAGATCAGAAAGGTCGCTTCCATTCTTCAAAGAATCGTTACATATTAAACAATTTGGGGAGAAGATTTGCAACATGACATTGATATAACCTTAGCCCATTCAATTTCAACTTTGGTTTGCCCTAAAAGATGAGTTTTCTTGTACCCTTTGTTTAGACAATAGCATATTGCTAAGCTGAAGGGGACTAAAGAGATGAGAGCTTTTCTATGATTGCGAGATAGCTATCTCGATGCTTCCGTTAATAAAATTGCATTTATATATGCATCAAAATTAATATTTTAGATAGCATATATCTATAAGTGCTGCTATTTCCAAAGGAACACTTCTTGTGTATCTGGATTTATTTTGGGCAAAAACAGGCTCTCTCTCTGAACTGATCCAAAGTCAATAAATCGGGTGATCAAGTGATTTCATTTATGGTGAAGAAAGGAACTGACTTTGGCTTTCTGTTTTTAAGTTGTCCACTTAGATAAGTGTAGCTGCATTATCATGGAATGTGTTTGATAAATTGCAGAAAGAAAAGTTTTATATATCCTGGGGTAGATTATGATATTGATTGTGCCCTTGCCTCATGAATTTGTTTCTATACAGAACTCAAGCGGTTATTTGGGATTAATTTGCTTCACACAAAGGCAGGCTATGTCACGAATGAGGGATCTCTGCTGAGTGATCTGACAGATGAAGAAAATGCGACGGTGTCAAGTAAATCGGAAAAACTAGTAGTTATGCAGAAGCAAAGAGCAGAGATTGATTTTGTGCCAATGCAAAGTACTCGAGATACAAAGACTGACCTATTTTCCTCTTCTCGTGCTGCTGAAGATCAGAAAGGTAGCTTTTATTCTTCAAAGAATCGTTACATGTTAAATGATTTGGGAAGAAGACTTGCAACATGACACTGATATAACCTTAGCCCATTCAATTTCAACCTTGGACTGTCCTAAAAGATGAGTTTTCTAGTACTCTTTGTTTTGACAATAGCATATTGCTAAGCTGAAGGTGACTAAAGGAATGAGAGTTTTTCTGTGCTTGCAAGATTGCTATCTCGATGCTTCCGTCCATAAAATTGCATTTATAGAAGCATCAAATTACTGTTGTGGATAGCATAAAGTCTAGAAGTGCTGCTATTTCCAAAGAAGCACTTCTTGTGTATCGGGATTTATTTTGGGCTAAAACGGGCTCTCTCTCTCTGAACAGATCCAAAGTTGATAAATGGGTGGCCAAGTGATTTCGTTTATGGCGAAGAAAAAAACTGAAATTAGCTTCCTGTTTTCAAGTTGTCCACTTAGATAAGTGTAGCCGTATTATCATGAAATGTATTTGCTAAATTGCGGAAAGAAAAGTTTTTATATCCCAGGGTAGATTATGAATAATGATTATGCCTTTGCCTCATGAATTTGTTTCTATACAGAACTCAAGCCGTTCTCTGGGATGGATTGGCTTCACACAAAGGCAGGCTATGTCATGAACAAAGGATCACTGCTGAGTAATGTGAAAGAAGAAGAAAATGCGGTGGGGTCAAGTGATGTTGAAAAACTAGTAGCCAAGCAGAAGCAAAGAGCAGAAAGTGATTTTGTGCCATTGCAAAGCACTCAAGATACAAAGACTGAACTATTTCCCTCTTCTCATGCCGCTGAAGATCAGAAAGGTAGCTTTTATTCTTCAAAAAATCGTTACATGTTGAATGATTTGGGTGAAGATTTGCAACATGACACTGACATAACCTTAGTCCATTCAATTTCAACCTTGGTTTGTCCTAAAAAATGAGTTTTCTAGTAGACAATAGCATATTGCTAAATGAAGGTGACTAAAGGCATTAGAGTTTTTCTGTGCTTGCGAGATCGCTATCTCAATGCTTCTGTTAATAAAATTGCATTTATATATGCATCAAATTACTAGTGTAGATAGCAGAAAGTCTAGAAGTGCTGCTATTTCCAAAGAAGCACTTCTTGTGTATTGGGATTTATTTTGGGCTAAAATGGACTCTTTCTCTCTGAACTGATCCAAAGTCAATAAATGGGGTGACCAAGTGATTTCATTTACGGTGAAGAAAGGAACTGACTTTGGCTTTCTGTTTTCCAGTTGTCCACTTAGATAAGTGTAGTCTCGTACTATCATGAAATGTGTTCAATAAATAGCGGAAAGAAAAGTTTCTTATATCCTGGGGCAAATTATGAATATTGATTGTGCCTTTGCCTCATGAATTTGTTTCTATACAGAACACAAGCCGTTCTTTGGGATGGATTGGCCTCACACAAAGGCAGGCTATGTCACGAACAAAGGATCACTGCTGAGTAATGTGAAAGAAGAAGAAAATGCGACGGTGTCAAGTGAAGTGGAAAAACTAGTAGCCATGCAGAAGCATAGAGCAGAAAGTGATTTTGTGCCAATGCAAAGCACTCGAGATACAAAGACTGAACTATTTCCCTCTACTCACGATGCTGAAGATCAGAAAGGTGGTTTTTATTCTTCAAGGAATCGTTACATGTTAAATGATTTGGGGAGAAGATTTGCAACATGACACTGCTATAACCTTAGCCCATTCAATTTCAACCTTTGTTCCTAAAAGATGAGTTTTCTAGTACTCTTTGTTTAGACAATAGTATATTGCTAAGCTGAAGGTGACTAAAGAGATAAGAGCTTTTCTATGCTTGCGAGATCGCTACCTCGATGCTTCCATCAATAATATTGCATTTATATATGCATCAAATTATTATTATAGATAGCATATAGTCTAAAAGTGCTGCTATTTCCAAAGGAGCACTTCTTGTGTATCTGGATTTATTTTGGGCAAAAAAGGACTCTTTCTTTCTGAACTGATCCAAAGTCGATAAATGGGGTGACCAAGTGGTTTCGTTTATGGTGAAGAAAGGAACTGACTTTGGCTTTCAGTTTTCAAGTTTCCACTTTGATAAGTGTAGCGGTACTATCAGGAAATGTGTTTGATAAATAGCGGAAAGAAAAGTTTTATATATCCCGGGGTAGATTATGAATAATGATTGTGCCTTAGCCTCATGAATTTGCTTCTATACAGAACTCAAGCCGTTCTTTGGGATGGATTGGCTTCACACAAAGGCAGGCTATGTCACGAACAAAGGATCACTGCTGCATGATTTGAAAGAAGAAGAAAATGCGATGGTGTCAGGTGAATTGGAAAAACTAGTAGCCATGCAGAAGCATAAAGCAGAAAGTGATTTTGTGCCAATGCAAAGCACTCAAGATACAAAGACTGAACTGTTTCCCTCTTCTCATGATACCGAAGATCAGAAAGGTAGCTTTTATTCTTGAAAGAATAGTTACATGTTAAATTATTTGGGGAGAAGATTTGCAACATGACACTGATATAACCTTAGCCCATTCAATTTCAACCTTTGTTTGTCCTAAAAGATGAGTTTTCTAGTACTCTTTGTTTAGACAAAAGCATATTGCTAAGCTGAAGGTAACTAAAGAGATGAGAGCGTTTCTATGCTTGCAAGATTGCTATCTCAATGCTTCCGTCAATAAAATTGCATTTATATATGCATCAAATTACTATTTTAGATAGCACGTAGTCTAGAAGTGCACCTATTCCCAAAGGAGCACTTCTTGTGTATCTGGATTTATTTTGGGCAAAATAGGGCTCTTTCTCTCTGAACTGATCCAAAGTCAATGAATGGGGTGACCAAGTGCTTTCGTTTATGGTGAAGAAAAGAACTGACTTTGGCTTTCTGTTTTCAAGCTATCCACTTAGATAAGTGTAGCTGCATTATCATGAGATGTGTTTGATAAATTGCGGAAAGAAAAGTCTTATATATCCCGGGGTAGATTATGATAATGATTGTGCCTTTGCCTCATGAATTTGTTTATATAAAGAACTCAAGCTGTTCTCTGGGATGGATTGGCTTCACACAAAAGAAGGCTGTGTCACGAACAAAGGATCACTGCTGAGTGATCTAAAAGAAGAAGAAAATGTGATGGTGTCAAGTGAAGCAGAAAAACTAGTAGCCATGGAGAAGCAAAGAGCAGACAGTGATTTTGTGCCAATGCAAAGCACTCACGATACAAAGATTGAACTGTTTACCTCTTCTCATGCTACTGAAGATCAGAAAGGTAGCTTTTAGTCTTCGAAGAATCGTTACCTGTTAAATGACTTCGGGAGAAGATTTGCAATGTGACACTGATATAACCTTAGCCCATTCAATTTCAACCTTGGATTGTCCTAAAAGATGAGTTTTCTAGTACTCTTTGTTTAGACAATGGCATATTGCTAAGCTGAAGGTGACTGAAGGAATGAGAGTTTTTCTGTGCTTGCGAGATTGCTATCTCGATGCTTCTGTCAATAAAATTGCATTTATATGAGCATCAAATTACTATTGTAGATAGCATAAAGTTTAGAAGTGCTGCTATTTCCAAAGAAGCACTTCTTGTGTATCGGGATTTATTTTGGGCTAAAATGGGTTCTTTCTCTCTGAACTGATCCAAAGTCAATAAATGGGGTGGCCAAGTGATTTCGTTTATGGTGAAGAAACGAACTAAAATTAGCTTTTTGTTTTCAAGTTGTCCACTTGGATAAGTGTAGCCGTATTATTATGAAATGTGTTTGATAAATTGCAGAAAGAGAAGTTTTTTATATGCCGGGGTAGATTATGAATAATGATTGTGCCTTTGCCTCACGAATTTGTTTCTATACAGAACTCAAGCCACTCTATGTCACGAATAAAATATCACTGCTGAGTGATGTGAAAGAAGAAGAAAATGCGACGGTGTCAAGTGAAGCGGAAAAACTAGTAGCCATGCAGAAGCATAGAGCAGAAAGTGATTTTGTGCCAATGCAAAGCACTGGAGATACAAAGACTGAACTGTTTCCCTCTTCTGATGATGCTGAAGATCAGAAAGGTAGCATTTATTCTTCAAAGAATCATTACTTGTTAAGTGATTTGGGGAGAAGGTTTGCAACATGACACTGATACAACCTTAGCCCAGTCAATTTCAACCTTTGTTTGTCCTAAAAGACGATTTTTCTAGTACTCTTTGTTTAGACAATAGCATATTGCTGAGCTGAAGTTGATGAAAGGGATGAGAGCTTTTCTATGCTTGCGAGATCGCCATCTTGGTGCTTCCATCCATAAAATTGCATTTATATATGCATCAAATTACTATTATAGATAGCATATGGTCTAGGAGTGCTGCTATTTCCAAAGGAGCACTTCTTGTGTATCTGGATTTATTTTGGGCAAAAAAGGGCTCTTTCTCTCTGAACTGATCCAAAGGCAATAAATGGGGTGACCAAATGATTTCGCTTATGGTGAAGAAAGAAACTGACTTTGGCTTTCTGTTTTCAAGCTATCCACTTAGATAAGTGTAGCTGCATTATCATGAGATGTGTTTGATAAATTGTGGAAAGAAAAGTTTTATATATCCTGGGGTAGATTATGATAATGATTGTGCCTTTGCCTCATGAATTTGTTTCTATACAGAACTCAAGCAATTATTTGGGATGGATTTGCTTCACACAAAGGTAGGCTATGTAAGGAAGGAAGGATCTCTGCTGAGTGATCTGAAAGAAGAAGAAAATGTGACAATGTCAAGTGAAGTAGAAAAACCAGTAGCCATGCAGAAGCATAGTGCAGAAAGTGATTTTTTGCCAATGCAAAGCAGTCAAGATACAGAGACTGAACCATTTCCCTTTTCTTGTGCTGCTGAACATAGAAAAGGTAGACTTTATTCTTCAAAGATTCATCATGTTAAATGATTTGGGGAGAAGATATTCAACATGACACTGATATAACCTTAGCCCGTTCAATTTTAACCTTGGGTTGTCCTAAATGATGATTTTTCTAGTACTCTTTGTTTAGACAATAGCATATTGCTAAGCTGAAGGTAACTAAAGAGGTGAGTTTTTCTGTGCTTGCGAGATCGCTATCTTGATGCTTCTGTCAATGCAATTGCATTTATATACGCATCAAATTATTATTGTAGATAGCATAAAGTCTAGAAGTGCTGCTCTTTCCAAAGAAGCACTTCTTGTGTATCAGGATTTATTTTGGGCTAAAACGGGCTTCTCTCTGAACTATCCAAAGTCAATAAATGGTGTGACCAAGTGATTTCATTTATGGTGAAGAAAGGAACTGAATTTGGCTTTCTGTTTTCAAGCTATCCACTTAGATAAGTGTAGCTGCATTATCATGAAATGTGCTTGATAAATTGTGGAAAGAAAAGTTTTATACATCCCAGGGCAGATTATGATAATGATTGTGCCTTTGCCTCATGAATTTGTTTCTATACAGAAGTCAAGCCATTACTTGGGAGTGATTTGCTTCACACAAGGGCAGGCTATGTCATGAATGAAGGATCACTAGTGAGTGATCTGAAAAATGAAGAAAACGCGATGGGGTCAAATGTAGCAGAAAAACTAGTAGCCATGCAGAAGCAAAGAGCAGAAAGTGATTTTGTGCCGATGCAAAGCACTCGAGATACAGATACTGAACTATTTCCCTGGATGATGAAAAAGGACGCCGATCCTCATGTTGCTTTGGGAAAACTTCATTGGTATTCATCACACTTGGAATCGGAATTTGGTTCACATTGCTCAGAATCAAAATCTGAAGACACGGATAAGAAGATGAAGATTGGAGCAAGTCCAGAATATTATAGGAGAGAAACATTGGAAAGTGCAGTTTTTCAAATGCGGAACATTGCAGAGCCAGAGGTTGAACCATTTCCCTCGGAAGTAAATGAAGACATTGCTTCTGACAAAGTTCATTCATATTCCTCAGAACAAGAATCTGAAGTTGATTCATATTGCTCGGGACCGGAATATGAAGTTGGGTTTAAAAAGGCAAGGATGGAAGCCAGTCCAAAATATAACGATGTTATGCACATACCAAAGATGAAAAAGGAAAGTTCTTCACATGCTTCTTTGGATGATACCGATGCCTCGATTGATATGTTAGGTGGCTGTGGAAAGCAAGAAGGGAGACCATCAGAAGGATGGGGTGCAATTAAATATGACTCTATAGTCGACCATCTCATTAAGTCCATAAAAAAATCTAACATTGAAAAAATTGGAATATATGGCAGAAACGAGGTTGCAAAAGCTATTGTCATTGAAGCTTTGAAGGAATCTGCAATTTTGAGAAATCTATTTGATAGAGTCATATGTGTTACTGTTCCTCTGAACTGCGACATGGAAAAGGTGCAAAAGGAGATTGCTGGACAATTATCTTCTTATTTAATTGAAGCCAATGTAGTTGATATGCCACATTCGGTGGTGAATGCATTGGAAGGCCTCAAGTTTTTGCTCATTCTTGTTGGCGTTAACCAACACATGAAGCTAGAGACATTGAGAATTCCTGATTCAACACCACCGGTTGGTAGCAAGATAGTGTTTGTGGCTGGATCAGGACAATTGTGTGATGAAATTGAAGTGGATAAGAAAATATGTTTGGATGATCTGTTGCTGCGCGAATTATTTTGTCAGAATGTGGGTGAAGTTGTTTATTATCCTAAAAAAGCCCTAGCTAGGGAAATAGTTAGGATGTGCAGACCATATTCACATGCTGTTATTCTAGTGGCAAGGGCACTGCAAAATGTTGATGACATTTTAATCTGGAAACGTGCACTTGAAAGACTGAATGTTCGACCTACAAGTCATGAAGCAGGTATAGAAGCTCTTATGGTTAATGTATTAAGATTCTGCATTGACCAACTAGAAGATGATAAAACTAGAAGATGCTTGAAAAATCTTGCTCTTTGTAACAATTACCATGGGATTGCATCTGAGTCTGCCATAGGCCTATGGGTCAGGGATGGTATCGTAGATGCCCATGATGAAGGCCAAAAAGTCCTGAAAAATCTTGTCAATGCTAGCCTGCTCGAAGTTGATGAGAATCGACAATTTGTGAAGTTTCAAGACCAGGATCAGGATATATTAGTGAACTTAATATTTCAGCCTGAGGAAAATCGTGTGTTTCTGATGCGGGGTGGCTTGGATTTGATACAACCACCAGAGGTTGAGGAATGGGAGAGTGCAAAAGAGATATGTTTGATGCATACCGCAATTTCTGAGCTACCGAAGGAACCAAGGTGCCCTTCACTTTTGTCGTTATATCTACAAAGAAATTACAAGCTGAGAAAGCTTTCTTCCTCATTTTTCAATCAGATGCCTGCTCTAGTAGTATTGAATCTGTCTAGAACCCGCATTCGGTGCTTGCCAGAGTCCATATCTCAACTTGTCAGCCTCAAAAGACTCTTCTTGAATGATTGTGTCCTTTTGAGATCGATATCGCCAGCAATTGCGGGGCTCAAGCAGTTGGAGGTATTTGATCTTGAGGGGACGAAGATTAAGAATCTTCCTAGGGAAATTGAATGTTTAATTAATCTGACTTGTTTGGGGATCTCAATTTCTGGAACCGAACCTTTTATTGACTCTAAAACAGTGATTCCTCATGGGGTAATATTTTCTCTATTACACTTGGAAGAACTGAATCTCGATGTGGATGCCAATGCTAAATGGTGGGATACATGTGCTGAAGGTGTTTTATTTGAAGTTTGCAACTTGAAAAGGTTAAGCACTTTCAAGTTCTCCTTTCCTACATTGGAACTTCTGAGGAAGTTTTATCAGCTTAGGAAATTGATGCAGTATCCATCTTTAACTCAATTCAGATTTTGTGTTGGTAATCATGCTAGCCACATTATGAATCGGCTACCTTCAGATATTGAATTCGAGCTGGAACGGTCCAATCGATTCTTGAGGTACACAAATGGTGATGGTGTCTTCACGGATATTGAGGACATCCTGCAACAATCAGATGCTTTTTTCTTAGAAAGGCATGCTAATCTCAAGAAGCTGTCTGACTTAGGGATAGATAGCATGGACCAACTCAAATGGTGTGTTTTGGGGGAATGTAATGAGCTTGAAGTGCTCGTGGATGCATCTGATACCCTTTGTCAAGAGGCTTTAACTGAATCTCGTGGCAAAAGCATCTGTCTTGAATCGCTAGAGTTTCTGTATGTATATTACATGAGAAACTTGAGAAACATTTGGAAGGGCTCAGTGCAGAAGGGATTTTTATCTTCTCTCAAGTCGCTGACATTGTGTAAATGCCCCGAGTTGACAGTCATTTTTTCGTTCGAGATGCTTGATAATCTCAACAATTTGGAAGAGGTCACTGTTGAGTACTGCCCAGCCATCAAAAGCCTAATTAGCTGCCAAACTTCTACTGGCAAAGTTTGTAAGATGTCTTATTTCCTTCCTATTTTGAAGAAGTTGTCCCTCCATTATGTACCCGAACTTTCCAGTATATCCTTTGGGCTACGGATTGCACCAAGGTTAGAAAGGTTGAGTTTTTACAACTGCCCGAGTCTCAAGTCCCTTTCGACCAATGAAGTTTCCAGTGAGCATTTGAGGAAAATCAGGGGGGAGAGGAGTTGGTGGAAGGACTTGGAATGGTGTGGCCATAAGCCAGATGATTTTGATGGTATTTTCGTCCCAATCGACACATGCGATGTCCCTTGACTCTGTGTGTGCGTGTGCGCACATACAAGTCTGACTGCTGCAACTTCAGTTGCTTAATGACTTTCATATCGAATCAGTATTGCTAGTTTGACTTTGATAACTCCTGCCTAACTAACGGCAGGCCTTACTAACTGGCTTTTCTGTGGTTTATAAGTTTCTTCCCACTGTTTCTTTCCTGTCATTTGGTTGAAATACTGGACGGGCCTTGAATGGCCATCATCAATTTGGTTAAGTATTGATAAATAGTGGAATCGGAGATCTGCACTTAAGAGGAAATTTTTCACTGCGTGTTGGATTTTGCTAGAAGCAATCAACTGGACATTAGAATGCCAACCCTTGGTATGGCGCGGTACAAAATGCAGAAGAGCTTTCGATTCTGCTTGTCTAGCCAAATTGGTTAGAAGCTTGCATTCCATTCACAAACGAAGCAGTCTCACTTCCTGTTATTAGAACTGAGAAGTTGAGTCTCTTAGTCTGAGACACTATTCACTCTGCTAAGTCTCTGTCTGCTTCTTTTAAGTATAACCATCACTAATCTCGGTAGGCAACAGCCACAAAAGAATTTTTCTCATCGGCAATCCATAACCTTATTAGCTATTAGACGTGTGATTTAGTGACTTCCTCTAAGAAACTAAGCAACACTTGTACGTGACTAGTACCTCTTTCATATTAGAAAACGTAACTCTCGATGTACGATTGGTAATTTCCAGTAGTGGTCAGTCATTAGCATTCCAAGAGACAGAATTACTTTTAACTTATTTATAATGGTTAATTTATATATACAAGTACATGATTTTCATTGTCGGTAAATCAAGTAAAAGGGAAAATTTCAAATAAGGACTCGAAGTGGATTAATTTTCTCAAATAAGGACCCGAAATGAATTTTGTGTCGAGATAAAGACAAAAAGTGGACTTATTGTCTCAAATAAGGACCCAAAGTGGTTGAATCAATTCCAAATAAAGACCCGAGCTTGCTGGTCAACCAAATATTCGTCATGTGACATTTCCGACGATCGAAGTTTGGGCAATTTTGTCCAAAAAAATCTAGGAAAAAATTAACAAATCCTAAAACGGAAACAAAAAAACCCTAGGTTTTCTACGGTATCCCCATTCCTTGTACCCATCCTCCGCAAAGTCGAAGACCTAAATTCTCCGTCGGTTGAGGCACGAATTCAAAAACAAGAAGAAAACCATATTCTTCTTTCTTTGTTTGCGGTGCGGGTGTGTGTAGTTGCCATGGGAGAAGCAATCGCTGCATAGATTGAACGTCTCAGCCTCACCGGCGTCCTTGAAGCACTTCACACACATGAAGAACATCCCCAGTGTGAGGCACCCGCACCCATCACATAGAGGCCTAGCGTTCGTGGCGATGTAGAAAAACGTGATGGCCTTGTCGAAGCTAAGCTTTCCCATGCCACTTACGTTCAGCTCCTTGAACAAGTAAGGGTTGCTCATCCTCACATAGCCCTTGACCTTCGTGAATGAAAGAAACTCCGAGAGGCACACGACACCGTCGCAGTCGTGGTCCATCTCAGTGACAAAGTCCTGTGCCAACTGTTTGACGTTCTCGGTAGCCGCATCGAAGTAAGCCTTCGCAGTACGCTGCAAATCCTCCATTTTTCCCTTACACAAAGCACAAAGCTCGAGCAGGCCCACCTCCCCATCAATCAAGGTTAGTTTTTCCGTCTTAGAATTCACTCACGTTAAACCAGCAAAATGTAGACAAAGCTTGTGTATAAAGCCCAATTCTCCATCATCTTTTTCCAGGTTTTCCATTTATTTTAATTTGCACTCACGTTCAACCGTGGTTAGTTTCGTTCAAATTGGTGTACCCTATCATTCGTTCTATTGGGATATAATACGTGGAAACGACAGGATCTTGCAATTTACGTCAACGCGAAATCACTAGAGAAATAAACGAGAAAAATAATGATACCAGGAATTTACGTGGTTCGGTCTGAGTATCGGTACCTACATCCACGGAGAGAGTTAACAGCAAATAATCCACTATAATCGGAGAATTAATATTTACAATCACTCACACGCTCAAGTGTTTTCCACATCTAGATTTAACCTCAAACCCAAAGTGTTTATAAATAAATAACTCACTTTGAAATAAACTCATGGCACAAAATTACCGCGCATTCAAGCTCGAACGAAACGCTCTACAAACGTCAAACAAGAACAACGTCTTCACGTACGTATCCTCTTCGTAGGGCTTCTGCAAGTGGCGGGCGAGAAACCTGCAAAAATTCTTATTTTATACGTGTGCCCATGAGGTCAAAATTTTGACTAGGGGGCCCACCTTCTTTTCCTTTTTGGCTTCACGTAGGAGACGTGCGTCTCTCCTTCCTTTAATTTCCATCAGTTAGAAAAAAGAAAAGAGGCGTGAAAGTTGACCTTGACTTATGGGCCCCACCACTTCGGCGATCCTTCACGTGAACGGGATGTCTTTGGCAGCTTCACTCCGAAGAAGAAAATTCCTTTTTTTTTTTTTTTTTCTTTTTCATATTTCCTCTTTTGTAAATCCAGCAAAACGTGTTTTTCGAAATCTTTCAAACTTCAGTCATAATTCAACAATTCTCCACCTTCCGACTCGATGTTTGAAGCCAGCTAATTTATAGTCTTCATCATCCATGCCGCTCTCCCAACGCCCGACGGCTCACTCCATGACGCAAATAGAGCTCAGCGAGCTTGAGCTTTCGCCGAGGAACAGACTTAGTCATCATGCTCGCTTTGGATTATCTCTTTTGTAGCAATCTTTTTGACAATAACAATACCCTTAGCTAAGACATCTCGGATGAAGTGGTACCTTATGTTGATATGCTTCATTCGCTCGTGATAAACTGGATTATACGCCAAATATATCGCACCTTGGTTATCACAGTGTATATCCACACTATTCTATTCTAACCCAAAGTCTGAGAGCAAACTTTGTAACCATATCGCCTCCTTTACTACAAAGGTTAGTGCCATGTACTTTGCCATAGTCGAAGACAAGGCAATGTGATCCTGTAAGGACACTTTCCAACTAATTGCACCACCCACTAGTGTAAATACGTACCCTGCTAAAGATCTGCAATCATCCAAGTCACCGGCGTGATCCGAATCCACAAAACCAGTGGTCTCACTGCCATTGATGTCCCTCTGGTATACTATACCCACGTCTGTTGTCCCCTTCAAATATCTAAGAATCCACTTCACAGCTTCTCAATGAGCTTTACCAGGACGCTTCATATAGCGCGACTAACCACGCTCACAGCTTGTGAAATATCAGGCCTAGTGCACACCATAGCATACATAATACTACCCACGGCACTAGAATAAGGAACATGGGACATATGCTCCTCCTCCTCCTTAGTTTGCGGTGATAATTTATCTGAAAGTTTAAAGTGCTTCGCTAGAGGTGTACTTACAGATTTTGCCGAATGCATATTAAAACGTGCTACTATCTTCTCAATATATTTCTTTTGAGATAGACGTAAAACTCCTGCAGTCTTGTCACGCAAAATCTCTATACCCAATATTTTCTTTGCAGCACCTAAATCTTTCATCTCAAATTCAGCATTTAATTACCTCTTCAGCACATCAATATCAGACATATTCTTAGCTGCTATCAGCATATCATCAACATATAAGAGTAGATAAATCAAATAACCATTCTCCAATCTCCTATAGTAAACGCAACTATCTATCTGACTTTTTGAATAGTCTTGACTAACCATGAAAGCATCAAAACGTTTATACCACTGCCTAGGAGATTGTTTCAGCCCATACAAAGATTTCTTCAACAAGCAAACATGATCTTCAACAATCGGTATCAGAGCTTGGGATTGGATTTCTTGATTGTGATTTGGAGTTTTTGCTTGTCTGATTATTATCTGGAAATTCTATTACTGCAATTATGTCTTAGAGAAAATCTGAAATTGAGAAGTTTAACGGGAGCAATAACTTTGTGTTATGGAGCATCAAGATGCGAGCTTTATTGACAACACAAGGTTTGGCCAAGGCACTAGATGGTGAAGATGAGTTGCCGATTATAATGAAAGCCTCAGAGAGGGTAGAGCTAATGGAAAAAGCAAAGAGTATAATCCTGTTAAATTTGACGGATGGGGTCTTAATATAGGTTGCTGAGGAGAAGGATGTTGCAGCATTATGGGCAAAACTTCAAGCACTCTATGTGAAGAAAGATTTGAATAATCGCTTGTATATGCTGAAGAAGATGTTTCAATTTAGATATACTGAAGATATGTCTCAGAACCCACCTAGATGAATTTAATAAACTCATGTTGGATTTGAAGAACGTCGGTAAGATACTTGATGATAAAGAACATGGCATGATGTTGTTAGCTTTTCTACTAGAGTCATGGGAGCACTTTACTGATTCACTGTTGTAGGGGCGTACTACAATTACCTCAAAAGAGGTAAAGTCTGCCTTATTCTCTAAGGAGTGGTAGAGAGAGTTGCGATATGATAGTCTGGCGCAAGGAGCAGCGCAAGCACTGACGATTCGGGGTAAAGAACAACATCGAGGGCCTAGCAGCAGTAGAGGTAAAAGCAGATCAAAATCACGCCATAGAAAGTCCAAAGGACGCGTGAAGTGATTTGAGTGTCACAAGGAGAGGCATATCAAGAGAGATTGTCCAAAGTGGAGGAATAAAGCTGATAGGCAGAATGCCATAAGCAGTGTGGCAAACGCTGCTGAGGGGAACACTAGTGATGCAGAAGCTATCTTATGTGTGACTGCTACTTCGTTAGGAGACGAATGGGTGCTAGATTCGGGGTGTTCTTATCACATGACGCCTCATAAGAACTGGTTTACTACTTACTAGGCTGCAGATGGTGGTAGAGTTCTTTTGGGGAATAATGCAGTCTATAAAGCTGTGGGGATAGGGACAATTCGGATTAGGATGCACGATGGGGTGGTGCGCACATTGACAGATGTGAGGCATGTACCAGAGCTCAAGAAAAACTTTATTTCTTTGGGGACACTCGATGACATCGGGTGTAGGTACACCGCTGAAGGTGGAGTACTGAAGATCTCTCGAGGTGCCATGACAGTGATGAAAGGGAAGAAAGTGAATACTCTCTATCATCTACTAGGAGAGATCGTGACCGGAACTGTTGTAATTTCATTAGGTGAGTCAGATTCTAACTTGACTCAATTATGGCATATGCGTTTAGGGCACATGAGTGAGGCAGGTATGACGATGCTGAGTGAAAGGGGATTGTTGAAGGGTCAGAAGACAGGAAAGCTGGACTTATGTGAGCACTACATCTATGGGAAGCAGCATCGAGTTAAGTTTACTACAGCTATCCATTCGACCAAACGACTAGTTGAATATATTCATTCAGACATCTGGGGCCCGTCTTCGGTTCCTTCGAAAGGTATGGGTTTACTTTCTGAAGCACAAATATGATGTGTTTGATCGGTTTAAGAAATTTAAGGCATTGATTGAAAAGCGGTCAGATAAACAGATCAAGTGCCTAAGAACCGATAATGGCATGGAGTTCTGTGGTAAAGATGTTACTGAGTTCTGCGAGAAAAAAAGGTATTCTAAGACACTGCACAGTACCTAGGACACCACAGCATAATGGTGTGGCAGAACGGAAGAACAGAACTTTGCTTAAGCGAGCTCGATGCATCCTTTCCGCATGCAGGACTTGGCAAGGAATTTTAGGCCAAAGCAGTGAACATTGCATGTTACCTGGTAAATCGATCTCCATCGTTTGCTATCAAGTGGAAGACTCCTTAGGAAGTATGGTCGGGGAAACCTGTTGATTACTCCGGATTAAGTATATTCGGATGTTCTGTGTATACTCATGCGAGTGATGGTAAGCTTGAACCGACGGCGAAGAAGTGCATATTTCTAGGTTATGCACATGGGGTGAAAGGCTACCGGCTGTGATGCACCGATTCCAGATCAGCCGGTTTTTTAATAAGCAGAGATGTGATCTTCAACGAGATTGCAATGCTTCAAAGGAGGAGTTCTGAAACACAACCAGCAGAGAAGACTGATCATGGTGTCATTAGTGAGGTGGAGCATCGGATGGAGACTCCGAAGACCTCGAAGGTAATTGAAGTTGAGACCGTAGATGAAGCCGCAGGTTCTTGAAGTCGATGATAGTGAACAACCAACAAAGCCGCAATACATTATAGCCGCAGATAGACAGAGAAGACAAATTAAATCACCGGTACGTTATGGTTATATGGATATTGCTTATGCATTGATTGTAGGTGATGAGGTGGAGACAGATGAGCTTTCGTCTTACTCTGAGGCGATGGCTAGTTCGGAGTCGTCGCAGTGGCTAGGGGCTATGAGTGAAGAGATGGAATCACTCTATCGAAATCAAACATAGGAGCTGGTCAAAGTACCCAAGAGCCAAAAGATTGTCGGAAGTAAATAGGTCTTTAAACAGAAAGAGGGCATTCCCGGTGTCGAGGCAACGAGGTATAAGGCGAGGCTTGTGGCGAAGGGTATACACAGCGTGAGGGCATTGACTACAATGAGGTGTTCTCTCCTATGGTAAGACATACTTCTATTCGTGTTTTACTTGCCTTAGTTGCTTTGCAAGATCTCGAGCTAGAGCAACTAAATGTGAAAACTATGTTTCTTCACGGTGAATTGGAGGAGCAGATTTACATGAGGCAACCAGAGGGATTTGCTATTCCGGGTAAGGAAGATCATGTTTGCTTGTTGAAAAAATCTTTGTATGGGCTGAAACAATCTCCTAGACAGTGGTATAAACGTTTTCATGCTTTCATGGTTAGTCAAAACTACTCAAAAAGTCAAATGGATAGCTGCGTTTACTATAGAAGATTGGAGAATGGTTCTTTGATTTATCTACTATTATATGTTGATGATATGCTGATAGCAGCTAAGAATATGTCTGATATTGATGTGCTGAAGAGGCAGTTAAATGTTGAATTTGAGATGAAATATTTAGGTGCTGCTAAGAAAATATTGGATATGGAGATTTTGCGTGACAGGACTGTAGGAGTTTTATATCTATCTCAAAAGAAATACATTGAGAAGATTGTGACACGTTTTAATATGCAATCAGCAAAATCTGTAAGTACACTTTTAGCGAAACACTTTAAACTTTCAGATAAATTATCACCGCAGACTGAGGAGGAGGAGGAGCATATGTCCCGTGTTCCTTATTCTAGTGCCGTGGGTAGTATTATGTATGCTATGGTGTGCACTAGGCCTGATATTTCACAAGTTGTGAGCGTGGTTAGTCGCTACATAAAGCGTTCTAGTAAAGATCATTGGGAAGCTGTGACATGGGTCCTCACATATTTGAAGGGGACAACAGACGTTGGTATAATGTACCAGAGGAACAACAATGGCAGTGAGATCACTGGTTTTGTAGATTCGGATCACACCGGTGACTTGGATGATTGCAGGTCTTTAACAGGGTATGTATTTACGCTAGCGAGTGGTGCGGTTAGTTAGAAAGCGTCCTTACAGGATCACATTGCCTTGTCTTCGACTGAGGCAGAGTACATGGCATTAACCTTTATAGCGAAAGAGGCGATATGGTTACAAAGTTTGCTCTCGAACTTTGGGTTAAAACAGAAAAGTGTGGATATACACTGTGATAACCAAGGTGCGATATATTTGGCGTATAATCCAGTTTATCACGAGCGAATGAAGCATATCAACACCAGGTACCACTTCATCCGAGATGTCTTAGCTAAGGGTATTGTTATTGTCAAAAAGATTGCTGCAATAGATAATCCAACAAACATGATGACTAAGTCTGTTCCTTTGGCGAAGCTCAAGCTCTGCTTGAGCTCTATTGGTGTCTGTGGAGAGTGAGTGCCCGTCGGGGCGTTGGGAGAGTAGCATGGATGATGAGCACTATAAATTGGCTTCAAACATCGAGCCAAGGTTTAGAATTGTTAAATTAATGTCTCGAGTTTGAATTTCGGATAAACTGAATTTGTCGATAAAATTTTTCCCAAGCGAATTATAAATCGGATGAAGAAGAAATAAATAAATTATTTCTTGGATTTCCTCCTTATACGTGCGAAACAAGAATCTTGGGCACGCCCTTTTGGCGTGAGGAAGAAGTCCTGCACGCGTGAAACAAAAGACCGAAGTCCTCTGCACGTCAAAGCAAAGTGTAGGTGGGCCCAGGTGAAACTTTGACCTGGGCACGCATATATATATCAGAAGACGTTTTTTTTCGTGCGCGCAGATGAAGAACCCTACAAGAAAAAGGATTCCGTCCAAGCCTACGTACGAGCTGCAAGAACCGCACGTCCGCCAAAGAGAAGCTGAGATTTTTATTTTTGGTGTGCGACTAGGACACGTGGTATTTTTGTGCCGTGAGTTTATACTCAAGTAAGTTATTTATTTATAAACACTTTGGGTTTGGGGTTATGTCACGCCCCGATCCTCGAATGCGTGCCCATCCCTCACCTAGTCGATTAATAGCGACGTCCCAGGACGCATCGCCGACCCTGTTCATTTAATATGCGCAAGCGGAAGTATAAAGAAAATCCCTAGACAATAAAATAATGGGATAGAAAAGCAGGGCCATATTTTTCATATTGAAATTTATAACCAAACTTTTATACAAAGCACAAACTAGAGTACTTCACAACTATTCACAACCTTTACTCTTAACTCTATTCATATCAAAATGGTGTTCACAAAAGAAGATGGGATCTCAGTCCATCCGGATCGTACTCAAAATCCCTCTCAGTGCTATCTTCTTCTTCCAAAAGTTCTTCTCCTTCGGTTTCACCTCAAAGTTTTCCTTCTCAGATTCCTCCTCCTCAGCTCCTCATCGGGATCCTGAAATGTTGTCCCACAACCGGGATGAGACTACGTCTCAGCGAGTTCTACCCCACTAAGACTCAATTAGGGAGCCAATACACTACTCGGTTGCCTAAGCACAGCACGAGTCAGAGGACTTACCTTGACCTCAGTCTCAACCTGCAATTCAAGGTTATATACAACGTTTATCAAATCATTAGTCAATCGAACTAGTCGATTACATGTCAGACGGACCATTCTAGGTCATTGATTCCACCCCACAAAATCTCCCATAGGGCACTCGGTCACAGAGCCATATCAGTGCTCTCGGGCGTCAAGTTCGCCAAGGTGACTTATCCACTAGACAATTGCGTGCGTTCTTTAAGGCGCCATTTTCGCCAGTGATATCCCACATCACCAAACCACGCATGCCTATAACCATGTACTCACTAGACAATTGTATGCATTCTTTAAGGCGCCGTTTTCGCCAGTGACGTCCTTAATCACCAAACCACACATGCCTATGATAATGTGTTCAATAGACAAGTGCATGCATTCTTTAAGGCGCCGTTTTCGCCAGTGATGTCCTTAATCACCGAACCATGCATGCCTATAACAATATGAGTACTAGACCGATACGTGCGTTCTTTAAGGCGCCGTTTTCGCCAATGACATCCTTAGTCACCGAACCACGTAGGTCCATACACTGTGTCTAATCGGTTCAAACCCAAAGTACTTTCCGACTCACTCTCACCATTTCACACACTTTACAACTCAACAGAGCATAAGAATGCTGAATAAACATACATGGCCAATTTCCAACCAATAATTAAATCTCAATCAATTCCAAACAATTTAGGGTAAATCCCTAAAATACCACAATTAAATCAATTCCATGCAACGTAGAGCTCAAATAAATAAACGGACTGCGCCACGACAATCACGAGATTTTGGTCGTCGGCCATCTCCGCCTAAATTTCCGAAAAATAAATAAATAAATAATTAATTAATTTCGAAAATTAAATAATAAATATTAAAAATTCAATTTAGCTCAAAATAAATCCCGATTAAATAAACGGACTTCACCACTGTCATCAGCATAATATTCCGTCGCTGGCCATCACAAGTTGAATTTTCGGAAAATAAATAATTATTTAATTTAATTTCGAAAAATAATATTTAAATGCCAAAAATTCCACTTAGGCCCGAAATATCAAATGAAGCCCCGATAAAGGGTCGGAAAATTCCCGAGCTACCCTCAATAAATAGTAGACCATGTCTATTTGCTAATTACGCATTCAATTTGACTAATTTACATCATAATCAACTAATAAACCCTAATCAAATCACCTAAGCCTAATTAAATAAACCTAAGCAACCACTAAGTATAATTAACTCACTAAGCAAGGATTAGTGAGGTTACTCACCGGAATCGCGCGCAACCGGAATCAAATCGACGGGCTCGGCGTGGGGATCGATTCCTCTCAAAGCACGGCGCGACTCCGAGGCCCGGAAACGGCCCAAAGGCGGGCCTGAAGGTGCTGGAATACCCACTCGTGGGTTGCTGCCTTGGCTGGCTGGAGGGGTTCTGGTGGCCAAGAGGGCGAGGGAGGGTCGGTGGAGGTGAGGGGGGACGCCGGGGAGGTAGGGCGGCGGCTAGGCGGCATGCGGCTGGAGGCGGTGGCCGAGCTGGGCGGGGGTTGGTCGTGCACGAGAGATGGGGGCGACGGGGCTGGCGGAGCTGGGCGGACAGCGGGCTGACACGCGGGCGGCGGGGGCGCGGACGGCGGTGACGGGCGGCGCACGGTGCGGGCGGCGGCTGGCTTCGGCGAGCTGCTGCTCCTGTCTTCTTCAGCTTCAACTTCTGGTTCTTGCTTTCTTCCACGAAGAAGAAAAAGAAGAAGAAAGGGGAGGGGGCCTTCGGTCACGTGGGAAATGGGGGAAAGAGAGAGAGAGGAGAGAGATAGGCATTGACTAGTCAAAAAGGCAAAAGGGTGAGGGGAAAGAAGAGAAAACCAAATTGAATTTGGCTTTTGGGGGGGTGTCGTACGAATGGGGGGATTCGCACATGGGGGAAAGGAAGGGGAGAGAGATAGGAGAGAGAAAGAAAAATAAAGGGAAGAAAAATAAAAATAAAAATAAAAATAAAAATAAAAATAATTAAATAGTAAAACAATTTTACTATTCCAATTATTTCAATTATTTTCCTTTCTCTTTTTATTTTCTTCCCGGTCTTCGATTTACCTTCCGATAATTTCTTTCGAATTTTGGACTCGTCAATAAATTGATGTGACGATGAGGCAAAGTCCCTAAAAAAAGAATTATGATACACTTAAAATTCGATTCCCGAAATCGAGTTTAATTTCGTGGTTAAAATCAATCAGACGCGATTTTAGTCAAATCCAACCAATTAAGTAGCTTTTAGGGATTTTCACCGCAGATACATCCCTTAACGGCTTCACTCAATGGGTTAGTTAACTCGTGAGTGATTAGCTCAGAGAAAAAGGACCGTAGGCACGTTGACAAAAGGCCCATTTCACTTTATCGAAACGGGGTCGAATTTTGGGATGTCACAGGTTAAATCTAGGTGTGGGAAACACTTGAGTGTTTGAGAATTGTAAACTCGATTCTCCGATTATAGTGGATTATTTGCTTGCGGCTCCCCGTGGACGTAGGTATCGATACTCGAGACCGAACCACGTAAATTTCTAGTGTCCTTATTTTTCTCGTTTATTTCTCTAGTGATTTCGCGTTAACGTAAATTGCAAGATCCTGTCGTTTCCGCGTATTATATCCCAACACGTTCATTGAATAGAAAGTGTTTGTGGCTCATTGAAGCAACATGGCGACAAGGTGTGGGCATGTGATGGAATATCACATGGATGGCAGCGACGACAGTGATGGTACAAGAGAGTTTTGTTTTATAGTATTGTTTTTACCTGTTTTGATGGATTTTTGAGTGAATGTCTCATTTTGTCCGAATCAATGCATATGAGTTGCGTCCACTATGATTTTTTTAATTGGATATGCTGTGTTGAGATCCTATGTGCCAGTGGCGGTGGTCTCTTTTTTGCAATTTTTTAATGCTTTTCCGTTGTTTCTATTTTTTTGTTGTATACTTTATCGTTAATAGCTAGAGCTTATGGCATGTCCTAAGATCTAAATGCTAGTTTTTGATGATTTTTGAGCTATAATTCATTGACCATACCAAGGATAAATCACTAATAAAAGGTGCAGGTTTTTGATCCTCACCATAGTAGTAGAACTTTCGTGCCCACATGAGTCCTAATGTGTATTACCAAATCATTAGCACAAAAAACATTTTAAGTCAATAATGCACAATTTTTTTTTTTTTTTTTTGTGACAAATGGTATCTAATAAAAGTGTGGTACGTGGTCACTAGCGTGACTAATTTTCTTTCATTAATAGTAGTGTGGTACAGATGTATTGCAATCTTTTATAGTTTTTGTTTTGTTTTTCCCCAGTGCGTATTATGCATAAGAGTATATTGATGTTATTTTTTGCTTCCACTTTTCACTAGTTGAGGGATGTGAAGAAGTGAACTATTCCATGTATGATAGTAGGCGTGGTAAGGATGCTGAGGGTGTTGAAGAAGATGGGTTTCCCTTTATTGATCTTGATGATGATGGTTCAATGGAGAGGGATATGGAGATTTGAGATATCAGTCTATATGTAGATGTGTTAACTTATAATGTAGATTTCTTGAACAAGAATAGTGAAAATGAGTATACACATCCTGAGTTCAATGCTAAGGTTGATATGGAAAATCCCACCTTCAAGTTGGGGATGTGCTTTAGTAATGCGAAGGAATTTAGAGAAGCTGTTAGGAACCATGCCATAAAAAATGGGAGAAAGGTGAGGTTTGTTAAAAATACACCTAATAAGTTGAGGGTAGTGTGCTTGGAGGGCTGTGATTGGCTCATATATGCCTCTAAAGTGCAAATGGAGCATACTTTACAAGTCAAAACCTTCAACTTAGTACATACATGTAATAGAACACTACAAGTTCCTCAGATAAGTACTTTGATAGGCTGAGAAACAATCCTACATGGCCAGGTGCTTCAATGAAAAAAACAATGGAGTTTGAGAATGTTTTGAAGTTGTCAAGGACAATGGTTTATAGAGCTAGGGCAATAGCAATGAGTATGATCACAGGGAATGAGGAGGAGCAATTTTGGATGCTTAGGAGCTATTGCCAGGCACTTCTTGATGCCAACCCAAGATCCACATGTAGGGTGCGTTTGGGAACACCTTTGGGAAAAGCCTTTAAGAAAATGCAAACACCTTTGAGTTAAAGGGATTTTCCAAAATGCAAATGGTGTTTGGTAAATTGTACTTTGAAAGTCCATTTTGAAGTAACTTTGGGAAAAATAGTGTTTGGAAAGACTACATTTACAAAGGACTTGGTGATTAATAAAAAAATAAAAAACTATAAAAAAATAATAAAAGAGTTCGCCGCCGAGAGGCGGGAGGTCGCCCGGCGAGAGGTAGGCGCCGCTGGCGAGACCCAGAGATGACCGGCGAGGGCCGCCTAGGGTCGGGCGACCTCGGCGAGGGTCGCCTAGGGTCGGACGACCCTCGGTGGCCTTCGCCCGGAGGTCGCGCGACCTCGCGACGATCAACGCGACCCAGATCGGTCGCCGGAGGTCGCGCGACCTCGAGGCGACCAGATCCGGGTCGCGCCGATCGGTCGTGCGACCTCGCCGCGACCTCGATCTGGTCGTTGGAGGTCGCGCGACCTCGCGACAACCGGATCCGGGTCGCGCCGGTCACCGCGAGGTCGCGCGACCTGCTGCGTCGCGCCGAGGTCGCGCGACCTCCCGACCCAGATCCGGGTCGCGCCCGAGGTCGCGCGACCTGCGCCGCGCCCGAGGTCGCGGCGACGGACTCGCGGGCGGTCGCCGGGACTCGCGGCGGTCGCGCGACTCGCCGGTGATGGTCGCCGCGACCTCGCCGACCTCGCCCGAGTCCATCGCCGGCCTCTCGAGCTCGTCCCGCGCGCTGGAGAAGAAGATGAACAGTACACATGTGAACAATGACGAGGCATTCCGAGAATGCTGAAAGCCCAAGGCAGCCCTTAGGCTGCCTTGGGCTTTCAGCCTTGCAAATGCCAACATTCCTCCAAAGCCTCTTCCAAAGTAGTTGCCAAACACTCCCATTTTGGCCTAAAGGCCTTTAGCCCCTCAAAGCCCCTTCCAAAGCAGTTTCCAAACGCACCCGTATAATCAAGACTGAGCAATGTCAAGACCAATTCAAGTTTAGGGGAGTCTACATTTGTTTGGATGCATTAAGGAGGGGCTTTGTAGAAGGATGTAGGCGCTTTGTGGGATTCGATGGTTGCCATTTGTCATCAGGCTATAAGGGGATACTTCTAGCAGCGGTGGGCGTAGATGATAACAATAAGATGTATCCCTTTGCATGGGCAGTTGTCGGACAAGAAACATACAAGACACGACACTAGTTTATTAGTTTAATTGCAGAAGACTTGGGAATTACGGACCCTGAAAATTCAAAGTACTGGACTTTTTTGTGTGACAAACAAAAGGGATTAGTGCAAGCACTAGCACATCTAATGCCCGAAGCAAAATATAGATTTTGCTTAAGGCATCTTTATGAAAACTTTAAACTACATCACAAAGGAGTATAACTTAAAAAGCTTCTTTGGAAGGCTGCCATGGCAACAAGAGTATGTGATCTTGACTTGGCAATGGCATGACTGAAGGCAGTTGATGAGAAAGCTTATGATTAGTTATCCCAGAGGCCTCCAGTGCAATGGAGCAAGTCCTACTTTAGGACAAGTTCAAAATGTGACATTTCCTTGAACAACTGGCGTGAAAGTTTCAACAAAAGCATCATTGATGCAAGGGACAAGCCTATCATCACAATGCTTGAAACTATAAGAGCACAGCTCATGGAGAGAATTCATAAGCAAAGGGATGGGATGACCAAATACACTAGTGTGATCTATCCTAATATCCAGAAGATATTAGATATTCAAAAACAGTTTTCGGTATCATGGATTCCAACCTGGAATGGAGAGGATGAATTTGAATTAAGTGGGCCATATGGAGACAAGATGGTTGTTAATATTAGACATAGATCTTGTAGCTGTAGAAGATGGGACATCAGCGGGATTCCTTGTTGTCATGCTGTGGTGTCTCTTATATACATGAGGGAAGAACCTGAAAAATGGGTTCACACAAGTTTTAGTAAGAAAACATTCATGCAAATATATAGCCATGTTGTGCATGTTGTAGATTCTAAAGACACATGGCTTGCTAGAGAGCCATTACTCCCACCAGATGTGCCCAAGCAATTTGGCAGAAAGAAGAAACAAAGAACAAAATCAATGAATGAAACAACTGATAGAAATTTGAAGACAAGAAAGAAAAAAAGTTGTGAAAGAGCCGGTGGGAACAAAGTTGAAGAGACAAAATACCACAATTACTTGTGGAAAATGTGGTGGTTTAGGCCATAACATGTATCATTGTAAGAATCCACCAGTAGCATTAGTAGCAGCAGCATCAGCCCCGGTAGATTCTATGGTTGCCTCATGTTCACAAGATGTGGTAGAAAGCACTCCCTCATACCCAACATGTTAACTTGAGATCGAGGAATTGCTTGCGTCAATTTTTGGCACAATTTCAAGCTCAATACTATCTATAGGAAGAGAGAAGATAAAGTAAGTTATTTATGCTTGACTTGGTCATAAAACTGTTCTTACTTATACTTGACTTTATTTTAACTAATGATTTATTTTATGTTTCAAGCGCAAGTAAAGAGAAGGATGTAAGGACCTCAACTTTTAAGTGGTCAAAGATGAGCAGCTTTTTTGGAGATACACAAGAGCAACAAGACCAATAAACACAAACTCTTTTTGTTTTACCGTTGGTTGATATGGATGGATCTATTTTGAAAGCATCTTAAAATATGTGTAGATAAATTTTTTTGAAAAGATTTCTTGTGTTGGGATGTCTCAATTCAAGTTTATCTAGTGCTATTTACTTTGCTATGGAATGTCCCAGCACTTCATTATAATACGGTGGTACTCACAACAAATCTACATGAGCTTATCAATCCAATGAGAAAAAAGAAAATATAAAACAATAGCATAAAAAAATGACTTGCGAAGAGCAACGAACACAGCAGTCTGACAACACACCCAATTAATAGGCTCTATAGTATAGGCCGAAGAAAAATATAGAACGTCAATGGGCTCTATCAAAGCTTGAGCTCTATACACAACAAAATATAGACCATCTGACTCAAATGAAACCAAATACAGCTTGTAGTACCAAAAAGCATCATCATTAATTCATCATTGAACACTTGAGTTAATTGAACTTCAATATTTCCATTACAAAAAGAGATAACAAAATATGAGTTTACAACTTTAATATGTGCACATATAACGCGCACAACGCTACAAGAAAGAGAAGAAACAATTGAATTTACAAAACAAACTCCCACTGATCATATGCAGTTATCATATCCCATCCTCTACTACAACCAATCTAAAGCACCCAATAAAAGTTGAAAGACTCCACTATTGAGCTAATGAATTGATGTGATTATAGTTCTTTGGGTTCCATCTCTTTGGTCAAAGATGGTTATTCTGCTCACGACATAATAGGATGGTCGAGTCCACTGGTTGGTTTCGTCAAGGCAGAGAAGCCCCAAGCAGGTGACAAGCTAATGCTAACTCTTCTCTTTCGACCATCACTTAGTCCTTTGGTCCCTCAACCTCAAATTTTTATGTCCATGGCATTTGCAGTCCCATTGCCCTTATTGCCATTTTTGCCATTTCCCTCTTCTCAGATACTGGTATGGAGTTTGCCAATTGTAGTTGAGCTGTGTAGTAAACAACTTCTCTCATAGTAACATTGAGATCAATCCATCATCTTGCATCACATACTGAATTCATAAAAATAGAGAACCCTGATAAGTGATGAGAAGATAGTTGCTTATCATTTACCAATGAATATTAGATCACCACAAAATATAGGACAGTTGAATTAGGTTCAATTTTCTTTTTATGTGAAGTCACAAATTATTTCATAAAAATCAGAGAAATGAAGGATTTGAGGGATTTGGTTCATTAGTATGATAAGTTTCGAACTCAATGTAAAAACTTTGTTTTGATAGTATTAAGTGGTGCTTTAGAGTTAATAGAGACAAAATTTTAAAAAGCAAGCCATATCAAGTAACCATCTCTAAATAGGACAATGCATTATCCACAGAACATACTCGAAACAGATAACCTATCAAAGGAAAATTAAATTCCTTGTGCACAAGAGTTAGTCCTTTAGCAGTTTGCTTCAAACTTGGATGAATGTGAATCTCCACCCAACCTTCTAGAGATGGAGCATGTCTCACCATATTTAACAAGAAATTAGCCAATACTTGTTGAATTCATAACTAATCACCACAGACAGACAGCCGGAGTTTTGATTTTATCTATAATATTACGAATCAATTGCAAACCCCGTTGTCTTAGCAATATCATCCCTACCTCAGGTCATCCAGATTTTCCTTCTCTTATTAGGTCCCTTCAAAATTTTCTTATTTTCATTTTTTGCTTGACTAGCAAAGCAGCTGGGTTATAGTTATCAAAAAGAAGCAACTTAATTACCAATCCACGGGGATGACTGCTCCAAAGCCTGTCCTCAAAAGTTTTCCAGCTTGCCTAAAATACTTTGAATACTCTAGCATTTCACTCAAGATTGCACAAGCCAACTTGCAGTGTGGATATGAAAAAGAGAACGTAGATACGCAATTTCCTCCCATGTACATCTACTTCGCCCCGAGAACCTCAAATCCAACAGCATAGCAAGAACCGCACTGTCCTGTCATCCTAAAATTTCCAGGCCAAAAATCGCCACAAAACTACAATACGCGTGCACACGAGTGAACTAGCAACAATTTCCGCCAAAGTTGCAATGGCGAAAGCACAACAACGGCAACTATGAGATGATAACCCAGCAAACACCTAAGTGCCAGTGCCGAACACACACATACACACAGAGACACGGACTTTATGCACAGAGACACAAAACACTAGCCTTTTAGTGATCCAATCAGGTACAAACACAGCGAAAACAAACAGCCAAACGGAATTTCTCATAATAAAGATTGTATTGAAAGAAAAGCAGAGACCTTGGAACCGTCTCGGCTCTGACCCAGAGCAAACAAGTACCAGTGACCCCTGAGCAAGAACCGGGAGCGGGACCGCAACAAAGGAGAGAGAGGAGGGACAGTACGGCCCCAAGGGAGCGTTCTATGTGGTGCAGATTCCCATGGCCATCGCCTCCGCGACTCTGCCGAGCTTACCAACGCAGGGAGCTGTCTTGACAAAATTTACAAGAGGCTGTTGATAGAAAGAAGAGATGATGGTGAACAATAGACCAATGCTTGCAAGGGGCAAGTGAGAAGTGACGAGAATCGAGCAGGGCGAGGAGCGACGAGAATCGAGTTGCAACGACGATCGGGCAGTGATTTGGTTGAGGAGTGGCGGGAGAAGAAAGAAGAAAACGTAAACATCTACATGAATAACCTAAACTTAATTAATTTAGAATTTTCCCTTTTTCCAATCATAAATTTCTGACAAAATTGCCCCCTATTTTAATTGCCGGAAAATGTTTGCCGGTGAGCTAAGGTCCTCAATAGAGATTAAGTTGATTATTTCAGATCTTTATTTGACACAAAATTTACTTCAGATCCTTATTCGAGACAATGAGTTTACTTCAGGTCCTTATCTGACACAAAGTTCACTTTGAGTCCTTATTTAAGAAAATAGATTTACTTCGGGTTCTTATTTGAAGTTTTCTCCAAGTAAAATGATGAGAGCATGTGATGATGAGAGCTCTTTTACGGTGACTGGTATATTTCTATATTAGAACGGCAAGTTTCAACCATCAGTAATACATGTCCATGTATTTAGCATGCTCTGATGGAAAAAGAACTTCCAAACTATTAGTAATTTCAATATGTGATCTGGAGGAGTGGCCACAGCGCACGGCCTGGCATGGGCCCGGTCTTTCTTTAAGTGGTTTAAATTTTTAAGGAAAATTTCAAAAAAGTTAGGATTAATTTTCTTTTCAAAATACTAAAAAAATTAAAAAGAAAAAAGAAAAAGAGATAAGTATAGTAAAAATCCTAAAACTTGTTTTGAAAGCGCATTTAAGTTTTAAAACTTTCAAAAAATATAATCAAATCTTAAAATTTGTCATAAAAGTACAATTGAATCCTAAAATTTTCAAAAAGTGTTATCAGTGAAAAGACTTAATTTGACAATCTTGACAAGTTTTGAAATTTGGTTGCATTTTTTGAAAATTTTAGAATTCAGCTGCACTTTCGTAACAAGTTGGAGGATTTAATTGTATTTTTTAAAAGTTTTAACACTAAATTGCACTCTATTGACAAGTTATAGGACTTTTAATGCACTCATCGCAAAAAATAATTGAGGAAAACTTTCAACCATCCTCTCATCTTATTTTGTCAGTGACAGGAAATGGCACTCCGCTATGAGTGGTGAAGTAGAATGTTAGCACGCCCATCTTCTACCTTCTTCAACATATTGTACATTGAATTCCTAGGTTCTTACTACGGAGAGAGAGTTTTCGGCTTGCCTTCCCTCATGATCTTGATGCTTGAGTAGGGTGGATCTAATGTATTGATATATCGGCCACAGGCTCGTAAAACTACGGAGACCGTCTTGGATGCACAAGTTAATGCAGTGGCATGCACATCGCATATGGATGAAAATCCATAGCAAATCAGATTTAGCTGCTGGGCAAGACTTCAGATTAGGAAGGTGTTCACACTGACATTATCTAGCGTGATGCTAAAGATTTTATCGAAGATGTCAAACTAATCGACAACTCTTATTATTTTAGCAGTTACATTTCGATAATCATGCCGGAATATTTACTCCTTAATTGTGAGAGTTCCTATGACATAATTCCCATTCATCATTGACCCAATAATCGATAAACACATTGTATGTGTAATTCGTAAGGTTAATCCATAAATTAGAAGTTAAAAAGACTCGGAACTTACCTGTCGACAGCAAACGCACCGACAACACCTTTTTTTCTTTGTAGAGTGACTTGTAGTTTTAGGTATTTATTGTCTACATAACAGGTCCGAATTGAGGTTATAGAGCTGTCTGCACGTAGCACACAAAGTAGGGATCTTTAGCGAAATCAGAGGGTTGCTCGGCGGTAGGACAATAACATGCATGCTCCCGCTTACTCGTTGCCTTGTCATAATTGAACAGGATTTCGGGGAAAATTGTCCAAAAAGTCCTAAACCTATTACACTTCTGCCAATTCAGTCCTAAACCTTTTAATTTTGCCAATTCAGTCCTAAACATTTTCACTTCTTGCCGATTTAGTCCATCCGGCCAATTTTGGCCGAAAAATGCTAACGTGGACGCCGGCGGTGCCACGTAGAACCGCTGGTGCCGATGTGGACAATTTTTAATAATATTTTAATATTTTTTTGATTTTATTTTATTTTTTTGAATTATTTTTTTTTCTATTTCCCCCTTTTTTTTCTTTCCTTTTTGGCTTTTTTCTTCCCTTTTCCGGTGGTCGGCCACCAGCCACGGGTGAGCGGCCGGCCACCGGCCCACGACCCGGCCCGGCTAGCCTCGCCCGCCACAAGCGAGGAGGAGCCCCGGCGAGGGGAGCCCTCGCCCAAGCGCGGCCCGGCGAGGGTTGCTCGGGCGAGGCCGACCCTCGCCCAAGCGCGGCTCGGCAAGGGTCGCACAGGCGAGGCCGACCCTCGCCCAAGCCGGGCGGCCTCGCCGGGCAAGGCCGCCCTAGCCTAGGCAAGGGCCTACGTCGCCGGATCCGGCGAGGGGAGCCCTTGCCAAGGCTCGCCCTCGCCCGAGCGAGCGTCGGCCTCGCCCTGCACTAGATCCGGGCGAGGCCGACGCTCACTTGGGAGAGGGCGAGCCCCGGCGAGGGTCGCCTAGGTGAGGCCGACCCTCGCCCGGCCTCACCGTCGCTTGACCAACGCCCGGCAAGGTCAGCTTGGCCTGGGCGAGGATCGCCTCACCTAGGCGACCCCGCCGGGCCACACCTAGGTGAGGGCTCCCCTCGCCGGGGCTCCTCCTCGCCGGGCCGGGCCTCACCTATGGCGGGCGAGGCTAGCCGGTTGGGCGTGGCCGGTGGTCGGCCGTCACCCGTGGCCGATGGCCGGCCAACGGAAAAGGGAAGAAAAAGCCAAAAAGAAAATAAAGAAAAGAAAAGAAAAGAAAAAAATAGAAAAAATAGAAAAAAAAATTCAAGAAAAAAAATATTAAAATATTATTAAAAATTATCCACGTCACACCATCGATCCTACGTGAAGATCCAAGGCCCACGCGCATTTTCCGGTCAAATTGGCTGGATGGACTAAATCAGAAGTGAAAAGGTTTAGAGGACCGAATCGATAAAATTAAAATATTTACGACTGAATTGGCGAAGTAAGATAGGTTTAGGGCTTTTTGGACAATTTTCCCCAAGATTTCGATATGCTACTTTGTACATGAAGGGCTCCTCCGACCTTGGACATATCTTCCTCATGTCGGTGCCTTCTCAAGTGGCTCGTCCCACTTGACAATTCACCTCTTAATATGCCATTACGTACTGGGCAAATGTCCTTCTTGACGTCATTGCTTCGAGTTCAAGCCAAATGTCTTCTAGACACCGAACGCACTTCTCCGCAAAACCGGTTCCATAATTGCTTGGGGTTTTCTTTCGGGGTACAGATATAGTCCAAGGAAGCTTCTCGGCAAGGACTACCTTTTAGTGTTCGCCCTGCAATTCTTCCCAATCCTACGGGTCAATGTGTCTTGTCATCATCGAATTCAATGTTGCAGAGCCGGCATGCGTACGGAACTAACCGAATGAGTCACAATTTTAAGTGCACGGTAAATTTGGATGGAGTTGGAATAATTAGACACGATTGTAGATATCGTTCTCTATAGAAATATTAAAAACACGATTAAGTGGTGTAAAGAGAAAGGAAATAAATTGACAAATGATTTTAGAAAGTGAGAGCATTTGGAAGTTGGGAAATGGTGAAAAGTGAAAGGGGCCACTTTGTAAAGATCCAATTTTTTTTCTTTTTTGTTCCAAACGATCACTCATCCGTAAGGCCAACAGTCTACCGTTGGGGTTGGCCGGCCATTGGGCCTGCTTAGGTTACTTGATCAGCGACCAAAAAATTAGTATAAGGTCACATTGGCCCCAACCAATTGATTCAGATTCCAAGGCTAAATCTATAAGATAAGTGAATTGAAAGTCCTCAAATTTAATACAAAAATGAAATTAAATCTTAAAACTTATCAAATTGGTCCAATCAAGTCCTTTAGTTAACTGTATTTTTTAAAAGTTTTAGAACTCGATTGTACTTCCGTGATAAATTTTAGAATTTGATTATACTTTTTGAAAACTTTAGAACTCAATTACACTTTTTTTAATAAGTTTTATGACTTAATTACACTTTTTAAAAGTTTTATGACTCAACTACACTTTCATGACAAGTTTAAAGACTTATAATACACTTTTCCAAAAAAAATTTGTCAAGCCTGGGCCGGTCCATTAAGGCCCATGGGCCTAACTTGGCCCGAACACATAACGGGGCCGCCACCCGATAGGCCTGTGCCTTCCTATGTGATTAGTAACATTCTTGATGAAAAAGCCGATGCAGCAAAATTATAGTTTGTAAGATAGGTCATTAGCTAGAACTTCAATTGTCTTGGCTTTCACTGTACCCCGTCAAAGCAAACATTAATTCAAACTTGTTAGTGCGTTCACATCAGGCCCAAATTTGGGCCTAAATAGAAGAAATTAGATGCCCTAATTAGACCATAACAATATAGTAACTCATAAGGCCTACTCGCTAAAATGCCTAAACAAGCTCGTCAACCTTAAAAGTCATAAAAACACATATGACCCACGGAACCCATTGATAGAATGTCTGAAGAGCTCATCAATCGTGAACTTTCAATTGACAGAATTTAAGTGAACTTCATGACACTAGTCGATGATGAAGGAAAGTTAGGTGTAAGTTAAGAAGGATCCATCAACCAAGGAAGAATTGTATCTAAAGGATTTGGAGCGGTTATGAGCCATTTATGAAGTAGTGCACAACTCAAAAGACGATTAGAGATTCTTACAGAGGAAGATTATGATGCATAATGGAATGACTCATTAAAGATACAGAAAGAATCAAGGATGATTCCTATACCTCTCTAGACATTCAATATAGACGATACACTTGGAACAAGCATCGTACAACATCAATCATGAAGCCTATCGGATTTTTTAAGATCGTTCAGATCAGATCTTGCTTTAATTTTGAATTCCAAATTCGAAGCAGATTAAATTTCCTAGGTTCTGTAATTTTCCTTTGATTATAAAATCTCCCGATCGAGTCCTCTTAAGCTTTTTACGTTCTTTATGCGCACTTGTGATTTCGTTAAATTATGTCTCGAGCCGAGTTTGAGCGTTAAAACGCGATTTTGACTCCTTCGAGCCGCACAAAATAAAAATAAAAAATAAAAATAAAAAAAAAGAAGGGAAAGTTTCTTCTTTGCTACTACGGAATCCGAAAAAGGAAATCTACCTTGAAGTAAAAGGGTTCGTGGGGCCCTTATGCACACAGACATAAAACACACCGATGGAAGGAGAGACGCACGTAGGAAGTCTCCCACGTAAAGCCAAAAGTGATGGTGGGCCCAGGTCAAAGTTTGACCTAGGCACATGTATAAAAGGCAAATATTTTTGCAGGTCTTCTTCTTCTGCGTTTTGATGCTGCCGAAGTCCTTTACATTGGAACACGCCGCCGAAGCTACGTAAGGAGCCAGACGTTCACATCGTTTGAGAAAGAGCCGCAACTTCTTGAAGCCGCGCACTATACTTTGAGTTGGAACGCGTGGTATTTTTTGTGCCATGAGTTTATACCCAAGTAAGTTGTTTATTTATAAACACTTTGGATTTTGGGTTAAATCTGGGATGTGGAAACACTTGACGTGTGAAGTAATCAGAAACTCGATTCTTCGATTATAGTGGATTAGGTTGTTGCTGGCTCTCCCCATAGATGTAGGTACCGATACTCGGACCGAACCACGTAAATTTCTGGTGTTCTTATTTTTCTCTTTTATTTCTCTGGTGATTTTGCGTTAACGTAAATTGCAAGATCCTGTCGTTTCCGCGTATTATATCCCAACAATTGGTATCAGAGCTTGGGGTTGGATTTCTTGATTGTGATTTGGAGCTTTTGCTTGTCTGATTATTATCTGAAAATCCTGCTACTGCAATTATGTCTGATAAGAATTCTGAAATTGAGAAGTTTAACGGGAGCAACAACTTTGTGTTATGGAGCATTAAGATGCGGGCATTATTGACAACACAAGGTTTAGCCAAGGCACTGGATGGTGAAGATGAGTTGCCGATTATAATGAAAGCCTTTGAGAGGGTAGAGCTGATGGAAAAAGTAAAGAGCACAATCCTGTTAAATTTGTCGGATGAGGTCTTAATAGAGGTTGCTGAGGAGAAGGATGTCGCAGCGTTATGGGTAAAACTTCAAACACTCTATGTGAAGAAAGGTTTAAACAATCACTTGTACATGTTAAAGAAGATGTTTCAATTTAGATATACTGAAGGTACGTCTATCAGAATTTACCTAGATGAATTTAATAAACTCATGTTGGATCTGAAGAATGTCGGTAAGATACTTGATGATGAAGAACATGGCATAATGTTGTTAGCTTCTTTACCAGAGTCATGGGAGCACTTGATTGATTTACTGTTGCAGGGGCGTACTACGATTACCTCAGAAGAGGTAAAGTCCGCCTTATTCTCTAAGGAGTGGTAGAGAAAGTTGCAAGATGATGGACTGGCGCAAGGAGCAGCGCAAGCACTGACGATTCGGGGTAGAGAACAACATCGAGGGCCTAGTAGCAGCAGAGGTAAAAGAAGATCGAAATCACGCCATAGAAAGTCCAAGGAACGCGTGAAGTGCTTTGAGTGTCACGAAGAGGGGCACATCAGGAGAGATTGTCCTAAGCGGAGGAATAAAGTTGATAGGGAGAATGCCACAAGTAGTGTGGCAAACGTTGCCAAGGGGAGCAATAGTGATGCAGAAGCTAGCTTATGTGTGACTACTATTTCGTCAGGAGATGAATGGATGCTAGATTTGGGGTGTTCTTATCATATGACGCCTCATAAGAATTGGTTTACTACTTACCAAACTGCAGATGGTGGTAGAGTTCTTTTGGGGAATAATGCAGTCTATAAAGCTATGGGGATAAGGACAATTCGGATTTGGATGCACAATGGGGTGGTGCGCACATTGACAGATGTGAGGCATGTACCAGAGCTCAAGAAGAATCTTATTTCTCTGGGGACACTCAATGACATCGGGTGTAGGTACACTGCTAAAGGTGGAGTACTGAAGATCTCTCGAGGTGCCATGACAGTGATGAAATGGAAGAAAGTGATCATCTACTGGGAGAAACCGTGACTGGAACCGCTGCAGTTTCATCATGTGAGTCAGATTCTGACTTGACTCAATTATGGCATATGCATTTGGGGCACATGAGTGAGGTAGGTATGACGATGTTGAATGAAAGGGGGTTGTTGAAGGGTCAAAGACAGGAAAGCTGGACTTATGTGAGCATTGCATCTATGGGAAGCAGCACCGAGTTAAGTTTACTACAGCTATTCATTCGACCAAACGACCAGTTGAATATATTCATTCAAACGTCTGGGGCCCGTCTTCGGTTCCTTCGAAAAGAGGTGCCCGATATATGCTGACATTTGTCGACGATTATTCGAGAAAGGTATGGGTATACTTTCTGAAGTACAAATATGATGTGTTTGATCGGTTCAAGAAATTTAAGGCATTGATTGAGAAGCAGTTAGATAAACATATCAAGTGCCTAAGAACCGATAATGTCATGGAGTTCTGTGGTAAAGATTTTACCGAGTTCTGCGAGAAAGAAGGTATTGTAAGACACTACACAGTACCTGAGACACCACAGCAGAATGGCGTGGCAGAACGGAAGAACAGAACTTTGCTTGAGCGAGCTCGATGCATGCTTTCGCATGTAGGACTTGGTAAGGAATTTTGGGCCAAAGCGGTAAACATGGCATGTTACCTAGTTAATCGATCTCCATCCTCTGCTATCGAGTGGAAGACTCCTTAGGAAGTATGGTCGGGGAAACCTGTTGATTACTCCGGATTAAGTATATTCGGATGTTCTGTGTATACTCATGCGAGTGATGGTAAGCTTGAACCGAGGGCGAAGAAATGCATATTTCTAGGTTATGCACATGGGGTGAAAGGCTACCGGCTGTGGTGCACCGATTCCAGATCACCCGGTTTTCTAATAAGCAGAGATGTGATCTTCAACGAGATTGCAATGCTTCAAAGGAGGAGTTCTGAAACACAACCAGCAGAGAAGACTGATCATGGTGTCATTAGTGAGGTGGAGCATCAGATGGAGACTCCGAAGACCTCGAAGGTAATTGAAGTTGAGACTGTAGATGAAGCCGCAGTTCTTGAAGTCGATGATAGTGAACAACCAACAAAGCCGCAATACATTATAGCCGCAGATAGACAGAGAAGACAAATTAAATCACCGGTACGTTATGGTTATATGGATATTGCTTATGCATTGATTGTAGGTGATGAGGTGGAGACAAAGATGAGCTTTCGTCTTACTCGAGGCGATGGCTAGTTCGGAGTCGTCGCAGTGGCTAGGGGCTATGAGTGAAGAGATGGAATCACTCTATCGAAATCAAACATAGGAGCTGGTCAAAGTACCCAAGAGCCAAAAGATTGTCGGAAGTAAATAGGTCTTTAAACAGAAAGAGGGCATTCCCGGTGTCGAGGCAACGAGGTATAAGGCGAGGCTTGTGGCGAAGGGTATACACAGCGTGAGGGCATTGACTACAATGAGGTGTTCTCTCCTATGGTAAGACATACTTCTATTCGTGTTTTACTTGCCTTAGTTGCTTTGCAAGATCTCGAGCTAGAGCAACTAAATGTGAAAACTATGTTTCTTCACGGTGAATTGGAGGAGCAGATTTACATGAGGCAACCAGAGGGATTTGCTATTCCGGGTAAGGAAGATCATGTTTGCTTGTTGAAAAAATCTTTGTATGGGCTGAAACAATCTCCTAGACAGTGGTATAAACGTTTTCATGCTTTCATGGTTAGTCAAAACTACTCAAAAAGTCAAATGGATAGCTGCGTTTACTATAGAAGATTGGAGAATGGTTCTTTGATTTATCTACTATTATATGTTGATGATATGCGATAGCAAACTAAGAATATGTCCGATATTGATGTGTCAAGAGGCGTTAAATGTTGAATTTGAGATGAAAGATTTAGGTGCTGCTAAGAAAATATTGGGTATGGAGATTTTGCGTGACAGGACTGTAGGAGTTTTACATCTATCTCAAAAGAAATACATTGAGAAGATTGTGACACGTTTTAATATGCAATCAGCAAAATCTGTAAGTACACTTTTAGCAAAACACTTTAAACTTTTAGATAAATTATCACCGCAGACTGAGGAGGAGGAGGAGCATATGTCCCGTGTTCCTTATTCTAGTGCCGTGGGTAGTATTATGTATGCTATGGTGTGCACTAGGCCTGATATTTCACAAGTTGTGAGCGTGGTTAGTCGCTACATAAAGCGTTCTAGTAAAGATCATTGGGAAGCTGTGACATGGATCCTCACATATTTGAAGGGGACAACAGACGTTGGTATAATGTACCAGAGGAACAGCAATGGCAGTGAGATCACTGGTTTTGTAGATTCGGATCACACCGGTGACTTGATGATTGCGGGTCTTTAACAGGGTATGTATTTACGCTAGTGAGTGGTGCGGTTAGTTAGAAAGCGTCCTTACAGGATCACATTGCCTTGTCTTCGACTGAGGCAGAGTACATGGCATTAACCTTTATAGCGAAAGAGGCGATATGGTTACAAAGTTTGCTCTCGAACTTTGGGTTAGAATAGAAAAGTGTGGATATACACTATGATAACCAAAGTGCGATATATTTGGCGTATAATCCAGTTTATCACGAGCGAACGAAGCATATCAACATCAGGTACCACTTCATCCGAAATGTCTTAACGAAGGGTAATGTTATTGTTAAAAAGATTGTTACAGCAGATAACATAGCAGACATGATGACTAAGTCTGTTCCTTTGGCGAAGCTCAAGCTCTGCTTGAGCTCTATTGGCGTCTGTGAAGAGTGAGCGCCCGTCGAGGTGTTGGGAGAGCAGCATGGATGATGAGCACTATAATTTGGCTTCAAACATCGAGCCAAGGTGAATAATTGTTAAATTATGCCGAGCCAAAAGATTTACAAAACGCGATTTGCTAGACTCCTTCGAGCTGCACAAAATAAGAAATATAAAATAAAAATAAAAGAAGGGAAAGTTTCTTCTTTGCTGCTGCAGAATCCGAAAAAAGGAAATCTACCTTGAAGTAAAAGGGCTCATGGGGCCCTTACGCACACACACATAAAACACGCCGAGGGAAGGAGAGACGCACGTAGGAAGTCTCCCACGTGAAGCCAAAAGTGATGGTGGGCCCAGGTCAAAGTTTGACCTGGGCACACGTATAAAAGGCAAATATGTTTGCAGGTCTTCTTCTTCTGCATTTTGATGCCGCCGAAGTCCTTTACGTAGGAACACGCCGCCAAAGCTACGTAAGGAAAGAGCTGCAACTTCTTGAAGCCGTGCACTATACTTTGAGCTTGAACGCGTGGTATTTTTTGTGCCACGAGTTTATATCCAAGTAAGTTGTTTATTTATAAACACTTTAGGTTTATGGTTAAATCTAGGTGTGGTAAAACACTTGAGTGTGTGAATGATTATAAACTCTTATTCTCCGATTATAGTAGACAGGTTGTCTTGGCTCATAAGGTGGATGTAAGTACCGATACTCGGACCGAACTACGTAAATTTTTGGTGTCCTTATTTTTCTCGTTTATTTCTCTGGTGATTTCGCGTTGACGTAAATTACAAGATCCTGTCGTTTCCGTGTATTATGCCCCAACAATTTCATAATTAAGAAGTTTATTGTTCAAATCCAATCGTCAAGCAAGCATGCACCGAAAAATTTAGGCCTTCTGTTCTATTTCAATAAAAGTCTCTTGCGATCTCGTTTTTTTTTTTTTTTTCAATTATTTGTCCACTCTTTTCTTTTAGCAATTCAAATCTTACAAAGTCCTTGAAACTTCAAGGCATATTAGAATCCATTAACTTTTAATCTGAAGTTGGATTTTATCAATTGCTATTAGACTCTAGTCATTAAAACTATTGAATTTCTAGAGACTAACAACTTTAACAAAACGCACGTAATGCATCTTTTGCGACTACAGTGGGAGAATACAATGTATCGCCAAAGCACTAGGTCTTTGTTGCAGGATTATGAAGCTAATGACTCAAGTCCCAACCCCTCAAGAGCCTCTGAGGCTAAGGATGGTCCTTAGGATGGAAGACCACTTCTCAATCCATTGCCGAAAATGTACAAAAAGATCATTTTGTTCGATTGACTCGGATATTTTAGAAAATTCAGGAAAAAACCTTGAAATTCTAGACAATTCGAACACACAGCTCAGATGAATCTATACATTGGCAATGTGGTAAAAGAAACAAAAAAGATTAAATCGTTCACTATATCGATGCACAAACTGAGAAGGTAATAACTAGGGTTCATAAAGGTGACTTTGTTTTTGCGAACATCCGTAATCAAGGAGACTAAAGGGTCCATGTCGTGCTGTCGAACGTCTTTCTATCTCTGCATTCTCTGTGCTCGCCTGACGTGCGCTTGTCATACTCATAATTTGTGGTTTTGGTTTGATTTTTTTCTTCTTTTCCTATTTCACTGAAATAGCAACGAGAATAAGAAGACAACATACGGCAATTGGAACAAGATCGTCATACGCGGGATTTGGTCTGCTGCATATTGATAACATGAATATTCTGGGAGGGGGAGGATGAAAAATCTGTACTTCACATTGATCTGGCAAGAGTAATCAGGATAAAGTTCAGTTTACTAATCAAACCGTGATGGTCGGGCTCTTGGTCCACCAACAGGCTCAATCTGTTGATAACATTTAATCATCCGAATGTCTCCCTTGATTATAAAAGCCCCAGTTGAGCTCGGCATCTAGAGGGTCTTTTTCAATCTTAATCTTTTGTTAACCCTTCCCAAACTGAGAAGGAAATAGCAGCAAAGAGCTTATCTACATCCCGAAAGGGCACGAGGAAAATGACTCAAGCGCTGCCTCGCATGAGACGGGGACGTCAATTAAGAAAAGTCATCTGAGGCTCATAAACAAAATGAGAGACCATCACAGGGCCTGACATTATACTTATTATGGAGGACATAAGATGTTCAGATGTTGGAAAATTTGGAATTCATGGAAAAGACGGGATAGAGAAGCCTACTGTGATCAAACGATTGAACAAATTTACGATTCTGACGACTTTGGATTACGCTCCCTGAGAACACAACACGAAAGAGGTGCCTGAGGAGATTGCTGAGCAAATGTGGTCTGATCTAGTTAAAGCCTTTGAAAGCTGACATCTCAGAATTGGTGACAAGAGTGCTAAAGCGCGATGAATTCTTACTTGTTCTCGATGACATTCCTCAACTCCTAAAACTGGAGCCAATGGGGCTTCCTGATATAACGCCACAGAACAGTAGCAACATAATCTTGGTGACTAAATCAGAACAACTTAGCAGCCAAATGGCAGTGGATAGGATGCTAATTTTGGATGATCATCTTTCTTGGCAGCTATTTTGCCTCTGTGCAGGTGAAATAGTTCACTCTTCAGAACTTCAAGCAATAGCCAGAGAAATAGCTGGGAAGTGCACTCATGAATCCAGAGCGTTTGTTCTAATGGCACGAGCACTGAAGGATGTGCATGATTCTGTCAAATCGAAACATGCCCTTGAAACACTGAGCCTGCAACGTGCAATTTAAGGAGAAGATATTTAAGTCCTATGTGTTGAGGTCCAGCAATGAAGGTCCGGGTGACAAGAAAAGTAAAAGATGTTTTAAAGATCTCTTACTTCATAGCAAATACCAAGAGATAGAAACTGAGTGTATCATAGGCAGATGGATGCGGGATTGTATGGTAGACACCCAAAATGACGACCAGAAAGTCCAAAAATTTAGTCAATGCCAACTAGCTCGAAATTGATGAGAATGGAAGATTTGTCGAGTTTCGAACTCTGGATCAGCCTGCGTTAACGAACTCACTAATTCAACCAGAGGAAAATCGCTTGTTTCTGACCCGAGGTTGTTTTGACTTGATGGAGCCACCAAGGTTGAGGAATGGGAGAGTGCTAAAGAGATATTCTTAATGCATAACAAGATTGTTGAGCGACCAGAGGAACCAAGGTACCTTCACTCACAGCATCGTTTCTTCAAAGGAATTACAAGCTGAGATTGATACCTCCTTCATCTTCAATTGCATGCCTGCCCTAGAAGTTCTAAACTTATCAAGGACTCGCATCAGATCGTTGTCAGAGTCATATCTCAATTAATCAGCTCAAAAGATTCTTTTTAAACCATCATGTTCTATTGAGGACAGTAACAGCGGCAATTGGTGGGCTCATTCGCCTCGAGGTGCTTGATCTTGATCTTGAGGGAACAAAAACCAAGTATCTACCAAAAGCAGCAGAAAGATAAACTAATCTCCCTTGCCTGGAATTTCAATATCAGGAAGTGCATCTCAGAAAGCAAATGCTCAAGTTTTGAACCCAATGATTCCTTGTGGAGTTATATTGGCTCTATCGTAGCAAGAAAAACTAAATTTCGATGTGTATTCTGATGCTGAATGGTGGAACAAGCGTGCCAAGGGTATTCTTTCCAAAGCCTGCAGCTTACAAAAATTAAATACCCTGAAATTCTACTTTCCAGGCTCAGAATTCCTTAGGAAATTCAAGCAGCTCCGACAACCAATTAGTGCATTAATCCTTAAATCAGTATAGACTTGTTGGCAATCAGGCTAAGCGCATGATGAATCAACCACCATCTCTGATGTTGAATTGAATTGGATCAACAATGCAGATACTTGAGATACGTAAATGGCGTTGTTCCATGAAATCAAGGACATACTAAAATAGTCAGATGCGTTTTATTTGGACAGGCATGCAGATCTTAATAAGCTCTCTGAGTTCAATTTGGAAAGCATGCAGCAACTCAAATGTTGTGTTCATGGGGAGTGCAATGAGCATGAATTGCTCATAGATGAAGCTGACATCATCCATGAAACGGAGGAAAACAGATCAATTAGTCACTACACAAGCTACTGTCATTGTGATGTTCATACATCTTGCATTTCATACGAAGGGCCAGTTTTTACCCACAAATACTAACAAATAAAAACCGATTCAAGCCATTGAATTGAATTAAACCGAACTGAAACATACAACAATTCTTGATTGGACTCCTTTCATGCGACCTGTTGCAAAAAGGCAGTTGAAGGACCGCACAAATTGAGTGAGACCAAACCAAAACCAAATTCAATAATATTGTAGGTTTTACTTGGTTTTTGTTTCATAGTATTATGTACTTTGAAATATAGTCACAGAGCGGTTATCGAGGACACGATCCTCTTCTTGCAACTGAGTTTTGCGTAGTTTGAAGAACACCAAATCGATGTTATGACAGAACCAACTATGTTTCTTTTTCTCTTTCCCTTGGTAGTGTCAACATTTGTACCCACTCACTAACCTAAACATTCACTGAATGCATCAAATCATCGATAACAGAATGCATAACAAGGAGATTCATTTAGACTATATATTCACATTTAGTTCAACCTCATTTAAAAATTGATTTGAGTGGTTGTTTTTGTCTCCAACATCAGCCAAAACAAAAATAAAGTCGAGAGAACTCTTATTGATATTTTCTAGCCTTTAATCCGCTTGGGCAGGCGGATTCGTCAAGATATTTGTTAGTCGGCCTAGAAATGACAATTAGAACCAGAATAAAACTTTAGTGTAGCGTGACAGGCAGCCAAGGACTTTTTGAATCAGGCAAGGGATCTGCATTGGTTTTGGATGATATGACCCACTGAACTCATAAAGAACAATAAGATGAATCTGAGTCTGCTGCACCAACCAACATCTACAAAACCGTTAATTATCTGCACACGAGTCTAAACTCTGAATGCTTCAATATCTAGATGGTTTTGTCTCAGCTATGTATCTGCTGCTCTCTTAGAATGTTCAACTTATGTAAGTGTTATTCCCAATGCATTAGTTTTTTTTTAAAGAAGATGGTTAATTCTTTTCATATAAAGAATTTGATATAACATCACGAATTTTAACTTTGAGAGAACTTTCTGTTGACTGCTGACTGAATTATGTGCAGTGAAAAGTGAATGTTCAACTCTAGTAACTATAAAATGTAAACAAAGATTGATTAGATTCAGTTTGGTTCCAGCTGGTTGGTTTAATTTCAAAATTCTCAAGCTGAAATAGTTTGGACCCAGTCAAACTACATCTTCACTCTTGGAGGGATGGTATTAACAAGCATGCTTGATATGCTTTTGGGGTTTGTTTCCAGACACCGTCCTAGTCAAAGCTGTGAATTGAAATGCCCATTGACCTGAAAACCTAGTGTGGACAAATTCTTGGGCTCAAAATCATTCTTCTTTTTGGGCATGGACCGGCACTAAAAGGCCTAAAGAAGCCTAAAAAGTGTGAACTAACCTAGAGACATCTCGAACAACTAGAAAGACATATGTAAAGTTCATTTAAATGAGAAAATGGCATATTCATTCTAAAAACACCATTAAAGTCACATACCAAAATAATCACTAAATGGGCCTAGAACGAGGACCAAATTCAAAAAGTGGCCCCAAGGATGCCGAAACTGTAGATTTCACGGCAACTATTTGAAGTAGAGATTATTTTTTATAGGAACTTATCCAGGAAATTACTCAATCATTAAGTAACCATGGTATGGATGTGCATCCATACATTTTGTAGATAGGACGAAAAGTTCGTTTACTATAGTATGAAAGCATATGTCAAAGGTTCATATCTGTTTGAATTGACTTTTATTTTTTACATTTTGCTTAATTTAATTCTTGTGGCTCACTGATTGTAATCCGAAACACCTAAAACCACAAGTTATAGATATTGGTAGATAGATTCGCAAATTATTTTTCCATAATTTTTCAAATTTGAATAGCAGTTTAAAAGTTAGCGTGATAATAATTAAACAAGTGGGCCCTGACAATTTAGGATTAATTTTTTTTTTCTCTTCTATAATCTTATTTGTTGTGCTGCTCCCTCTAGTTGTCTATTTGATGTGATGAGATCCACATCCACAGCATGTTTCCGTGAAAAGGGCTCGATGTACACATTAAGCTTATAAGCAAATGATTCATCTAACAATTGGTTAATCATACAAGCTGGAATACAACTGAATTGGTTCTCAAGTCACAGTATTACAACATACAATTGTTTGATGATACATGATATGAAAATGGAAGACAAATCATGTAAACTGACCTTAGTTCTCAGCAAACTAATCCCCGCAATCAGCTAAAAGCTCCTTCGAGGATGGATATGTGGGCAAAGGCAAACTCAGGTTCTCTGAGACCCTTCTTGTAACCGAAGCTGTTCATTAAACAAAATTATACGCAAAGATTTTGAGTCAATAAAGCTTAGTTTACTATTGGAAGAACTAACAATTACAAAGTACAGATCTTTAGTCAATAAAGCATCGTACTATTATATAATCAAACACTTGAGACAGCAAGGTACTATGGTCCCAGCATTAAATTGCAACATCACACAACTAGAAATTGAACTTCTTACCTGGAGAATTTCTCAACATAAAACAGGCCAATCACTGCTTGAACATGCATATAGATCGTAATCTTTGTTCAACTTCATCTTCATGCCAGGACAGCTGGTTCCACCACACTTCTTGAGTTTTAATATGTCTCAGTTTGGCTGCATTATGGTTGCCAAAGGGCAATCTCTTCAGTAATTGGCACGTGTATATGGTAATGCCCTCTAGTGACAGCCACAACAATGAGTTATCAGTCCAAATGCTTCTCAACTTAGGCAGATTGATAAGTATAAGAGTCTTTAGACCTGGAAGTGTACTAGGGTCTAAATTGTTGTTTTCAGCTTTCATGATGATCTCTCTAATCTCATTACACTCTTCAACGCTCAAATACTTAAGCTTAGAAAGTCGTTCAATCATGCCATAGGAGAATATTTTCTTCAGTTTTGGACATTTATATATTTTTAGAGAAGTTAGTTGGGCTAGGCTTCCACATCGGACGGGACCATTCCAAAGGCATGTCAATTTCGGGGCATCGTTTATAACTATCTTCTCCATGCATTCCAATGCACCCTCTGTGGAATGGTTGCCATCAACCATGGCTTCAATATCAGAGCACCCTTCAATCAGGCAACCACGTGCCTTGTTAATATTGGCGTTGCCAAAGTCTGATATGCTTGAAATTCCCTTGTGGCATAAAAGTTCAAAGGCATAAGTTTTAGCAAGTACAGCAGAAATTGCATGATCCACACCGACCCCATTTGCATATTTCAAGCACTTGCAGATTTCATACTCAAAATGATCGAGGATTCGGTATCTGGTAGACTCATGGTAACCAACACAGAATTGGAAGGTGAAGCAAGTATTCGTCCAGAGTGAGCTGCTATTGACAAAAATTGTCAGATACTCGACAGAAGGAAAACAAAATGATAGAGAATTCAAGCACGTCAAGGTGGCCACTTCTTGGGTAATAGCCTCTACAACCACATCCCACCACTGGTTATTAGGATGCACATCAATGCTAAGCTCTTCCAACAAAGAGAGCCTAGAGATGACACTGTGACCAACCGTGACTCTTGACCGTCCCTCAATCACCCGTCTCATACACGAATTGGATAAGAAAATCCGCAAGCATCGCAAATTAAGCAAGTCCCCAATCTGAACCGGCAAATAGTCAATTCCAGTGGCTCGGATATCAAGAACCTCAAGATGCGCCAATGCTTTCATGTCAGAAGGAAGTTCAGTTAAAAGGCTGCAAGAATTTAGATAAAGTGCTCTTAGAGCTGTCAGGGACAACATTGATATTGGCAGGGATGTGATCTGAGTGCCATGCAAGTCTAGAACTCGGAGCTTTTCCATAGATCCAAAAAACGAGTCTGGAATTAATGTCAGCTTTTTATTTTTCTGCAGCATCAGGGTTAGGAGAGAAGAACAAGCTACTGTTTCCGGTAATGTGCACAGTTGGTTTCCAATCAGAGATATGTGGTTCGCCATTTTCCAATCTTCTTGATTTGGGGCCTCTTTTAGCCCCTCACAAGCTTTCACCAAAAATTTAGAATTCTCGTCTTCGACGAAATTTTGAGGGCCATGTTCCGGAGCACTTTATGCATTCTAACATGCTTTATTTTTTCGCTTCTTTCCAGCAAGGAAACATCAATGAGATCATGCAATATGCCATGCCCCCGATCACGAGCTTCGGTAAAATTAACTTTATCACTCAGAAAGCCTTGTGCTCTCCAGCACTCCAATAAATAATCTACATAGACATCAGAATCCTCGGGAAATAGTGCGCCATATAGGAAACAAATCTTTTGCCCTTCATCATCCAATTCGTCATAACAGATTCTCAAAAATTCAAGAACTTGGTCCATGCCTCGAACTTTGACACTAGGCCATCTCTTCAAGCTTCTTAATCCATCCCTCCAAAGATTAACATTATCCTTCTTTCTGAAATATCTTGCAACTCTGTCAATTACAAGTGGTAAACCAGCACATTCAGTTACCACTTCACGGGCAAGCGGTTCAACATCAGGCAGATTAATGTTCCTACCCACTTTCTCCCGGAACATATTCCATGCCTCTGCTGGAGACAGCCTTTCCACATGGATGAACTCATCAACTTCCATATCCGAACAAACATGTTCGTATCTACTTGCTAACACAACCTTACTATCCCGGTTGTTATCATGTAATCCTAATGCCTGTAAATCAAAAACATTCCAAACTTCATCCAGAAGAAGCAAGTATCTTTTGTTCTCCAATTCTTCTGATATTCTCCACGATATTTCCTTCAGATCACTGATCCCTTCAGTATTCAATTTAAGCCTCTGTGCAATTGCCTTTTGCAACTTCTCTATGCTACTTTCTTTGGATACCGACACAGAAATTACAATGTCAAACATTTTGCTGATTTCCACATCATCATTCAAATTATGCATGATAGTTGTCTTCCCTATTCCCACTGTCCCCCAAAGCCCGATTCTTTTCACCTCGTGGTCCCTCAAGTAACCAAGGATCTCTTCAACAGCACAGTGCATTGATGGCTTGTTTTCTGTTTTGGGTGCATGCATTGTTCTGACAGGTTCAGGTGGTCTCTCGACAACTGCTTCTGTTTCAAGTCTTCCTTCTGCCCACAGACTATGCAGTTCCTCACACTTCTCAGCCAATCGTTTACTGAGATTGGAAGCTGACCAAATACGACGCCGTTTCAATGAACGTTTTCTTCCTTTTCCAAATTCATTTTTTAGTTCTTGAACCTCATTCTCAACATTCTTAACCCTACCAATCCAGGCTTCACACTCTTTAGTTTTTTTCTTTGTCTTGTCTTTGTTTGCTTGAGCTTCCACGTCATCCCTCCTAGCAAGGAGTTTCTCTTTTTCCTCTGTGAGCCTTCTAAAATTCTTTCCAAGTTCATTCGCATAATTGATTTTGCGACCAACATAAGCTATTAAGCTTTTCCCATCCCTGTATGCCTCAACAGCTGTTGCTGTAGCTGCCGCCTCAACCATACTGTGCAAGCAACAAGCTAGAGTTTATAGTCTTAACCTAAATCATAATGGAAAAAATCACTAAAAGTAGCAGTTTGAAGCACAAGAGTCTCTAGTCTCTACCAATAAAAAAGGAACAAATTTATTATGCACAATAAAATGACGCCATTATTTTGGGCCCAACAAAGAGGCTGCCAAAGTCAACCCAAAATCTTGTTTTGTTCTTTGTTTTCCTAAATCTGTTCCATACAACTGTGAGAATTGGAAGGAGCAGATTGAAACACAAGTTTACTTGACAATTCTTTTACTTATCATTTGGTCGCCAAGAAGAATACAATCCTGATAAAGATTATCGCCAGCAAATTAAATTATTCCATTCTAAGGACAGATGATTAAAGACTCCTCTAATTGTAGCATCACAGTTGTTTATTGTTCCATCACAGCTTTTATCGTTACATGATTTCTAAGAGTAGTTCTGTATTTAAATATGGAAGTTATAGATGAAAAGTTGCTAAAGAACAATAAGATCTAGCTGTTGACTAACTTACTTTTGAAGAGGGCCAAATACTCAAGAACAGCTCACGTTGAGGATGGCATGACTACATGAGATGCTCGTGTGACCTGCAACTGAACTGCACCCACAATTTGAAGGACATAGTTGGATAAAGACATTTGAGTACGTTCTCGGTGGAAAAAAAAAAAAAGTCTCCAAGTTAAAAGAAACATAAACCTAAACGATAAATGCCAACTTAATTTAAAAGAGTCTCGGCAAAGGAAGAACAGATGAAGACATAGACCAACAGTAAAGATCTATTGGGAGTGGTGAACATGCACTGACCACCTAGCTTGTATGCATTGATTATAATTCTCCAATTAATTCAAAGAAAGGATTGTGGACAACCTGCCAAACATTAGACATTCACAATAAAATTGTAAAACTACAGATGCAAAGAAGATTGTGATTTTCAATGTCATCAAGATGAAATGCTGATGCCATTATAACACTGATATAAGGTATTATGGAAGTTTTTAGCATGTTGTCTGAAATTTTGCAATTTTAGAAGGCAGCTTCACTTGTCTGTGCAATCTTAGATGCATCGTGAATTTATCTTTCTAACACAAACACCACTGGCACACGTGTGGACTCCAAAACACAACTGCAAATAGTTGGACATTTTCAGCAAGCAAAATCGAAGCACCTCAATTCAGCTATTGGTAAGGTTACTTTACGATGGAAAATAAGAGGGGCGGGAGAGGGTGGCTCTATTTGTGACAGAGAGTTCAAATTGACAAAAGGACATCACGAAAACATGGAAAAAAAAAAAATATTAGAAGGCGATCCCTCCAGTTAAAATAGACAGAATAGAGGAGAAGATTATAAGAAGATTACTTGCTACTAGTGAAAGAATATGAACTTCTTAGCTCGAGGGTGGCAACGTCCCTCGTTCACATGAAAGTTGACAAAAGAAGTCCCTCAAAGATGTGAATAAAAAATACCCCATGTAATTCAACTTCCATACCATACCAGCTCAATCGCTCGACTTCAAAGCGAAAGGTGGACTCTTGTCATCTTAGAAAAAGCATAATAAAAGCAGTTCATACATATAGAGAATAAAAACTTCAGTTCATGTGCCTCGGGCCGAGAAAATGAAACTTCTGATATAATAAGGTATGAACATTTTGTATACCCCCCTTTGTAGATGAAGATTTTTGTTGACCCAGAGAGAAATTCTTGCCTACCATTGCTTTGACTACTCTCCTATTCTTTTTACTGACCAAAAGAGAGAACCCCGTCCCTCCGTTTTCATTTCTTCCTTCCACCCAATTCCGTCGAACCTCGGATTTTACACAAAACCAGTCGATCAAATTCAATCAACCGAGCTAATGAACAACAGGGTCCAATTCGCTTTCTGCATAGCTATCGGAAAGAGCAAAAGGGATCAGAAACAGAAGATCTACTTACGTGCAAAGCTTGAGATTAGCAGGAGTTTGATCAGCTCCAAAGCTCCATGGAAGGAAAGAGAGGGATTCAGCAGAAGTTTGAGAGTGGACTTAAGAAGCAAAGCAACCAGTCAACCGCGGAAGTCGATGATCTTCAGACCGGAGAGGTCCTTGTACCTCTTCGCGCGTTGCAACACGCACGCGTTTTGTGGCCCCCGTGGGGGTGCGAGGTGGGCCCACGGAGTGAGGAGCCCCAGCCATACACGCTACCGTTCATCAGGCCTTCATCCGATTCAATAATGTCGTTAATGGGTCCAAATTGCAAGCACTGGGCAATGCAGTGAAACAACCCGTACACTTATTACTACTTTTTAGCTCACGTCGAATTTGATCCTTAAACTCTAATTTTATTTCGATTTAGTCCTTATATACTTGGAATCAAATCGATTCCTCTTGCCAGTTAACTTGGTCCCATTGACATTTGACATGAATTGCCGTGGCAATCGAATTAGCTATGGAACCGACATTTATTGATGCAAGGAGCGCATATGCAATAGAAAAATTACCTAAAAAGTCCTAAACTTATTGTTATTATACCAATTTAATCATGAACTTTTCCTTTTGCCTAATTTAGTTCTAAATGTTTTGACAAATTTCCAATACTGGTCCATACAAGCCAATTTCTTGGAAATTCATAACTTGGATGTTGGTGGTCCTATGTAACAAAGAGTGAAAATTTTGTAAAACTTTTATTTTTATCTTTTGAATTTTCTCTGAATTTTTATTGATCTTCTTTTCTTTTCTCTTATCTTCTTCCCTTTTTTTTTTTTTTTTTTATTATAAGGGCCAACAGAGGGCCACCAGCCACTGAGGCGTCCAAGTTATTGATTTTCACCAAAATTGGCCGAATATATTAAATTGACAATTTTTCAAAAGATTTAAATTGGCCAAATTAAAAATTTTAAAAGCGAATCAGTATAATTACAATAGATTTAAGACAATTTTAGTAATTTTCCCCATGTGCAATCAGGTTATCATTGCATGGCAATCCAATTGACCCTACATTTGACCTCTAAGAATCAAGATTTTCGTGGCGAAAAGGAAAAGATTTTAACCAGATTTTCTCGATGAAAAGAAGTAGGAAAAATAAAATACAAAGACTGGGAAAGAGTTTTGACTTCTCCAGCTCACTTTTCATCCACGGGTTTCACTATATTTGATCAGGAGTCCTGCGGGCGACACTTTCTCAAGTCGTTGGTTTCGATAAATTGTAGATACGTGTACACAGTAATCTATATGCACACTCATCAAGTCCTGGCCAAATGTTAAAGCACCACTCTTTCCACATTCGTAGTGTTGATTCATGGTGAATCTGAAATTTAAGTAAGAGCTGAATCTGGGGTCTTTGGAGCGCCAACGCGTTGGATGTTGATTCAGGGCATCGTGCGTGCCTTAGGCCCAAAATACAATGTCTTCAGCATAGACTCCTAAATCTTTTTCTATTAAAACCCTCGAAAAGACTACTACATCCACTTTTCCTTTTAGTAAATTTACCTCATCCATCTTTCTACCTTTCGACTTGTTCACCTTTCAAGACAAGCGTTTTACTTTCTTCTTTTTTCCCTAAAGTCTTCATCTTCTAGAATTGCCTCATTTATGGCTATGAAATTGCTCAATGGTCCATAGACAATAGCATTTTTAGGAGCTTTTCATAGAGTTTACTAAGTTCGGGCAATCTTTCGACATAATTCTACATAAAGGACAGGCAAAATAAATCTAAGAGTGAAATCTATATGGAATAGCTTCTACCATTGACATGTTTTTTTTTAAAGGAAGGGCGATCAACTTTAGGAGTCAATAGGTGATGTTTTGCAATTCAATTGTTTTATTAGGCCCTCCAATTGTATTTTTCTGCACTGTAATTTCACTGTATGTTTATAAGGCAGCCCATCTTCGGCATTCTTTTAGAAGCCCATATTCGGCCTTTTTTCTTTTAACACAAGGCGACTATGATTCGCCGGTGTCTTCATTACATATTACAAAATATCAACCGTTTCACCAAATCTAAATTGCCATGTGGCCATATCCTACTCATTAATCACCATAGCCCTCTTATTATAAATAAAATTAATATTTATATAAGGGTGTTTAAGGAGAGACTTTGCCATTGAGGGCTCCGACATTGAATACTACCTAGAGATAGAGCTAAGCTCGAAGGGCTTTGGGCGGGCTTGAGCAAGACCTTTTCATTATGAAGTCCGGCCCGGCAACTTCACATATAATTATTTTTTCTTTTACGTCTAGGCATTTGGGGGCCTCACAAGCTCTTGCCCAAAACTCAGGATCTAGGCCTTGAGCTTAAAATTATTGGGTCATCTTACTAGATACTTTGTCGATTTAGAAAGAGAAAATATTCAATAGTACGAAAGCGTCAGCCAATGATGTGGCGTGCATTCTTTCAGCTACATCCACTCATCACTTGACATGTGGGAATTGAATTAAAACTAAATAAAAGTAAAGTTTTTGACCTCCTGCGGGATCATTAACATGGACCAGCTTTTGGGAATATTTTAAACACCTACCCAATAAATCTCTTCAACCTTCATTCATGGTTTTATAGGAAACCTTCATCCTTCTTGCTTTATTTCAGATCTTACGTTTCAAAGCAGAAAAAACCTTTTACTTTTTTCAGCTCTTAAGTTTGCAGAGTGCCGCTCAACCAGCGCTTAGATGACCTCCATTTTCGCTTTGAAGGTCACCGCTTCTAGGACCTTCATTTCACCTTGAAGACCACTGCTCGACCACCACGCTTCAAATTGACTTATTGGCTTGAAAACATACACTAATGTAGTTCGGCTGCACTCTCTTTTTGGACAAAGAACCCTGGTCAAAAGCAAGACGAATGGACACTTTCTGCAAAACTTTAGAAAGGTACACTTAAGTCTGCACAAAATCGAATAAAGTGGAACATTTAAGTGCCACTCTGGTTAAAATCCGGCCAAATGGGCGACGTGACAATTTTCAGGCGAGTTGGGTGCAAAAACGGCGTCATTTTGGTGTTGACGTGTTAAAAAAATTAATATAAAAATTAAATTAATTAAATTAAAAACGAAATTTATTTAAAAAAATTTAAAATAAAATAAAAATATTAAAAAACTAAAATTAAAAAAACATTTAAAAATAATTTAAAAAAAATTTAAAAAAATTTAAAAATAAACTAAAAATAAAAAAAATTTTAAAAATTAAAATTTAAAAAAAACTAAACTTATTTAAATATTTTCTTAAATTTTTACTTTTTATTTATTTTATTTTATTTTTAAATTTTTTAAATAATTTTAGTTTTTAAATGTTATAAATTTTTAGTTTTTATAATATTTAAAAAAATTAGTTTTTTTTTAATTTTTAGTTTTTTTAATATTTTTATTTTATTTTTAAATGTTTTAAATAAGTTTAGTTTTAAATGTTATAAATTTTTAGTTTTTATAATATTTAAAAAAATTAGTTTTTTTAAATTTTTATTTTATTTTTAAATGTTTTAAATAAGTTTAGTTTTTAAATTTTATAAATTTTTAGTTTTTTAAATATATATATATTTTTAATTTTTTACTTTTTTTAATTTTAGTTTTAAATAAGTTTAGTTTTTAAATGTTTTTAATTTTTAGTTTTTATAATATTTTTTGAAAAAAAATTAGTTTTTTTTTTAAATATTTTAATTTATTTTTAAGTGTTTTAAATAAATTTAGTTTTAAATTTAATTTAATTAATTTTTATATTAATTTTTTAACACGTATGCACCAAAACGACGTCGTTTCGTATTGTTAAAGCCATGTCGGCGTGCAAAACGACGCCGTTTTGCACCTAACTTGCTGGAAAATTGCCACATCAGCCATTTGGCCGGATTTTGGTCGGAGTGACACTTAAATGTTCCACTTTACTCCGAAATTGGCACTTAAATGTACATTTCCAAAGTTTTGGCACTTAAGTGTTCCTCCGTGTCAAGTTTTGGCACTTGGAGTGTACTTTGTCCCTCTCTTTTCCTTGGCCTCCATGACATTTTTTTGTGTTGTGGATGCACCGCGCACATGCCGTGCATGTTATGTGCAAAATTTCTAGAAGGGCTTCTGGTTCAAAGGCTCATTGACTTTTTTAAAATTCTTCATTTTCTGAAATTACCTCGTTTATGGCTAGGAAATTGCCCAATTGTCCATAAACAGTAGCATTTTTAGGAGCTTTTCATAGCTTTTACTAAATTTGAATAATCTTTTCAACATAATCGTATATTAAGGTAGGTAAAATAATTCTCAGAGCAAAATCGATATGGAAAAGCTTCTACCATTGATGTGCTTTTCAAAAGGAAAAGCAATCAATTTTAGAAGTCGACAGGTGATATTTACAATTAAGTTGTTTTACTTGGCCCTCCAATTGTAAGTTTCTGCAACATCATTTTCCTGCATGTTTATAAGGCAACCCATATTCGGCCTTTTTTTCTCTTGACGCAAGGCAACTATGATTGGCCAGTGTCTTCATTACACATTACAAAATATGAACCGTTTCACCAAATCTAAATTGTCATGTGGTAATATCCTGCTCATCAATCACCGTAGCCCTCTTATTATAATTACAAGTACGATTTTTAGGAGAGACTTTCCCATCGAGAGCTCGGACATTGAATACCACCTAGAGATAGAGCTAATCACCACAAAGGCTCGAAGGGCTTTGGGTGAGCTTAAGCAAAAGGTTTTCATTGTAAAGTCCAGGCCCGGCAACCTCACACATGATTTTTTTTTTTTTTTTTTTGGTTATTCTAGGGATTTGGGGCCTCACAGTCTCTCGCTAAGAACTCAGTATCTAGGCCTCAAGCTAAAAATTTTTGGGTCATATTACTAAGCACTTTGTCCATTTGGACAGAGAAAATATTTAGTAGTATAAGAGCACCACGTTATAGGCTGATGTGGCGCATGTTTATCCAGCTGGATTCACTCACCACTCAACATGTGGCAATTGAATTAAAATTAAGTAAAAGCAAAATTTCTGACCTCATGCGGGATCATTAACGTGGAGCAGCTTTTGGGAAAATTTTAAACACTTGCCCAATATCTCTCTTCAACCTTTGTCATGGCTTTACAGGAAATCTTCATCCTTCTTTCTTTCACTCTGATCTTACGTTTCAAGCCAGAAAAAACCTTCTTCTTTTTTTCCATCTCTTACGTTGCAAAGCGTCGCTCGACCCCGCGCTTAGATGACCTCCATTTTCGCTTTGAAGGTCACCGCTTCTAGGACCTTCATTTCGCTTTAAAGACTGCCGCTCGACCACCATGCTTTGAAGACCTCTATTTTCACTTAGAAGACCACTGCCTCGAAGAACTCCATTTTTATTTCGAAGACGACTGCCTTGATGATCTCCATTTTTTAAGAAATTAGAAATCAAATCCAACTATATGTAAATCACCTTCTTCTTTTTTAATCGGCTTCTTGCATTGAAAACAAATTTACACTAATGTAGTTTGGCCACACTCTTTTCCTTGACCTTGGCAACATTTCCTTGTTTTGTGCCTGCACCGTGCACATGCTGTGCATATTCGGTGCACGTTTTCTAGAAGGACTTCAGGTTAAAAGACTCATTGACTCAATGTACATGCTCAAAGCAAATATCGTTAGTTTAGTGATTTTGGTGTAATTATTTGCAAAATAGCTTTGAAGTTAAAAAAGAAAAGAAAGACCAAGGAATTGTATGGACGTCCTCTAATTCGAGTGTGTAGGAGGTTGAGCTCACCGGTATTAAAGACACTATCTCCTGCGATTCCTCATAATTGCATCTTTGGTAAATGGCTCACCGGTACTAAAGACACTATCTCCTGCGATTCGTCACAGTTGCATCTTCGGCAAAGCCCTGTACCCCTGCTCCCCAGCTTCAAAACAGGTTCCACCTCCATTTTGAAAAATTGTCAGTCCAAATTCTAACTAAAAACAGGTTTGACTTCCAGTTTGTAAAATTATCGGTCCTACTCATTTCCCTCTTCGTTTCGTTCCAAGTTCTAACCCAGAAGTTGAACTCACGAAGCTGTCAATTCAGAAGACTAACTCAACTCCTCCTCGGCAACGCTCCTCAACTCATCCAAAGCTTAGGATCTGGGTAAATAGCTGACCTAGGGTTTCACTTCTTACACATTCGAGTTTTGTCTTACCGCATGCCTTTTGTTTGAGAACGTACACAGGAAATGAAACTAAAAATGGCAATACTAGGATGTGTTTTTCATCAGCATTTTGATCGAGCAATTCTTATGTCTGTGGGGAACGATGGATTCATTCCCATGATGTATAGGGGTTGCGTTACGGCACTGTTGTTTTTGAGCGACTATTGTGTCTATTGTTTGACGATGTATTTCGTTCTAGAATGGCCTAGGTAGTGTCCGACGTGCCATCCTTTTCTTTTGTCTATCTATGTTATATATTTAATTTGGTATTTCTTGGCTATTGAAAAATACACAACTATTCGATAATGAGATCCTAGCGCACAAGAGAAGTGGCGAGTGTCTGAAAACTTTTGTCACTAGCAACTCATTCTTGAGGATCGTCTACTTCACCTTCTGATTTGTGTTGATCATAAATCTACCAAAGAGACCGCCACACATATGATCGAGTTAATTTTTCTCGTTTTTGGTCTTTTCCCTTAATTTTTCATTCGCGTTGTGTATTTTTATATATTTTCATTATATATTAAGTAAATAAAATCATTAACAAAATCAATGCAGGCCAATGGGCCGCTAGGCTTGAAATGAAGTTTATTTTTTTTCTCAATTTTTTGCTCTTCTCTTCAAATTTTTATTAGTTTTCTTTGATTAATTCAATCTTATATTTTTATGATAATACAGAGTGTTTTGCTTTTTCAATAAATATCAACTTTCACATTTTTCATTTGTGATTTTGATTAATTAGTTCTTTCGAGGTTATTTTTGCCGATTCATAATAGTCTTTAACTAATCAATTTTGGCGTTATATGCCACGTTCAATAAGAAGCCAAAGCCCACATGCGCTCTAGGCTTTAAACATCCCTATTGTCTCCGGACGTGGATGGCAGCAAGGTCTTAAATCCTGACGATGACAAAGACAGTAAGGCGGTACTTATTAGAAGATTTTGGGATTTTTATTAGACGATGACAAGGACAGTAAGGTCTTAATTAAGTTTGGGATTTTTATATTTATTAGTATTCCTAACGATGACAAGGGCAGTAAGGCGGTACTTATTAGAAGATTTCGTGATTTGTGTTATGACATGGATGGCAACAAGCTTATCAATATGTAAACATTTATCCATTGCTAATGCATATAAAATGTTCGACAAAAAAGTTGGTCCAAGCATGAAAACTTCAAACATTACACTAGTAGTACTACTCGTGGTTATAGTGTGCGCTAGTTTACCACTGTTAGTCGACACGTGGTTACTACTTTGAGGAAGGACATTAATCATATCTGAAGAAATGAATTGAGGAGTTTACGGAGATAGACCTGAATCAAAATCATTGACATGGATGCATTGCTCGAATTTTTGAAATTCTATGCTGAGGATTGTTTCAAGATGAAGAGGGATGCCAAGTAATGAAGGTTGGATTTGCGAGGATGGACCTGTATCAGATCACGTAATATAATGTGTTCTATCTGTATGGAGCATTGTTTCTCGAAAGCTATGACCAATTTGAGAATTATTTGAAATAATATAGGAGTGTAGAGGGATTTCTCCACAATACTAATGAGTTCGGAGATGTACGCGATAAAAAGCACAATATATCACGTGATTAGATTAATGCATCTCTATTAGAAAGAATTGCAATGAAAAAACATGTCCAAATGAACAGAGCGCCTTGTGAAATAGTCCTTAAAATTTCACGAGGCTTAGATTATAAGTTCTTGGCAAAAGTGTGTGTGGGGCTAAAGGAGGCTCCAAAGGAAGAAGCATATGCACCAAATTGCAGAACTCTTTCGACTTTACTCTTGCAAAGAAATTATAATTTGATGATAATTTCATATATCTTTTTATTGTCTGTCTAAAGAATCCTAGTCCTTGACTTACAAGGTATCATAATCACATCTCTTCTACTTTCTTTTTTGCTTGAGTGATCTAGGGTGCTATACTTGAATTCTTGCATATGATTAATAGAACCCCTTTAAGCTTCAAGGCATTGGTGCAACTAGATGTGCTAGACATTTGACTCACTGGAAGCATCTCTTTACCTATTCAAGTTGGACGTATAATGCTGCTGAGATTTTCACGCATGTCATTATCGAATTGACATTGAAAGTCAATGATTTCAAGCCACTTATTATTGGAAGAATCCATCATTAATGTAGACCTAAACACTCGGTGATCTAATCACATTGCAAGGACCGTTGCAAAGGAACATTTTCCTATTCTAAGGTAGAGTGCCTTGAAATCTTCGTTAGATCTAGGTGTCTACGGAAGGACCAGTGCTTCACATTCCAATTTTCAGTTAGTATTTGCAATTCGCTTAAAGAACATATTCTTTATTTTCAAACTCTCTTCTCGGAAGAGCTCCTCTCTCTCCTTAGGGCAGAGCTTCTCCCTATCCCTTCAATGGCTGATAGTGAAAAGACAACCTTAAAACCACCATGATTTTGGTTTTGCCGGTCCTTCCACATGGATCCAAGTGCCTCCCAGATCTTGTAAGAAGTTTCTTTTCGAACCCTAATCCTTCTCCTCCTCCTGAGTATCCACCAAAGAAACCCTAACTCCATAGACGGATCCTCTCAGCTTGCCCTTTACCTCTTCATCTGCAACTTCTTCTTCAAGGATCTCCTCACACTAAACACTTATTTCAGCCTAGATCGCTTAGCCATTTTCAGAAATCCTATTCCCATTTTCACAGAGCTCCCTTCAATCTAACCTCACGCTTTTCCCCACAATCTCCAAAGTCAAAAGAACCCACAAGCAAATCCTTCTAGTCCAACCATCACACTACACCTATTACGAAAGCCATCACGGGGAAGCATCCCAAGCCGGCATTCAGTCCTGTTTTGAGCAAGCAATACGCAGCGGCTTCAAGCGGGACCTTGCAGAATGAATAGATGGAAGGTGAGACAAAGACTGACTTGCGATTAGCAGCTTTGTGTAAAAGCTTAGGCCATCTTTGGTCAGACAGTGATGTTGTAGAAGTATTGACAGAAATCCCTTTCAATAAAAGGTGGGAATGCAGACAAACTCCATTTGGTAAGTCGTTCTCCGAACCTAATGTGAACTTCCAAGCTTTTTCCAACACAATGAAGAAGGCATGGAAAACATATTCCGTTGTTTGCTCACAAAAGGAGCCAGGGTTCTTCTCTTTCGTATTTCAATCAGAGGAGGACAAAGAGAGAATTATAAAAATAGGCCCGTGGTCCTTCGCTAGCAATCTTTAGTCCTTAAACAATGTGAACTGAGATCCCTGCAGCACCGTTATGACTTTTCCCGTAGTGCTTTCTGGGTTCAAATAGGTGGGATACCTCCAGGGTGGTTTAGAGAGGAAATGTTTGCTAATTTGGCTGAAAGGGTAGATAGAGTGTTGGAAATACAGATGGATTTTAAAGGAAATGATCCATACAAAGTAGGGAAGGCGAGGGTAGAACTGGATTTGTGTGCACCCTTAAAATCGGGAGCCATATTGGACATAGGGAACAAGAAACTATGGGTGGAATTTAAATACGAACGTCTTCCACATTATTGCTACTCGTGTGGGAGAATTGGCTATTACGCTACATATTGTGAGGAAATTCCCTATGAACAGACTAAATGGGCAAAAAACAGGGTAGGAAAATTTGGTCCTTGGCTTAAGGCGGAAGTACGAGATCATAGTCCTCATTGGGAAGCTTTCTATGGCAAATTAGAAACAAACACATATGCTGAAGAAGTAATCACCGAAACACCAGCCATAGAAGATGGAATTGAAAGAGGGGTTAGGAATGAATCGGAGAGAAGGGCGATCCCCATTTGCAACAAGAAAAGGGCAAAAAGTTCATCTTCTAACAAAGCAATGGAAGGCTCGGCTTCAGCTCCATGAACAAAAAGAGATAATGGTAAACAGATAATGTGCCTTGAACTCCCCAAATCGAATCTTTCGAATGAGGAAATCAATAACAAGAAAAGCTTGAAGACCTAGAGGGCCAAAAAATAGAAAAGATCAGCAGACCAACCCTACTTATCATTGACGATATGGAGCTTTTGGAGACCCATGTTTAGATAGTAAAAGAAGGAAATAATTGGGCTTTGGTGGCTAGCTCTAATAAGCCACTGGAGACATTATGAAAATCATTAGTTGGAACTGTCAGGGGCTAGGCAACCCCCTGACGTTCCAAGAGCTGAGAGCTCTAGTAGCTCTCGAAAGGCCTAACCTGGTTTTCTTAATGGAGACCAAGAACAAGGAGACGATGGTTGAGGGTGTCAGAAGACGCCTGAAGTTCCCAAATATATTTCTAGAGAATCCGGAAGGCATCGCGGGAGGATTAACACTTATGTGGAGTGAAGATGTGGTTTTAAGAGTGATTTCCAGCACTAAGGCGTTCATCAATTTGGAATGTAAAGACCCGACTAGTGGCTATCAAATGAGGATAACTTTTCTCCATGCTCCTACGAACTATGGGGAGAGACTACTTTTATGGCAAAAATTGAGGGATTTCCAGTCAAATAACCTACTCACATGGATTTGTATGGGGGATTTCAATGAAATTTTGTACGTTTGGGAGAAGGTAGGAAAAAGGGAAGCTGACCACTACCGCATAGCAGCCTTCCGTGAGCTCTTAAATGATTGCTCCCTAATGGATATAGATAGCAAATGGTGCGCCTATACTTGGGAGAATAATAGAGAAGGAGAGGAACTGGTTAAAAAAAGACTAGACAGAGTTCTATGCATTATGGATTGGCAGGTTACCTTCCCAAATGCTGAAGTCCAGGCTCTACTTGCTGTTGGCTCAGACCACAGCCCACTTTTTCTTGTGCTACATCCTGAAAGTAAGAAAAGAAAAAAAGAATTCAAGTTCGAAGCTTATTGGCTGGAAGATCAAGAATGCAGAGAGATCATAAAGAGAACATGGAATGGAAGTTTATCAAATGAAAACAGCTTTTTTGGAAAAGTTCAAAAAGTCTCAAAAGAACTAGCAACCTAGAGTAAAGACAAGTTCTCCAATGCATCAATTTGAATTAGGGAGCTGAAGAGGACACTAACAGAGATTACTAATAGAACTTCAGGAAGTTTCAGCAAGGAGGAACCTTAGAATATTGTTGCCCAAATTGACAAACTATGGAGACAGGAGGAAAAATACTGGGGGCTGAGATCGCGCATCAACTGGCTTTAACGGGCATATAGAAACACAAAGCATTTCCACGCCACAACAGTGCAAAGAAGGCATCGAAACAGAATCACGATGCTGAAGGTGGACGAAGTAACTTGGCATAGGGAGCTGAATGCGCTTAAGCAACACATTAGGGACTTTTATCGAAGACTTTATGAGTCGGTGGGTCTGAGGAATTTTCAGCCAGTCCTAGATCAATGTCCTAGTCCAGTCAATGAAGAAATTAATGCATAGCTGATGGCAAGTGTATCCATTGAAGAAGTGAAAGAAGCGGTATTCCAATTGGGTTCACTTAAAGCCTCAGGTCCCGATGGACTAAATGGGCAATTTTACCAGCACTATTGGGAGGACTTAAAGCACGAAGTGTTTCAGCCAGTATAGAATTTCTTTCAAATAGGTACTCTTGACCCTACCTTAAACCAAACGCATATCTCTCTAACACCGAAAGTCAAAAATCCAGAAAGTATAAGCCAATTTAAACCTATCAACCTATGTAACTTCAGCTACAAAATTATATCAAAAGTGATAGCTAATAGGTTGAAGTCGTGGCTCCTAGAAATTATTACCCCTGAACAAAGTGCCTTTGTACAAGGCCGGCAAATCCAAGACGACATACTTATAGTTCAGGAAGTTATCCATCAGCTCATAATTAAGAAGAGAAAAAAGAAGTTTCAAGCTATTCTAGAACTAGATATGCAAAAAGCTTACGACAGAGTTGAATGGGATTTTTTTAGAGAATGCCTGCTGAAAATGAGATTTTGCGAGAGGTGCGTAGCATTAATCATGCAATGTGTCTCAATAGTGTCTTTTAGTGTGAAGGTAAATGGGGAGCCTATGCAATATTTCATACCATCAAGGGGAATCAGGCAAGGTGACCCTCTCTCCCTTTACCTTTTCATTTTAGTGGCAAATGTCCTGTCATGGTTAATGCACAAAGCCATGGAAGATGAGAACCTTAAAGGAATAACTTTGAACACGTACTGCCCTACCCTATCACACTTACTCTTTGCCGATGATGCTATTTTTTTCCTGGATTGGACTATCAGAGAATGTCAAAATCTAGTAGCTGTTTTAAACCAGTATTGTTTCGCAACGGGTCAAGCCATAAACTTAAACAAATTAGGAGTATGTTTCAATAGTGGATGCCCTCTAAATCTGAAGAGGAACTTGGCGCAAAAGCTCAGAGTACCGATCATAGACAAGACAGGGAAATATCTCGGCATTCCGATGGATTGGGGCCAATAAAAAAAAAGAGATGTTCGCCTAGATCCTAACTAGAGTAAATATGAAGCTTTACGGCTAGAAAGAGAAGCTACTATCTAGGGGTGTGCAACCGGACCGGGTTTACCCGGTTCCGGTCCGGCCCACCCGGAAAACAGGTCGGGAACCGGTTAGGTTGAAACCGGTCCGGGAACCGGTTCCCAAAACTCAGACCTGTTTGAACCGGTCCGGAACCGGTTCCGAGGGATTACCCACCGGGAACCGGATCGACCGAACTGGTTTGGGAACCGGTTGGAGAACCGGTTTGTAAGCCACCCCAAAAAAGACCAAATCGCAACCCTAATCTGTTTCTACTTGCTCCGAGCTCCCCTCCCGAAATCGTGAAGCCGACGCCGCCTCTGCTGCTCTCGTCGCACCCCTCGCGCTCGCACCACCGCCGCCGTTCCGCCGGTCATCTGAAGCTCCGCTCCACTGGTTCTGCCCGTGAAGCCGCTGACCCCCGTCGAGCTCGCACCCGAGCGCCGACGCCGCCTCCATTCGATCTCGCCGTTCCACCTGCCGCTGTTGCCTCGCCGACGCCCCTGACCCGCAGATCTCGCGTCCGCAAGCCCACCTTGTCTGCGGTTCCGTGTGGTGTTGATGATTCTGAGATGTGGGTTGTGATCAAAAACCGAAATTTCCTCGCAGGGCGAGTGGGGTGTGCAGGAAATGGAAGCGTGGGGTGAAGCTGTCGCTGGAGCGGAGGGAGAGGCTCAGCTTCACGGGGCTGAAGATGGACGACGATTCCACCGCCCGCGTCGTTCGCCGCGCATACGCCCTTCGTGAACTCGACATGTACTCCCTTTGTCTGTCTCTCTGTTTACCGTGCAGCATGATTGATGGAGGGTTGTTGGCAGTTTGTTAGGATTCTTCTTGAATTTGGAGATTGGTACATGGAGGATTAGTTACTTAGGAATTGTTTGATGATTAGCTTATGATGTGTCTCTATGGATTTTTGAACTTTTGCTGACTGAATTGTCCGCAGTTCGAAGATTTGTTGGGGCTGCCATATTACCGATGAAGGGCTGTACAGAATTTCACTGACGAAATGCGCGGCGAAGCTTACGTCCATCTCTCTGTTGGGGATGACAGAGGTCACTGACCAAGGTGTTGTTAAGCTGGTATGTTTGTCGTTTCGAAGTAATGGTTCGCTTCGCGAGATGTTATGTGTGTAGGCTTTAGTCTTGTTACGTGGTTGGAGCGATATCGGGTGTTGATGGTCGTTTCTTCATTCGAGTTCGATGCTAGTGTTCCTCGGTGATAGTGTCGGCGTTGCTTATTAGTCATATTGTGCAATCGATAAAAATCGGTGCAAGAACTTGAAATTGTCAATGTACCTTGCTCGTTGATGATTATCTATTTTATTCGCATGCCACTTGTCTATGGGATAACCGAGCACGAAGTTCTCTCACAATCCAGTCCTAACTTTTTGGAAAAAAAGTTTGACCATCAAGTCCTTTTGATGCACGAGGCTTAGAACTTCTTGTGTGCTTTCCCCATCATCTGACATATGGTAGTCGGTATATCCTGAGAGACCTACTCTTTAGATCGATGAAGTGTCGCAACAGTTTGTCACTGAGCATCATTCTATAAAACAATCACGATCCATACACCTGATTTTTGTCTCAACACATGCTCCCTCGTGGACGTGTTGTGTAGCGTTGTCCACCTCATATGTATGTAAATTTAGCTTCCGATTGAGCCATTTCTCGCAGATTGCAAGAGCTACCGCTTTGCAACATCTCGAATATCGGCAGCACATTCATCACCGATGAATCATTATATGCAATTGCCAATAGCTGTCCACATCTTAAGGTGAGTTGCTCTGGGTGTTTACATATGAGTGTTGTACAACAATTTTTATGCAAAACAGGTTCCAATATAAACAGGGTCAACCCTGTTCCCGGACCGGAAAAACAGGGTGGGCCGGGAACAGGGTCCAATGCAAACAGGGTAGGGAACAGGGTCCAAAAAAGGAGAACCTGTTATAACAGGGTAGGGAACAGGGTCCAGGTCTAGACCCGGCCCACCCTGGACCCGATCACCCCTACTACTATCCAAAGCAGGCAAAGAAACGCTGATAAAAAGTGTAGTACAAGCCCTTCCTCAGTATGCGATGTCGATTTTTAAAATACCCATCTCGATATGCAAAGCTATTGAAAGAAGAATCGCATCTTTTTGGTGGAAACAAAATGATTCAAGGAGAGGATTGCATTAGAAAAAGTGGGAAGCAGTGAAACTAGAAAGGATGAAGGGGGGCTCGGATTCAAAGACTTGACAAATTTCAATAAAGCAATGCTAGGCAAGCAAGCTTGGAGGTTATCTCAATCCCCTTCAGCTCTATGGAGTAGGATTCTAAAAGGTGTCTATTTCCCAAATGGAGATCTATGGAAGGCAAGAAAAGGGCAACGTCCATCATGGGGTTGGCAAAGTATTTTAGCAGGGAGAGAGGCCATCAAAGCGGAGTTGGAATGGAGGGTGGGTGATGGAAAATTAATCTGAATACGAGAGGACAAATGGCTTACATCAGGTGTGATAGGCGGTCCGACAAATAAAGATGACCCTATATTGGTGGCTGAACTTATTAAAGAAGAAAACCGGGGATGGAAAGAAATAGATGTTCAGAATCTTTTTGAAAACCGTCTAGCCAACGAAATCCTTGCTATCCCAATCAGCCCTACCCCAAAGGCAGATACTCTAGTATGGAGAGGCAACAGATCAGGAATGTACATAGTAAAGAGTGGCTATAATAGAGCGTGTGGCCGGACCACAAAAACATAACCAAACAAAGCATCAAGTTCGTTCCAGCCTTCCAGAACATTATGGACTAAGATTTGGAATTTAACTATTCCCCCGAAAATGCGAACCTTTATTTGGAGCATTCGTCAAGATACTATAACAACAAGAGAGAACCTTTCGAAGGAAGGTGTTACGACCGTCTGCGCTTTGCAACGCCCATCATCGGAGACAACCGAGCACCTGTTCTTGCTCTACAAATGGACAAAATACATATGGGTAGACCCACGAGTCAACCTAAGATGCAACCCCTATACTATTTCTAGGTTTGATAAGTGGCTGTCGGAGAGGTTCGAAGGGAGCAACGACTTACACGAGAACGAGCTGGTTGTGATGGTGCTCTGGTTAGTATGGAAAACTCACAACAACTTTATATTTCAAGCCAAGCCACTGGATCCGCACTCCATCGTTGATATAACGGAAGCACAACTACAAAATTTCAGCAAATGGCAGAAGAAAAAGGGGGCAAAGAAACACAAATATGAACTTACCGAGAAAATGGACACCACCGGAGAGAGGATCGATGAAATTAAACGTTGATTGCTCATGGGTGTAAGGAGAATACACAGGATCAGTTGCTGGAATCTTGCGAGATCAAGTCGGACTAGTCATGATGGCTTCATGCGGGAGGTTCGTGCTTCTTCCTCTGTTCAAGCCGAAGC